>JAYRCH010000420.1:0-468159 GCA_037179445.1 Phengaris alcon alcon
GTGAGGACCTGTAACTGGCTTTCTAATGATTAGAATAGCTTTATATTGTTATCACTGATAGCTGTTGGTCTTCCTAACAAAATAAAATAAAATAAAATAATTTGAAAGTGACAAATGTTATTTTGATTAAAAGAAACAATTTAAGTGAGCAATCACCAAAATAATTGTTATCCTAAAGTACCCAATATTAACTCCATTTATCCAACAATTACTTTAGGCCGTTTTGGGTTGAACCAATGACAGGAAATTGTATCAAAATTTAGTACACATTTTTATTTATAGTCAGCTAGAGTATGGTATAAAAGTAAGTTGGCTTGTATTATGAACATACTGAGCATGTATACCGTGTTGCAGCGGCGAGTGGGTGGACGCCATACGTCAGGTGTCGTCGCGGCTGAGCGGCGGGGACGGGGGCGGCGCGGGCGGGGAAGGGGGCCCGCTGTCCGCCACCGACGACAACGACATGGCGCAGCTCGGCAAGAGCTTCCGCGATCCCAGGCGTATCGTGAGTACTGTAGCACTATGGCATACGTGAAGTGTAGAACTGTAGAGGACTACTCTACTACCATTAAGTACCTCAGACGACGACGCGACGCGACGTACGATGACGCGACGCGACGTCCGACGACCGTATAGAGAGCAAAATGCATTGCCCACCATTCAAAGAGAAATATGCTCTTTTCTTGAAGGTTTGAAGGTCGTAAATTATATATTTAACCACATCTACCTATTCAGAGTACCTTACTAACTATAAGGAAGGGTTCCTTTACAGTTTCGCTCTGTCCATCTGTCTGTCACATAGAGCTAGAACAGAGAGGAGTCGTTGTAATGAACTTTTAGTATGAAACTAAGCGTGATAATTTGCGTGGTGAGGGGATGTCAGTCTCTGCTCACTTCGGTTGTTATCGACCTTACTACACAGTTTTGCTATCTCACACTAGATGGCAATAACAAAGCGTGACATTCTGCGGGGTTTTTATACTCGACGAAAGATGACGTTCACTCCTATTACTTTACGATTGAAAAGTCTATAGGAAATACTGTAAAAAAAAAGTAGTACGTATGATGTTAAAATAATATATTAATATTGAAATCTAGCTACCTAGAATACATTTTCAATCCCCGTGTTCAAAGTTTTAAAACGCCATCTATTGGCTAGTAGAATAATTTCTAATATAACCGACACTAAGAGAGACTTTTCTAGAACAATTATAATAAATTTAGTTTTTTTTTTAAATTTTAGATTAAATTATATAATTAATTAAGTAATTTTTACAAGATAAGACACAACACTTGATGCTTTTCATCTTAGAAACACGTAAAGGACAAAAAGTTATCGTAATCACGAGATGTGCAATGTGCACGGTACGAACACAGACAGTACGCTGAAATAGGCCACGCCCATTGTGATGAGTGATGACGTAGCGGGCCGACTCAAAATCACAGTGCACATAAATAAATTGTATAATATAGACTTCATTTTTGATATACAGCCCCTACATGTGAAGTAGCTACAATTTTCTTTTGTATTCTACCCCACTGTGTGCAGTATCGTCGAATAGGCATTTTTAAGTAAGGACGAGGTTTCATACATGATTATTTATATGTTAACTATTTTCGAATAATTTACCTCCAAATTGGTTTACAAGTTGGCCCCCATCCTAAACAATAAGAGGCAGAAACTTGTAACTTTTCATGCTCTTTAGGAAAATTATTATGAGCGAAATCGGACTCTTTTGTATGGAACTCTTCTATAGGCCGTGTCCTGACATGCTCATGGTAAGGTTATTTATCTTACCATGTACATATGCCTTTACATACTGGTACTTTTAGATTATCTAAAATAATTGATAATCTAAAAGTAGTATGTAACTTAAATTTCTACCTAAGCTAAGTTTGTTGTTGTGTGTGTTGTGCAGACGCTGGAGAAGTTCGAGTTCGTGAAGGTGCTGGGCAAAGGCACGTTCGGCAAGGTGGTGCTGTCGCGCGAGAAGGGCACGGGCAAGCTCTACGCCATGAAGATCCTCAAGAAGAACGTCATCCTTCAAAAGGACGAGCTCGCGCACACCATCACGGAGAACCGCGTGCTCAAGAAGACCAAGCACCCCTTCCTCACGGTGAGCGCTAAAGATGATAAGTTCCAGTTACTCTATTCAAAGTAAATGCGATTATTGAATGATACTAATGACTATCGCTCGTGTGCGTTGCAGTCGCTGCGCTGGTCGTTCCAGACGGCTGACCGCGTGTGCTTCGTCATGGAGTACGCGAACGGTGGTGAGCTTTTCTTCCACCTGGCGCGCGTGCGCAGCTTCCCCGAGGAGCGCATGCGCTTCTACGGCGCCGAGATCGTGTCTGCGCTAGGCTACCTGCACGCCGAGGGCATCATCTACCGCGACCTCAAGCTCGAGAACCTGCTTCTGGACCAGGACGGCCACATCAAGATCGCCGACTTCGGCCTGTGCAAGGTGGACATCACGTACGGCCGCACTACCAAGACGTTCTGCGGCACGCCCGAGTACCTGGCGCCCGAGGTGCTGGAGGACACAGACTACGGCCCGGCGGTGGACTGGTGGGGCTGCGGCGTGGTGCTGTACGAGATGGTGTGCGGCCGCCTGCCCTTCTACAACCGCGACCACGACGTGCTGTTCGCGCTCATCGTGCGCGAGGAGGTGCGATTCCCGCGCGCGCTGTCCGCTCCCTGCCGTGCGCTGCTGGCCGCGCTGCTGTGCAAGGAGCCGGCGCGGCGCCTGGGTGCGGGCCCGGCCGACGCCGCCGACGTCATGGCGCACCCGTTCTTCGCCACCATCAACTGGGCTGACCTGTTGGCCAAACGCATCCCGCCGCCCTTCAAGCCGCAGGTGGAGTCGGACACGGACACACGCTACTTCGACTCGGAGTTCACGGGCGAGTCGGTGGAGCTCACGCCGCCCGACGGCGACGCGGCGCTGGCGCTCATCCAGGAGGAGCACTTCCCGCAGTTCTCGTACCAGGACCTGTGCTCGTCCGCGCATTCCGCGCACCTCAGCCAGCCCGCCGCGCGCCACTAGCGTCGCCCGCCCCGCGCCCCGCCCGTGTACAGCCCGCCCTAGCCCGTAAGTATATTATATTTGCATTTGTATAAATATTCTCGTACGTGAGTAGCGCCGGCCGCCGCTGCTCTGTCGTGGACGGTGCGTCGTCGCCGAAGTTCGATGACAAGCATTTTTATATGAAATTTTGACGGTCAAAAATGTAAATATTTCCAAATTCCTGCCGCAATTTATGAAGCTAACACGCGACGCGTCGTCACCGCCCGAGCTCCGCGCGCTGCGGGCGAGCCCGGACGCTACTCACGTTATAATATTTCCTTTTCTATAATATATTAAAGTTAGGAGAAAATGCTCTTTTATTCATATCCTGTTATCCACCACCACACACACCTGTGTAATATGCAATTTTTTAATATTTAAAGAATCTATACTTAGATCAATTGAAAAGATTGCTTTCAGAGTCAGTCTCGAGAGTCGAAATTCGTCCATAATTCATACTATTTTAAATTTCAAGTTTCAACTTTTTTGGGTTCATTTGCCTCATAGATAAGCAATACAAATATGTAAATTCTGTCTAAGAAGTGTTAAATAAAGATTGGCAATTGTGTCAAACCTACTGTTATTATATAAACGCATAGTTATGTGAGTGAGGTAGTGTATGTTACTTTCTTTTATTAATTTTTTGTATTTCTCAGCATTATTTGAAAAAAATAAGTTTAAAAAACTATAACCTAACTACGTAAAAAAAGGGATCTAAAAAGGCCAAAACAAGAAAATAATTCAAATAGAAATCCAGAAATGCATAGTTACAAAAATGGTCAAGGTACAGCCGTGGTCGCACCTACTGTTCGGAACAGTCGATGTCAAAACGCAGCCGTCTGTAACTATCTTGGGGTATGCATGTGTACATGACGATAAACGCAGTTTCAGTTTATACCTAGAGGTCACGCATCTCGGTGTGAACTGACGCTTAGATGACGCCATTAGTGTGTGCGACCACGGCTCTACCTTGACCAGTTTTGTAACTATGCATTTCTGGATTTCTATTTGAATTATTTTCTTGTTTCGGCCTTTTTAGACCCCTTTTTTACGTAGTCGGGTTATAGTTTTTTAAACTTATTTTTTTATTGAATATTTTTCCGTTTCCCAATCTAACTATTTTTTTACAAATTATCCACAAGCAGGCAAATTGTTTTACATATTTTTTGTGACAAAAGACTTTGACAGAATAACAAACCAAAAACTTTTAGAAGTATATTATCAAAAGAGAAAGAAAGCGCGGACCGAGCCAGGCACTTTTCAAATATTCTTTAATGTTTTTAAGTTATGTACTTGAAATACAATAACATAGTACCATCTTTCCGTGATTGCGATGAGTCCGCTGATCTTATTCGTCTAGCATATTTACGCAGTGAGCTCAGCCTTTTTTTCTCTACATAGAGAGTCTTCACGTGTACGTGCGTTTGAAATATTCTCCTTTACCTTTTCGCGTCTAGAAACTCGAGCCGCAGAGGATTCTTGTTTACGTAACGCACCTACTCTTGTCGCTTTCTTAGTTTTATTTGAAAGCGGCATTCTAATGAGTTATAAATTCTACTAATAACTATAGTAAATACACCATACACTAAATAACTTACCTACTAAACTAAATTAAACACTATACCTAAATGTACAAGACGTACACTATACTATAACAATAACTTTAATCTAATACAAAGCTATACGTATATTATTTACAATTTAAATCAAGTAATTACCGTATCACGAGGAAACAATAATTAATATTATTTATTAAAGGACCTTAAAGGTAATAAAGTAACTGAAAAACTGAAATTAAAATAAACTATCCATAGCATACACAGTAAATGACGACTTGATTCGAACTCGAAGAACGATTTATATATTATAAAATATTATAAAATGTAAGTATTTATAATTTATATTCAATAAACGCAATAGATATTATTCAACATTCATTCATTTCACCAATGCAATTATATCACTTATTCACTTTCTATTCAATCGTATTTCGATCATTCGTATTTTGATCTTATACAATAATTGTAGTGGAATATTATATCATAAACTTCTAAACACAACGATACCGCGATTCAGAAAAAATTAAGACTCGTATAGTGACATCTGTCGAACGAGTGAGTAATAAAAGTGCTAGTAATTGATTTCATCTTCATTTTCTTATTAAAATCGGATGAACCAATTAACCGATTTTGATCTAGTTTTTTTTGTTTGAAAGCTGACATAATTAAGAGTGGTCTTAGCTATAATTCATCATCATCAGCTCGTTCACTGCTTGACAATATAGGTGTTATTTAAATTTTTTTATTTGTTATGTATTGCCTGTAAAAAATTATATTTATAAAATAAAATATAAATTTATGAAGGAACATAATATATAAATTATATATTTATAGTCTTATTATACGTAATCTTAGAAAATTGCACAAATATTGTACGAATTGTATTTTAAACGTATATTTTGACTTAAACAATATGATATAATATAATATATATACAAACTATGTAAATATTTGTAGTGTGCTTGCCAAGACCTTTCTTTTGATACCAAACGTGTGATAATTATCTCGATTTAATTTTTTTACATGTTAGAATCTGAGGTTTAATTTTCGAAATACATAATTTTGAAAAAAATTATATAGCCTATGTTACCCGCGGCATCATTACGAATATATTGAACCTCATTTATTAAAATCGGACCAGTAGTTTAGACGCTACGAGGGAACAAACATACATACATACATACATAGACTGCCAAAATCATTACGCTTCCTTTTGGCTTCGCCGTAGTCGGGTAAAAATATGAGCTTTCTGCACACTTTCCTCCACTTAAACTGTTTCAAATTTCATACTCCTCCGTTTGCACAATTCTGGTACTGTACTCAAAGGTTTTAGATTCACATGTTAATATATTATAATTATTATGATTTGTAATGTTAAATCATTGTTGCATAGTGCTTAAAGGACTTACATAATATGAAGTACCTACTCTTCAAGAAATTTATTTTATGCACACAATATCAGGTTATATCCTAATCCTAGGCCTATAATCATCATTAAAAGAGGTCTGGCTTTTTTTAACATTAAATTCTTACAGCTAGAATAAGATTATCATTATAGATTGATCTTGAAGAGGTGTGCCGTATTAGGAGATAAATGGAAAGTTTGTATTTCTGACCACATATAATATTATGAATTAAATAACGCGTGTACCTTATGGATACTCATTTATTTTTAACTGTTCTTAACGAACTGACTCTTGGCTAAGAAGGGGCACCTGACAACATACATGCAACATAACAACAGGAATACACATTCCCCCTTACTAATATTATGAAATATTTATACAGCGTATAATCTGTACAATGTTTTGTCCTTGTCTATTTAGCGAATTTTTCGACGTCATCAGACAAGGAAAAATACTGTATAGCTTATCCACTGTGTAAATATTTTTATTAGTAATGGGTTTAATGTGCATAATTGCATATGTTGCATGGTGCCACGGTTTATA
Source organism: Phengaris alcon alcon (assembly GCA_037179445.1). Classification (NCBI taxonomy): domain Eukaryota; kingdom Metazoa; phylum Arthropoda; class Insecta; order Lepidoptera; family Lycaenidae; genus Phengaris; species Phengaris alcon. Next base: position 6,577 of record JAYRCH010000420.1, read on the forward strand.
GATTAACATACAAAGGCCAATTACAAGATTTCACGATTAAGCTGAAGTGTACGAAAGGAGAGGACTCCTTAAATGAGACGAGTGAGAGGTCCTCGGACCCCTTAAAATCGGGACATCTCGCGCAAATCGAGACACCGGGCAATTCTAGCTGTAGGTAGTAAGCGAAGTTGTTGGTATAGAAATTGAAGTACCTATGTAGATTATTGGTAATTAAGTAGTTATATTTTATTTATCCCGGAGGAAAGATTTATTGTATGTTTGTTTGCATTGAATATCCTCCGAAAGTACTGTACCGATTTTGATGAAATTTGGCACACATATAGATTAGACCTCGGGGAAGGACATAAGTATACTACTTTTTATTGCAGCAAAATGTGCGGTTCCCGCCAAATTACCTTTTGTGCGCACGAAGTCGTGGGCATCATCTAGTATGAAAATATAGCAACATACTCATGGTTCAGTATCGCAGGCCCAAATCCCAATATAGTAGTAGCCCAAAAGTTACTAGGAAATTTAGATCAGGTGTTTGAGGCAAGCTTATATACTTATACTTCCACTATACCCCAACACGAGACTGCAGGACTGGCGGCTCAGAAGCAGGGCTACGTCAATATAAAAAATTTTGAATCTGAAATTTTTTTTCCCACAAAATGTTTTTGTGGCAATTTGAAATTTTGATATGTCGTAGTTTACTGTTTAAGCCTCGAGGAGTTGGGAAAAAAAGCCATGCCATTTAGTCGGGACTTTAACTTGCCGTTCCAGTGTAAAAGTATACTGGAAAAGAGAATTGTATTGGTTTGACGACACCTAGCGGAGATTTCATAAACATAGTATCGCATGTAGGTTGCTAAAGGACATCGAAGTTCATAAGATCGCCGCTAGATGTCGTCAAACCATTATACTTTTCATTTCCATTAAATTTTTACTCTGAAATGGCAAGCCCCGACTAAATGGCATGCCTTTTTTTCCAACTCCTTAAGAATTAAACTACAACATATCAAAGTTTCAAATTGCCTCGAAACACGTTTTTTGGGCAAAAAAATATCACTTTTAAAAATATGTATATTTACTTAGCCCCGCTTTTGTCCAGCCAGTCCTGCAGTCGTGTTGGGGTATAATAGGAGAAATATAGGACAAGCTTTCAGCTTGCCTAAAACACCTGTTCTAAATTTCCTATTAGCTATTCTGCTATAGGTAGTTATGGCCGTCGTTAGTATCAATAACAATTATTATTGTGTCCGATATCAAGACTCAAGACCGCGGTGCAGGACCTGCGGCGAGGGGCGACGGACCGTGAGCGTGGCCCATTAGCAGTACTTATGTATTGTAGGTTTAGTCGGCAGATCGGTGTGGATAGGTAAGTTGCTAGTTTTTTATTAATTTAGGGAAGAGTTTACAGCCTCGATCACATTTTTTTTGAATGAACTGTCACCAGCGGAATTTTCGTGGTGACATCGAAACCTTCAAACCAAGAATTATTAAAATAAGTAGGTACATATAATTAACTCAAAAAACTAAAATTTTGCACTAATAAAAACATCTAGCAACATTAATGACAACTTGCACTACGAATAATTTGTAATTTTAAATCTATCTACCGACCAAACCTACACATGCCGAGGTTTTGTGGAAACCGCTCGTGTAATTAATGAATTCTTATGACAGTGTAAATACTTTTAAGGTGGATAAGTGCAAGATGTTTGAGTATTTTTACACTTTTGTGTGTATGCTGTGTAGTGTGTTCACCATGTGTTAAGATCGTCACCCGCAATCTTAACATACTTACTTTCTTGAGGGTGTGGCGGAGATTCAAACGGGAAAATAGGATGGCGACCTGCCTCACCGACACCGAGGCGCGAGGTTAACTGTTACGATGAACCCAGCTGACTGCTGACGGGAGAAGTCTGGACCCGAAGTGATCTCCACCCACGCTGCACAGCGGCGGCGGGAAGCCTGCTAAAAATAATATTGCTTAGTACCTTGTTAGTACTTACCTAAGTATCTACAAAGAATATACAAAATCAGTCCGTCCGACAGAGCCGTGACGACAAGAGTTGCCAGATTTCTTTTCAGCCTATGGTAGGTATATAATATAAAGGACAACTATTAGCCAATATCTATAATTTTTATTAAAACTACAACCCGATTACGTAAATTAAATAGCCTATATTATCCGGGCTATTGTTACGAATTTATTGACAGCTATTTTTTTTTATCGGATCAGTAGTTTAAGCGCTACGGTGAAACAAACATACATGCATAGACTGCAAAAATCATTACGCTGCCTTTTGGTTTCGCCGTAGTCGGGTAAAAACTACGGGAACCAAAAAATAAGACCGATACTTTATCAGAATGTAAGTAAAGTGAGTAGTGAGTACATGCTTCCGCATCTTTAGCGCATATTGTAAGTATTTGAGAATTGGCCCACCGCGCATTGTATACACAATCAAAAATAAAGTAAGAATTTAAGGGTAGTCCGGCGGGCCTAGCATCTCAGTCCAAATGCTGCTACTTCGACACAGCGGTTTGCGGTAGCGCTAGAGAACAAAGACGAACCAGACTAATAAAGATAATAATCTTGTGCTTGTTGATTGACCTTTTAATTTCATAGATCAGTTAGCTTAATAATAATAATTTGAACCAAGAGTAGCAGGTTAGCAACAAGTACATATACTACTTAACTACCCGTACTTTGTCGATAGTTGTATCAATTCGTAGGTAGTTCAACTTTTTCTGTGAGTCTAGATACCTAATTAGATACATTTTATTTTTTATAGATAGGCCATGTGTAAGCGGTCAGCTGGCACTGGCAGGGTGAACTGGCGTATCTGGCACACCGCACGGTTATTGACACGTCCGGAGCGCTCGCCCGAGTGCCGTAAGGCAGGTCCCTTTTGAGTCAATACTAACATCGCGGACGTCACCGACTCACCGTATACTAAACGGATTAGGAGGCGCGCAGGCGCGGAGGGTGGGGCGGGCGCGGCGCCGCAGCGCTCCGTCCCCGCGTGAGCCTGCCGGAGACGGCCGACTGCCAGCCGCGGCCACCGGCGACACCCGCACGCCGGACGACGCGCGACGCGAGTGCAACGGCACGTGCGGCGCCGCGCTCGCGTAAACATTACGTATCGATCGAGCGCTTCCTCTGCACGTTTCACCATGAAAACAAATTATGTTTCCGTTTGTGCTGCGACCGCGCGACCAGTAGCACGGGCGACCGATCGCCTCGACCTCGTCCCGAGCCGTCGACCTTAATGTCACCAGTGACGACTGTCGTCGCCGTCAGCTATCGCGAGCTCGGCAGTGGTGTTCGACTGCGAGGACCGCGAGTGCCGTAGACGAGTATAGTGCACGTCGATCAGCCAGCGGTCAGTGGTCATAGTGAGAGTCGGCTGCGGCCGCGGGTGATGGTGGTCGGCGAGCGGCGGCCGGCGGAGCCCCGCTTAGACCCTGCGACCGACCGTATTGTGTAACACTCGTGGTGGGTAAGTAAGTGGTTTACGAAAACCTTCAAGCGTGCCGCACATCTTAAACCGATTCCGTCCATGACCGCATCTCGTTCCTCGTGCTCGAATATCTCATGCTAATGGATAACGACAGCCAGCAGTGAATAATACTTGAGCCTTTGGCTACATATTAGGATGCATGGTTAATTAGCTAACACTCGCATGTTTTATTTACAACGCTGTCACAAAGGAATCTCGAATTGTGAAGGAGAGTTCGAAGGCGCAGGAGAAGTGACTGACTCTCTTAGTAGGTACTTATTCACTTAACAAATCGAAACATTCGAGACGATATATTATTATGCAGTCGTGAGGGCGATCTTAACTGTCTAAAGATAGTCGTTTTAGTAAGAAAGGACGCGGTTATGTAATTGTAAGAAGCAAGACGTGCTATTGTGAGCTGTGACTGACGAGTGACGACTGACGGTGATCAAATGAATGCTCTTGAATTTAGATCCACACCAGACTGCGATGACCGTGGCTTTTTTCTGTTTTCTGGTGTTTATAGATACGTAGATCACCTAATGTCCACCACTAAGTGATCTCTGTCAAGAAACAACAAAAACAATAAAGTTGTAAATGCTAAGTACTTATATTGACTTTTAGCTACTTAGTTTATATTATTTTACTGAAATTCAGACATAATTAATGTCAGACATTAATTTAGGTACCTACGGTTTATTGTTTACTTACACTTGTAATAATACACTGATCGGACACAAATTATTGTATCAGAATAAATTTTGCAATTGGAGACACTCTGTGTATCTAAATATATTATGTCATCGTAAAATTGTAAATACCTACCGTTACGTTATAGTTAATCTTTTTAGCGAGATTAAAAATTGTCGAAAGATTGTGAACCGAAACATACTGCTTACAATTTAACGCATTATTTTTCGTTACAGTATAATGTCACGGTATAACAAGTAGGTATACGGTGAAAAACAGTCAAATCTAATATGACATTACACTGTTTGTCACATTGTATAAAATATACTTAATATTCTCGTATTCTGAACGCACCGTTAGATAATTAGTCTTGTTAGTTACCACCTGCAACAATGGTAGAATACTGGCCGAATAGTCTCGGTAGGAAAATATAATTAGGCGCGACCAGTGGCGAAGACTGGTTCTCCTTCATAGGAAAGCCCTAGCCGTTATAATAGGGATTTGGATGAGGGTCTTCAAAAGGTAAGTGGTAAGTAAAGCCAATGGGAATGGAGTTAAAGGAACCCCACGCCACTTTTAGGTAGGTACATGTATAGAAGCTTCATTCATTCGTTTTTTCGTTGTATAAGAAGAAAACTGTACCTCTTTGTATAAGATTTCAATCTTCTAAAGTCCACATTACACACAGTACCTACTGTCTATTTTGAATTTTAACTTGAACAGGATTAAATGTTTTCCGTTATCCGCTATCCGTTACCCGTTATCCGTTACCGTTACCGTATATATAATCTGAGTACTTTCAATTTTTTTATGCAATCGACCAGATGGATCATGGATGCATGGATCGCCTGATGGTAAGCGATTACCGCAGCACACTCGCAAGTCGCAACACCAGAGGAATTACACTCATACAAGGTCTTCTCTGTCTGTGGTGATGCGCACTTGCGTTCCTGGGGGTCTAAAAAGGCCAGAAAGAATCTAGAAAGGCCAAAGACCAGAACATTAGATGAATCATACATTAGCAGAATCTTTTTTTTTTTTTTTTCTGGATGCCTATGGATACAAAGTCCTTCAGTCGTTTATAAAACAATAGTATATTATTTTATAGCAAATTTAAAATGTTTTACGTATGGAATTAAATATATGAAACACCCAAAAGTAGCCTTTTCAGACCCCCTGGTCTTTAAAATCTCCAACCCCCTCGGGCCCCGATAACCGCACTCACTCGGTAAAACTCAACGCAAGGGTTATTTCACATCGGTTTTCTGTGAGGCCGTAGTGTTTATCCGGTCTAGCCGGCCCATTCGCGCCGAAGCATGGCTCCTACGTTCAATAGCTCTCTTTACCATGTGGAAGATCGTCCAACAGGATTTACTCGGCAACAGCGTCAGAGCTGTGTTGTTGTTGTGTCGTGATGTTCGATAGGAATTAGCCAGTAGCCGTAGCCAGCAGTTATCCAAATTCCAAAGTAAGTGATGGTGGTATCGAACGCCCCACATACTTGCGACTTCTTAAACTGGAAAAGTAGAAAGTAAAACTCAATCTCACCGCATTTTATGCGGTTACATATTCAGGAAATCACGAAAATGTTTTTTCCTTACGCAAGGAACACAGAACAGAGCATAAATTAGAGCGTGAGAGGTCGGGATTCGAGAACAACATACGTAGACGCGACGTATTTAGTCACTAGACAGCGTGTCTCCTTGCAATGAGTCTGCAGTTAGACTATTTTTCATCGTTAGGGCGGTACTGCAAAGTTCTAAGCAGATTTTAATAAATTTTTCTCATTAATATTGTTGAATAATCACAACATTTTAAAAATATATTATTTTTACTTTCAGAGTGTTGTTATGGTAGTCCCCAAAGGACAGGCATCCTGTGTTCGGATCAGTCAAATGTCAATGTTAACTTTGCAAAATACCTATTAACATTACGTATGGGTTAACTCGTAGGGCAGGAACTCCTATTAAGATTCATAGGTACTACGTAGGTACAAATATTGTGCCCGTCCCTGTTTCACTCCATTGGCAAAGAGCGAACTTGACAGACTATGTATAGATGCCGGTTTTGCACCATATAATATTAATAATTTTAAACCTATGTCAACAACATCTTTAATATTGTCGTGCGGTACATACGGTGCAACTCACACACAAACATTAGTTTTCCAATAATTACCATAAAAGTTTTGAGTCCCAATATTTACAATAAGAGTAGTGTTGACTGCATTTAAAATATTTAGTTTAATTTACGTATTCAGAAATATTGTGGTCTTATTACTTGATCAATGTACAGAAATATAATATTTTATGTGTAGTTTTGTGATACATGAGATAAATCTATAATTACAAAAAAGCATCAAAATTATTTGCTACGATTCTTTTTAGTAAGAAAACGTACATCATTAGTTTACTTACATCATATAAAAACATATTTCGCCTCGGTCATTCGGGTCTACTCTGTTTCAATTATGTTTGAATTGATTAGCTCATGTAGGTACCATTTACAGGTCTGCGCCCTACACCCGTCCCGACTCCCGCGACCCCAGAATAAAATATATTCCATGAACCGTTCCGTTTGAAGTTGTAGGTAACGATTTTTGATCACGCAAAGAGTTAGGAAGCCCAATTTAAGGGCAACGTGACGGCACGCTCGAGCGCTTACAGATTTTTACTTTTAGTTAAAAGTAAAAGCTAAAATATTATGTACTTATTCTTTTTAAATGAACTAGGTATTGGTCAAACCGGATCATTTAGGTACTAATGTTCTATTATCCATAGTCTTCGGCGAGAGGTAAACATGTTTTGAACTTAGTGATCGGAGATATGACCTCAGCGTTTCTTTTTATTGGTTTCATAGTAAGTACAAACCTAAGTGCAAACTTATTTATTTATTTAGTTAGGCACACCAACAACATAAACACATACAATTTAATTAACTCAGGTATAAATAAGGACTAGTGTTTACGTCACTTACAGATATGCACAACATTTCAATCAGAATAAAATCGTTTTTTTTTAAATTCCTTATTTAAAATTCTACAGTAAATATTACAATTATAACTAAATTTAACTAAGAATTAACCTAAAGTCAGCTAGTTAAAATATATAAAACTAATATTCATATCTGAAATTAAAAACATTGAAGTCACTAAAATTAAATAAAAAAATAATTTTAAAAATCTATAACCCGACTACGTAAAAAAGGGGTCTAAAAAGGCCGAAACAAGAAAATAATTCAAATAGAAATCCAGAAATGCTTAGTTACAAAAATGGTCAAGGTAGAGCCGTGGTCGCACCTACTGTTCGGAACAGTCGATGTCAAAACGCAGCCGTCTGTAACTATCTTGGGGTATGCATGTGTACATGACGATAAACGCAGTTTCAGTTTATACCTAGACGTTACGCATCTCGGTGTGAACTGACGCTTAGATGACGCCATTAGTGTGTGCGACCACGGCTCTACCTTGACCAGTTTTGTAACTATGCATTTCTGGATTTCTATTTGAATTATTTTCTTGTTTCGACCTTTTTAGACCCCTTTTTTTACGTAGTCGGGTTATAGTTTTTTAAACAAATTTTTTTATTTAATATTTTTCCGTTTAATTTTAATCTAATACAAAGCTATACGTATATTATTTACAATTTAAATCAAGTAATTACCGTATCACGAGGAAACAATAATTAATATTATTTATTAAAGGACCTTAAAGGTAATAAAGTAACTGAAAAACTGAAATTAAAATAAACTATCCATAGCATACACAGTAAATGACGACTTGATTCGAACTCGAATAACGATTTATAAAATGTAAGTATTTATAATTTATATTCAATAAACGCAATAGAGATCATTCAACATTCATTCATTTCACCAATGCAATTATATCACTTATTCACTTTTAATCGTATTTTGATCTTATACGATAATTGTAGTGGAATATTATATCATAAACTTCTAAACACAACGATACCGCGATTCAGAAAAAATTAAGACTCGTATAGTGACATCTGTCGAACGAGTGAGTAATAAAAGTGCTAGTAATTGATTTCATCTTCATTTTCTTATTAAAATCGGATGAACCAATTAACCGATTTTGATCTAGTTTTTTTTGTTTGAAAGCTGACATAATTAAGAGTGGTCTAAGCTATAATTCATCATCATCAGCTCGTTCACTGCTTGACAATATAGGTGCTATTTTTTTTTTAATTTGTTATGTATTGGCTGCAAAAAAAAATATATTTATAAAATAAAATATAATGTTATGAACATAATATATAAATTATATATTTATAGTCTTATTATACGTAATGTTAGAAAATTGGACAAATATTGTACGAATTGTATTTTAAACGTATATTTTGACTTAAACAATATGATATAATATAATATATATACAAATTATGTAAATATTTGTAGTGTGCTTGCCAAAACCTTTCTTTTGATACCAAACATGTGATAATTATCTCGATTTAATTTTTTTAGATGTTAGAATCTGAGGTTTAATTTTCGAAATACATAATTTTGAAAAAAAATTATATAGCCTATGTTACCCGCGGCATCATTACGAATCTATTGACACCTCATTTATTAAAATCGGACCAGTAGTTTAGACGCTACGAGGGAACAAACATACATACATATATACATACACAGACTGCCAAAATCATTACCCTTCCTTTTGGCTTCGCCGTAGTCGGGTAAAAATATAGGGAGGGTACAGTCACATTGCAGAAATAAAATAAACTAAGTCAATGAAATACTAATTGGATAAAATGTCAAAAGAATTAATTACATACAAGATTCAAGAATTAATAAGTCTCAATATAAAAAGTTTTTTAATTTACATACGAATGAATTAATACATTGCATTGCTCTAAACCAGGGGTCTCCAAACTACGGCCCGAGGGCCACATCCGGACCGCGGACAGATTTTGTCTGGCCCGCGGAGAGCTAGCATACTTGAAAACTCCTTTTAGAGAATATATTTTTTATAGCAAATTAAATTTAGTTTACTGAAGTATTCTAATTTTATGTTGAATAATTATTAATATGACATCTACATTGATATGGTCATGGGCTAACTACTCATAACATTTTTATAGGCTTATTGTTATTGTTTTTGTTGGATTATTGATTTTGGTTGGATTGGATAAAGAAACACAGAATTGTAATGAGTAAAGACATGCTTAGTTACAAAAATGGTCAATGAGTAAAGACATGTATAATATGCAGAAAAATTAACTTCAGTATATAATAATTAACAAATTATTGAAATGAATCCAACTAACATTTTATACATTTTAAATAAAAACATAACTTATAACAAGCATAATGACATATGAAATACTAATGAGATTTATGTAGTTAATTGAGATTTTCCACTGACAATAGTTTGTAGTTGTGGACTAATTTTACTTGTACCAATTATTAAAAGAGATTTAAGATGTTCATCAGCTAATTTAGATCTGTAAACATTTTTTGTGTACTTCATTTTGGAGAAGGTCTTCTCACACAAATAAGTAGTACCAAAAACAGCACTGCACTGCACTGTAGATCAATCATTTCCATTTGAAGTTACGGGGCTAGGGTTTCAATGTCAGTATCAAAAGGATTCTGAAAAATCTTAATTTGATTCGCAATGGCATCAAAGTCCGAGAAACGAGTATCAAAATTTATTTTCAAAGCACTTAAAGTTTCGATTGCAAAATCGATAGGAAACTCAGTCTCAGTGGTGTGGCTGAATATTTCACATGTTTTAAAATGTGAAAAACATTTACTTCGTAGTTGTGATTGAAACAGTATCAATTTCTTCCGGAATGATTTGATATTAGTGTATAAATCAGGAAGATGCTGGTTTTCTCCTTGCAATCTCAAATTCAGTTCGTTCACATGTTTTGTCAAATTAACATAGAATGCTAACTTCCACAGCCATGCGTTGTTTTGTAATTCAGTAAGAGGGCGATGCTTTATATTCAAAAAAAATTCGATCACTGCTCGAAGTTCGAGCGCTGAAACGCTGAAGGACTTTCCCACAACTAAGCCAACGTACGGCAGTATGATAAGGTAAGTCATTTTCTCCAATCTCTTCAATAAATTGTCGGAATTGTCGGTGATTCAGCCCAAAAGATCTGATAAAATTAACAGTTGATATGACTGGTTTCAGAACTTCAGACATATCCAAACATTTTCCGCACAAAGACTATTGATGAATGATACAATGTAAGACTAATGGTTTTGAACTACCGTCATTTTCTACAGCCTTTGACACAAGAGCGACCACTCCTTTATCTTTCCCACTCATGTGTTTGCCTCCATCAGTTGTAATACATTTCAAGTTTTTCCATCGAAGGTTCTTTTGATTAATGGCCATTTCAACTCCTCTAAAAATATCTGTACCAGTAGTTGTGCCATGAATACTATACATATCAAGAAGTTCTTCATGCACTTCATAGCTTTTATCTACTCCTCGAATATAAATCAACACCTGAGAAGTATCTGAAACATACGTTGACTCATCCAAGGCCAAAGAAAACCACTCAACATGTCCATTGTTGTCGAACAGTTGAGAGGATATATTTTCAGCGATGTTTTCTACCCTTCGAGCCACAGTGTATGCTGACATACTGACAGTTTTTAATAAATTTACCTTTTCAGGGCTTTCTTTCTTTCTTCGGCTACTGTAATTATCCATTCTTTGATCATTTCTCCATCGGTGAATTGTTTTCCACGTTTTGCAATTTCAAGAGCCACACGAAAGCTGGCACGAGTTGCAGCCTCTTGTTCAGTTTTGAGTTTTGTAAAGAAGATTGCTGCGATTTCAATCCACGCTTCATAGCTTCGAATTTTTCTGTCCGCAAACTTCCTGTATATTTTGAGTAATTTTGAAAATGTTTTGTTTCATAATGACGTTTAATGTTATATTCCTTGGGAACGGCTATGCTTTCATTGCAAATCAAATATAGCGCCTTGTTACTGGACTCAATTATGAAATACTGAATGTTCCACTGATCTTTGAATTTTCTGCATTCACTATCAATTTTTCGCTTCTTTTCCATACTACTAAATCACACACAAAAGCAACAATTCAAATCAAAATACTGTTACAAAGATGTCTTAAACTTAAACACGCACAAACACATTTTAAGGAGGTACGCACTATTTTATTTCACAACAGTGTCATAGGAACTGACTTGTGGTTGCGCCACTAGCCTTCATATATATTCTAATTACTGCCATCTAGAAGTGAGTGGAAGACACCAGAACTTTCTCGAACCAACGAGATTATTCTGTACGTGCTATTAGCGCCATCTGCTAGCGATAGAAGGTACTACCTATTTCCGCTTGTGTCCACCAGATGTCGCGTCACGTTACTCCTCATGGCTCGTACTCTAATCTAGAAATTACAGATAATGACAGGAAAATTAATAATATGTAGTGTTGCCGTTTTGCGGACTTTACTCCGATTTGCAGCCTTTTTTAAACGTTGCGTACTTTTTCGGACTTTTTTTTTCATCAGTGGACTATTTTACTTTTTACCACCGGCAACAATGATAATATGGTTTTGGCCCTCGGAACTTACTGGAGTAATCAGTATGGCCCTAAGGCTGGAAAGTTTGGAGACCCCTGCTCTAAACGATCATAATATAACAATAATTAGGTTATAAAAAATAATAAAGTACTAAAAAAAGAGAAATTATAAATTAAAAAAAATTAAAATGAGTTGTGATTTATTTGTTTTTGAAGCGCAGACATATTTTTGCAGACATATTCTTTGTTAGGGACATCTGGACATCACTGCAACTGTGCTAATAAGATTAGGCTGTTGCCCTTTTTATGGTTGTCCGTCCATTATTATTCGAAAAGATTCGTCCCCTGCACCTAAGTAGTGGCGTAACTCGTTTTGAAACTATGTACGTAATTCCACAGAGTAGAAAATATATATATTTACGTATAGAGAAATAGCATTCATAGAACGATCCAAATCGACCCAAAGGATCCTGGCGAATCCTGCCCCATTTTCCATTCGAACATATTATGTGGTTTTATAGTAGGTGCCTACTTAAAAAGTTATTATACAAAAAAATATTATATTTTTAGGATTTGGGAATAAAAAGTATGAATCTCTGAATATCAGAAAATTCATGTGCAAAATATTAGGTCTTTGAACCTATGAAATTACCGATTTGTATGAAAAAATTTAAACGAATTTTTTTCATGTATTTTTTATTTGTATTAATCGAAGTAATCACCCATGCAATCAATGCATCTTTGCCAACGCAGTGGCAGTTTATTGATACCCTTCTTAAAGAAATCAGCTGGACGGGAGGCAACAAATTCTTCAAAGGCATTTTGTACTGCCTCTCGGGTATTGATTTTTTTCCCGCCAAGAAGTTATCCAAATTCTGGAAAAAGTAGTAGTCTGTAGGCGCAAGGTCTGGTGAGTACGGGATGTACAAGGATGACGGAGAGCTTCCAACGCCAGTTCTCGCAACTTGGAGACCGTCTTCTGTGCAGTATGAGGTCGCGCGTTGTCGTGCAGGAGCATTGGAGACGAGCGATTGACCAATGCTGGTTGGAGATGTGCCAGCTTCTCCATCATTGTGTTCAGTTCTTCACAGTACACATCTGCAGTAATGCTCACCCCGTATGGTAAGAACTAAGAAGCTGTGATGAATCACACCGGCGCTAGACCACCAAACAGTGACCATCACTTTTCTAGGGTTAAGTTTTCGTTTAGGGCATTGTTTAGGTGCTGAACCAGGATCCAACCAACTTGCTGAGCGCTTGTGGTTATCAAACAGAATCCATTTTTCATCGCAGGTAACAATGCGGTTCAAAATTCCTTAATTTGTGTCTGTTGAGCAGTGCAAGGCACGTCTCGACGCGTACTTCGCGCTGGCGATCATTGAGTTCGTGGAGCACCCATTTGTCAAGCTTTTTTACCTTGCCAATTTGACGCAAATGGACCAATATTGTTTTGACGCTAACTTCGAAAGCTGCTGCTAATTCAGCCGTAGATTGTGTGAGAGTAAATGAGAGAGTAAATAAAAGAGGTAGAGTAAGTGCGCCAAATATGGACTGGTTTTGTAATATGGACTACCTTCATTTCTCAGAAACCGTCCGTCGTATTAAGCCACCGATCGCCGCGCGCTAAGCTCCACCCCTCCCGCGCCTCGCTAGTCGCTTGCCGGTCGGCAGAGAGAGCGCGCGTGTTCACTGCAGTCATTTTTCGTTTTTATCAACGCGCGATGTAATTTTTTACCTAATTTCGTAAGCTCATAATTTCAGCAAATATTACTGTTTGGGAAAGTGGATTAAACTAGGGGAAAGGTGAGTTATTTTAAAATTATTCATATTAAGTTGCAATATCCAATAGTTTTTATAATTTTCTTAGCAACAGTATTAACCTAGAAATATATGTGTCTTATAATATGGACCACCGGCGTGTTTTGAATATGGACTAGTGGTCCATATTACAAACAGTCACTTATATTTTATTTTTATTGTTTTAGGATGGCATCTACAAATTCTACAGCTAAAGGCAAGATCAGACAAACATGGGATAAAGATGCAATGGCAAATGCAATTAAAGCTATACGAGATAAGCAAATGGGTTTTTTGAAAGCATCAAAAACATACGGAGTACCCAAAACTACGCTTATACGCTTATTAAAAATGGAAGACCAATCACTTAGCGACGTTACAAACCATAAACTTGGAAGAAAATCGACTTTGCCGAGTGAATTGGAAGCTGAATTATGTGATTATATTCTAGAAATGGAAAAATCGGGATTTGGTCTTACACGCAGGGACATCAGATCTATGGCTTACCAGCTAGCGGAAAAGAATAACTTAAAGCACGGGTTTTCACAAGATAATGAATCTGCGGGAAGATCATGGTTAAGGTTATTCCTCAAGCGCCATCGTAACCTATCCTTTCGCCGTCCAACGGGCACATCAATCGCTAGAATGAAAGGATTTAACAGAGAAAATTTTAACGCATTTTTTGACTTGTTGGAGAGTTCTTTTGATAAAATCCAGTATCCTGCAACCAATGTATATAACGTGGACGAAACTGGCATTTCAGTAGTGCCATCAAAAATGCCGGAGATACTAGCACTCAAGGGCAAAAAACAAATAGGAACTGTAACGTCAGCTGAACGTGGATCAACGATTACTTGTGTGATATGTATGAGTGCAGGTGGGGCACATTTGTCCCGCCGATGATGATATTCCCGAGGAAACGGGACAATCCACTACTGATGAAAGGTGCTCCACTTGGCGCCATCCATGCTTGTCATCCATCCGGATGGATACAACTTGATCTATTTACTCAATGGTTCGAGCATTTTTTACAGCATGTGAAACCAAGTGCTACATCACCGGTTCTCCTGATTTTAGACGGCCATGCAAGCCACACCAGAAATATTAAAGTCGTGGATTTAGCCAGAGAAAACCATGTTCACTTGCTGTCTCTGCCTCCACACTCAAGTCACAAAATGCAGCCACTTGATAAAACATTCATGGGTCCATTAAAAAAGTACTTGACTGAAGAAACTCGCAAGCGACTAAGAATGCAACCTCGAGCCGTAACACATTTTGACATTGCGGAATTATTTGGTCTAGCCTATATAAGAGCTCAGCGTGCAGAATTGGCAATTAGCGGTTTTCGTGCAACTGGGATATATCCCGTTAATAGACACGTCTATGAAGATCATGATTTTATTGACGAAGACCTTCCAGAAGTAGAGGGGCCTTCTAATGATCCAGCGCGCGATATGACGACACCAGTTAATATCATTCCCGATAACCCGATACCTGAGCCAAGGGCTGTTGTAACTCCGGAACCTCAATCTGTGAATGAACCATTACCCCAGAGCGTTGATGGACATCATCAAGCAATCGCACAACCAGGAGTGCCAACGCCGACTATGATTGATTTAATAGTTAGTCCCTCTACATCATCTAGATCATATTTATCGCCAAAGGAGTTGCAGCCTATACCGCGTTTAAGGAAAACTGTCAGCAACAGAGGAAGAAAGGCCACCAAGCCCACAATTTTGACATTATCACCTTATAAACAAGATTTAGAAACGTCGATACAAAAGAACATAAAAAAGAACACACCAAAGACAGCGCCAAAAAAACCCCCAAAGAAAATGCCAAAAAAACAGCCCTAAAGAAAAGAAAGACATCAAAACAATAAAAATCATCGTCTGCAAGTTCTGATAAAAGTGATTATTCAGTCATGGATAGAACCGATGAAAGTCCTGATCGTTCCCAAAATCAAAATAGTAAATGTTTGTATTGTGATGGCCTTTTTTCTGAAGACGTTCATGGAGAGAAATGGATCCAATGTGCATTATGTAGGCGGTGGGCTCATGAAGACTGTGCTGGCATAGAAGATATGGTTGATTACTATGTGTGCGAATTCTGTACCAGCGATTAGTTAAATCTTATCGAATAGTTGAATGATTTAATTTTAGTCAACACGTCCATTTTTTTTATATAATTTTGAACCCAATTTACTGTGGTCCATATTTAAAACCATGTGGTCCATATTTTGTCCACTTTTTGCAAATGCAAAATAATCTTATATTTTAGAAAATGTTGATTATTTCTAAGATGTTCATGTTTCTTAAGAATTCTGATATTCGTTTTTGATACCAAATAATTATCGAACTGTTCAAAATATATAAGGCTGATTAATCTTTATAATTCTGAGTTTTATTTCACAAAATCCTTATGGTGGTGGTATTGGCGCACTTACTCTATTACCGTGACAAATATATTTAAAATAAGGGTTCGTGGGCAGAAGGCCGAACGATCTGGTTTAGCCTCTTGGTGTCTGTGGGAATCTGAGGGGCTTTAACCACGTGGGCACTTAGCTGGGTCCAGGAGTGTAGCATCTGGCGAGAGCGAGTTGGGGCTCCAACTTCCGGTAGCGTCTCTGTCGTTCATCGCGATGGAGATTGTCCAAGGGGCGTTGCAGACTGATTCCAAAACCAGTCAGTTCAGTCCGGAATATTTAGCGGCACTCAGGAATCCGGATGTGTGAAAATAGCCATAAGTCCTTGTAAAAACGGTGGCTTGAATCAGGAGTATAGATTCCTGGAAAATCCATGAAAAACGTGTGGATATAAGACCCAAAGCCGCCGTGATCTTAACCCCAAACGAATCAAAATCACGGGCTGTGTCATCATTAACAGCCATAGGACGTCCACTGCTGGACATAGGCCTCCATAGTGTGACCATCACAAAATAAAGGGTAAGCAAAATAAAAGATGATAAACAAGAATAATTAAAGCATGGATACAAATATCCTAATATTATAACTATGCAAAACGGAAAGAATAAAACTACAATTGAGCACGAGGTATGGCCAATCAAAATTTACTTTTGACAACTAATTTTACCAAGGTGATATTTTACATGAAAAATAATGTGTTTTATTACAAGCGTGATTTACGAATAAAACTTCACAACACAGACATAGAAAACTCACCGTGAAAACGGGATTAAGAAATATAACGACTACATCTTGAGTCTATAGAAATTTTTATTCTAAAAGGAAACGTCATTCGACGAAGTGCGTTATATACCCTTCTCCGTCGTCTTTTTTTTAAACTTTTGACACCTAAAAAACTAAAGCGTAAAGAGAAAAAGTCCACAAATCAAAATAAAATATATTATATTAATAATCAATATATTATGTAATATAATAATACAAATCTACTGTATTTTCATTATTAATCAAAAATAAATTATTACTTTTTAAGATTTAAGACGGAAGTAAAATCGATCTATGAATTAAATATTAAAGCAAGGCTAACGCCGTTTTAGTAAGGACGTGCGCCGATAGATGGCGCAGGCGATAGGCTAAAGCCTCTAAATGACTAAATAATTATGTATACAAGTCATAGATGACGCAAGTGACGCCGAAATAATTGATTTTACGGAGAGGAGATGTAACTACGTTACATATCATCAGCTTCCACAATCGCCTTTAATTCGTCATTGTTGACCAAAGTCTTCGGACGACCGCGAGGTTCATTTTTCAGGTCGAAATTTCCAGAACGGAAGCAAGCAAACCACTAACAGGTGGTGCGTTGGTTTGTAGTGTTAGCTCCGTAAACGTCGTTGATGTTGCGTGCCGCTTGTGCCGCGTTGCTGCCACGACGGTACTCATATTCCATAATTACTCGAATTTTTAACGTATCCATGATGACGAAAAAGATTGAAATGCGATGAAAATGTAACACTAATCAATAAACAAATGACTACTTTTGGAAAAAGAATTCCATGTTTTTAAAATAAAATTAATTTGAAATTAGAATTCTTAGCAAATAAAAATTATTTTGATTTGAAATGGCCAGCACTGCAGAACGGCAATTTCATAGGTAAATACCTATTTATCTACCTATCTATTGTAATTATTGTTGTCATCATTCTGTATAGTTTATGGTTATCATGCTGTAAATTGTCAATTTGAGGGCTAAAAGCTCCAACTAGTGATTATTTAGATAGATTTATATTTTATTAGAGTATAAAGTTATTATCTTTATCTATAGTTCAATAGTTTAGAACTAGATTTATGAAAAAAAAAATGTTACTTGGGGTGTGAAATAGATCCCTCTATACTATTTATAGCAAGAAGAATAATTATTATGTTTTTAGTTTATGTAATGCAGCTAAAGCGACATCTATCGTTCACCCGTTAGCATATTGCGTTTCCAACCAAAATAGTTATTAATTTCATTACGTAATTGACTAATATATTATGTCGCTTTTCCGCAAACCGCCACTAGGGCAATTTATTGAACAATAGGTTAGGTTATATTAGGTTATTACATATGAAATTGGACGTCGAGTGACGTCCTATGGCTGTTAATGATGATGATGATGATGATATGAAATTGGCGTTTTGTAAAGGAGGAACATAAATTCGATTTTTTTAAACATAATATATTTATTTTATCAAAGTATTTAATATTTATTTATCACTTTTGCCATCTCTAGGTAGTTCATTGATTTTTTTACTAAAAAAACCATTCGGACAGGATTCAATAAAATCTTTGAAGGCGCTTTGGACTGCCCCATCGGAGTTGAATTTTTTCCCTTCCAAGAAGTTATCCCAATTTCGAAAAAAATGGTAATCTGTTGGAGCATGGTCCGGGGGGTACGGGGGATGTCTTAGACATTCCAATTGAAGCTCCTCTAATTCGGTAGCCGTCTGTTGTACAGTGTGTGGTCTATCGTTGTCCTGAAGCAGCAGTGGCCTAGAGCGAATGACCAACCACGGTTGTTTAGCAGCTAGCTTTTCCATCATGATTTGCAGTTGCTGGCAATAGACATCTGCCGTAATGGTCTGGCCAGATTTAAGAAAGCTGTAGTGAACGACACCGGCACTAGTCTACCAAACGCTCACAAGTAACTTTTTGTGTCAATTTTCGCTTGGGGCAGGCTTTGGCTCGTTCGCGAGGGTTCAGCCATTGCGATGAGCGTTTCCGATTATCGTACAGGATCCACTTTTCATCACAGGTGATGATTCGATTAAAAATCCGTTCATTATTGTGCCGGTTGAATAATGTAACGTAGCAGCCCACGCGCGCTTGTCGGTTTGCTGCACTCAATTCATGAGGTACCCACCTTTCAAACTTTTCGTTCCCAATTTGCTTCAAGTGGATTAAAACAGTTTTATCACTAACACCGCAGCCTGCAGCTAACTCGGACGTGGTTTGCCATGGATCCGCTTCCACAATAGCCTTCAATTCTTCATTATCAACTTTGGTCTCCGGCCGTCCACGGGGCTTGTTCTGCAGCTCGAAATTTCCAGAACGAAAACGTTGGAACCAAAAACGCACTGTGTTTTCTTTTGCGACGCCGCCGCCATACACATAATTAATCCTTCGAGCCGTTTCTGCAGCACTGGTGCCACGGTGGAACTCGTACTCGAAAATAATACGATATTTCAAGTTTTCTATTTTGTAAACAGAGTGACGCAAAGAAAAAACCAAAAGAGGAAAAACAAATGAATTACGGTTTTCGAAACACAAATGCATGAGTAAATAGCGGTATAAATTTGAAATTGGTATTCCTAACCAAACAAGATATATTTGAGATCAAAGTGGCCAGTACGACAAAACGCCAATTTCATATGTAAGGACCTAATATAATTGATTAAATATTAATTATTATATTTTATCCCCCGTATTTGATATTTGATTTTTTGATCCTATGTTCATAAAATACAACTTTCAATAAATATTTTTTTCTGTCCGCGTATTTTAAATACCAGGCAGTAAATGTATGGCGACTTGCCGATCTCCTTTGAACATTTTGACGTCCCCATCAACACCCACAATTGTTCAGCATAATCGTGGACACACCGTATGCAATGAAATCGAAAGTTAACTATGTAGCTGTTTATCTGTTCGTCTTTTTTAATCTGTGGTAATTCTGCGTTGGGACACTACTTAATGCAGCCCCATCACAACATTTACAAGAAAAAACACACTTTCCTCATCGCATGAGTCCATGACACATCTTTGGATACGTTACGACAGCCATACATGATATACCATACCGTCTATCGTCCAATCGACTTGATTAATGCGATTGGATTGGTTCCATATTAACATAAACAGTAGATATACAGGGTGTCTAAGGACTAGACTACGACAAACTTAGGGGGTGATAGCTTGGGTTAAGTTTGACCTTAGTAAAAACCTCACAATTTTCGAGATATTTGGACTTTTTTAAAAATCGTTAATTTACTTCCTTGTGTCGGACTATTATCGGACTATTATGTACGGACTAAAATCCACTACATTATTTCTGATTATCCCAATGTACAAGATATTTTTCACCATTGGAAGAAGAAAGAAAAAAAAATTTAATTTGGATTTTTAACTGCAGAAAATTATCTAGCTGAATTTTGACTTCTTTGGTGAAAAAAAAAGTTCTGAACTGTGATGGCAAACTATTTTAAAAAGGTATAATATTAATCCATTTTATTTACGGATAATACGATTTTGCTATTTTTCTTTCATAAGTTTCTGATATCAATGAAATCGTGAGATGGAATTTGTTGTAAAATTAACTTATTTTTGATAATTTGATTTGATTTCCTAATTACACACAACGAGAGTATGCTGAGATGCATCTTGTGTCCATACACAAGATGCGCTTCTCCATAGAAGCGCGCAAAAATGGCAGAGAAGCGGCGAGACTTTATGCGCAAAGGTATCCAAATCGAAGACACCATTCCATCATCATGATATTTTTTCAAGAATTCACGACGCCTTCTTGAATGAACAGCGGCCAGGACAACGCGGTGGTGCAGGAAGACATCGAACTATTGATGACGATGTAGTGTTGGCAGAAAGGGAAGCGGATCCAACGACTTCCGTGCACAAGATCCAACGCCGTACAGGTATTCCCAAATCCTCAGCGCATCTAGTGCTCAAAAGATACGGCTATCATTCCGTTCCCCTCCTCCATCCCGTTCAATGTGTGCAAAGCCTTTTACCAAGGGATTACGCACAGAGGGTGCAGTTCTGCCGCCGTATGGTCCGTAAACGTGATGAAGATCCTTTACGATAGAACTTCTTCAATAAAATTTTATGAAGCGATGAATCCGCCTGCAAGAAATATGGATATTTGAACTTACATAACATACATAGCTGGCAACTAGAAAATCCCCACGAGGCGAGAGAAGACCGGTACCAATATCAATTTAAAATAAACCTGTGGACCGGAATTTTAAATGGAAACCAACACTGAACGCTGAAGAATATCTGGCGTTCCTGCAAAATCAGCTGCCACTACTCCTCGAAGACATTTCTCTGGAACTTAGAAGAACAATGTGGCTACAAAACGACGGATGTCCCGCGCATTATGGCCGAAATGTAAGAGCGCATTTGAACTCTGTGTACCACGGATCCAGAGATGGATCGGTCGTCTAGGCCCTATTCTGGGGCCACCTCGGTCACCGGACCTCAACCCTGTCGACTTTGTTATCGGGGTTGCCTAAAAGACAAGGTGTACCAGAAACCAATCCAAAACCAGCAGGAACTACGACACCGAGTGAACGTTGCTGCACAAGAAATCAGTTTAATGGCGGGGGGGAAACAGTTTGAACACCTGTTATAATTTTTTTCATTAAAAGTTGGTTTTCAAATACTGTTCTTTTTTATTTCCTCCTAATTAATGAATGTTGTAAACTGTAAGCGAATAATACTGAATCAAGTTATCAAAAATAAGTTAATTTACAAGCTTTTATTTAGTTTCACCTGGTCCGTTGGCTGTAATGGAATCTTGCAAGTTAAATTTGACCCACTTTCCGGTTTCCGATTGACCTGAAATTTTGCACGAATATGTAAATCGCGTGACAATGCAATATTATGATGACGTGGAGCTGATCTGATGATGGAGCTGGAAGGTGGGCATAGGAACTACCTAATAAAACCACATAACTCCATCGAGATTCGGCTCGTTTGGTTCGTCTTGATGAGTACTTTGTCTTTAGACGTTTTCCAGGGTCTGATAATGGAGTTGAAAGGTGGCCATAGGAACTCCATAATACAAAACAAATATAACATTTTTATAATAATAAAATACAAAACGACACAACCCAATTGAGTTTGGTCTCGTTTGATTTGTCTTAATAAGTACTTTGACTTTAGATGGTATCAAAGGTCTGATGATGGAGTTGGAAGGTGGCCATAGGATCTCCGTAATAAAACGACGTAACTGCATCTAGTTTGGACTCGTTTCATTCGTCTTGATAAGAACTTTGACTTTTATCAAGGGTCTGATGATGGAGCTGGAAGGTGGCCATAGGATCTCTGCAGTAATAAGACGTAGCTGCATCGACTTTGGGTTCGTTTGATTCGTATTGATGAGAACTTTGGTCCTTGATAATATCCACATGAAACCCTTGTAGATTTGGGAAAATAAGTTCGTTTCATTGGTTATGAATGTGAATTCTGTTTGATTAGATGGGTAACCCAATGCCAAGGTGAGCACGAGGTTGAGGCTGAGGGCTGTATAGTATGAGGGTGTATAAACATGTCATATCGCTAACGTTGCGCCTCAGGGTACCAGGGCGAACCCTGTTTTATTGTAGCCCTTATCCCCCTACAATGGACCTCTGGGGGGATGGACCGTTTATATGTCCTATACTTACTCGTGGGAACAATATGATTAAACAAGAAACTACTACACAAAGAAAAAGACGTTTAGAGAAGAAGAAGTTGAAGCGACAGGAGAACATTGCTAATGAAAGCAATGATCAAAAGCGACAACGTTTGGAAAAAACAAGTTTAGCAGTAGCTAAATGTACAGAAAACGAATAGTTGGAACAACACTCTAGTAGGCAAGATATCGATAGAATTTGTACACAAAAGAGAAGAAAGAAAATAAAGATACATATTTTTTAAAACAAGCTTTTATTATTGCCGAGTAAAAAAACTAAAAAGTTCAAAATAATTTAATATACGTATGAGTATGTAATGTAATAACTTAGTTGCACCAAGCACTTGCTTAAGTGCTAATGCTATAATGTTAGGGCTAATGGTATTTTCTATAGGATTTGACAATTGATTTGACACTAACATTATATTAGGTCATTACAATATATGAAATTGGTGTTTTGTAAAGGAGGAACATAAGGTCGATTTTTCTTAAACATAATATATTTATTTAATTATTTATCTAATAGGTAGTTGGCTGGTACCGACTTCAAAATTATGAAGATTGAGTAGAGAAATAGTTAAAATTTTAGCCAAATTTAAAAGGGGAATTATTTAGAAAATAAGTTTTATTTCACACTTTTTTGTGCATTTTTACTTTGGAAGTTTAATTTTTTGTTGAAAAATAATAATTATTCTGAAAGAACAATTTTCCATCTTTTTGGTAAAAGATGTCCCCGCGCGAGTTTCTTACGCCGGCTCTTCTCGCCGGGCTAGTTCCCGAGCCGGTGGTAGCCATCACGTATACCGACGTTCAGAAAGTGTATAATAATACCAACTTTGAATAAAAAATTTTGACTTTGACTTGACTTAACAGATTTTTTAAAATAATGAGTGTATATATCTCATTAGTTTCTTCTTTCATTACTTCTTTTATTTTATGAAATTACTTCTTAAATTACTTCAATGTTCAGTTTTATAGTTAGTATTTTTTGGAACGAGTTACACACTTGTATCTATTAAAAATATTCATTTGCATTGCTGATAGCGTAATAAAATCTAACTTAGTGTGTAACAAATAATTAATTATGTACTCAGGTATTATTATATAAGTACCCATTTAAAACCTTAAAAATCCACATTATTGAAAATACGATACTGGAAATAAGGTACTAGCTTACTATTCGTAAGTATCTTGAAAGACATAAAATCGCCAAATCTTTGTGAGATCTTGTTAGATACCAAGTGTTGAAGAAATATAAAAAAGTGGAATAGTCTGTGATCTTTTCAAAGTTCTTTTTAAATATCTCCATCACCACCACCGTTTTCGTCAAGTGCCATTTCTACGTGAATCTATAGAAAACATCGATAGTGCGGCGCTAATTGGTCCGCTACAAGTAAAACGTAGGAAACTGAAAATCTTAAATTCAGATTTGCGGAGTGAACACAAATCATTTGAAGCCCCATATTATATATATTCGAAATTGGACCACTTTTGATTTATCAAAAGTAATAACTTCACCTGTTTGGGTTATAATAAGACACCTAAATGGTGCTTCTATTCCCTCGTTAAGTAACAGAAGTACAATTAACAAGTCTACGCACAATTTAAACTCGATAACTGTTTTGATATCTTTATTTTAACATTTTACTTACAAATCAACAGCAACATCTTACTCGTCATACGTTCTACGAAATAACCTGTATATCATGGAAAATGTGACAATTCATTCAGCAGTGCAAACAAAAAATTACGAATTATTCAAATATGTACACGCCTAGAGTACCTAATTATATTTAAAATATGTAATTTTTCATAATAGTAGTTAACCAAGATTCGGAAAATCTGGATTTTTCACATTTCGAAGTATCTGGATTGCAATCCCTAATTATATCCCATGTTGTTACATAAATGCGTGTTACATTTTGACAGCAAGAACACTAAAGAAGACGTAACAGGCTTTTATGTAAAAATATGGGATATAATGTAATTAAATGGTATATTTCTTATCACTGACTCGATTACACCAAACTTTTCCTAACGCTAAATATAATGTTAGTGTCAAATCAACTGTCAAATCCTATAGAAAAGACCATTCTTAGCACTAACATTAGCATTAGCACAAGCAAGAGCTTTGTGCAACTAAGTTACATACATTACATACTCGTTCATATATTAAATTATTTTGAACTTTTTAGTTCTTTTTACTCCCAAGTAATAAAAGCTTGTTTTTTTTTTTTAATCTTTATTTAACATTAAATTCCAACTCACGATTTCATTGAAATCGGCCCTTAAGCAAGAGAAAAAGCAATACCTTATCCGTAAATAAAATGGATTAATATTAACCTTTTTAAAATCTGCATTAAATGAGTAACTTTTTAAATATTAGGTCTTTACTTATGAAATTGCCGTTTTGTATGAAAAAAATTAAACTAATTTTTTTCATGTATTTTTTATTTGTATTAATCGAAGTAATCACCCATGCAATCAATGCATCTTTGCCAACGCAGTAGCAGTTTATTGATGTCCTTCTTAAAGAAATCAGCTGGACAGGAGGCAACAAATTCTTCAAAGGCATTTTGTACTGCCTCTCGGGTATTGAATTTTTTCCCGCCAAGAAGATATCCAAATTCTGGAAAAAGTAGTAGTCTGTAGGCGCAAGGTCTGGTGAGAAGGGGGGATGACGGAGAGCTTCCAACCCCAGTTCTTGCAACTTGGAGACCGTCTGCTGTGCAGTATGAGGTCGCGCGTTGTCGTGCAGGAGCAGCGGAGACAAGCGATTGACCAATGCTGGTTGGAGATGTGCCAGCTTCTCCATCATTGTGTTCAATTTTTCACAGTACACATCTGCAGTAATGCTCACCCCGTTTGGTAAGAAGCTGTGATGAATCACACCGGCGCTAGACCACCAAACAGTGACCATCACTTTTCTAGGGGTAAGTTTTCGTTTAGGGCATTGTTTAGGTGCTGAACCAGGATCCAACAAACTTGCTGAGCGCTTGCGGTTATGAAACAGAATCCATTTTTCATCGCAGGTAACAATGCGGTTCAAAATTCCTTAATTTGTGTGTCTGTTGAGCAGTGCAAGGCACGTCTAGACGCGTACTTCGCGCTGGCGATCATTGAGTTCGTGGGGCACCCATTTGTCAAGCTTTTTTACCTTGCCAATTTGACGCAAATGGACCAATATTGTTTTGACGCTAACATCGACAGCTGCTGCTAATTCGGCCGTAGATTGTGTAACATCAGCTTCCACAATCGCCTTTAATTCGTCAATGTCGACCAAAGTCTTCGGACGACCGCGAGGTTCATTTTTCAGGTCGAAATTTCCAGAACGGAAGCAAGCAAACCACTAACAGGTGGTGCGTTGGTTTGTAGTGTTAGCTCCGTAAACGTCGTTGATGTTGCGTGCCGCTTGTGCCGCGTTGCTGCCACGACGGTACTCATATTCCATAATTACTCGAATTTTTAACGTATCCATGATGACGAAAAAGATTGAAATGCGATGAAAATGTAACACTAATCAATAAACAAATGACTACTTTTGGAAAAACAATTCCATATTTTTAAAATAAAATTAATTTGAAATTAGAATTCTTAGCCAAACAAAAATTATTTTGATTTGAAATGGCCAGTACTGCAGAACGGCAATTTCATAGGTAAAGACCTATTAGTTTGCCATCACAGTTCAGAACTTTTTTTTTCACCAAAGATGGTCAAACTTCACCTAGATAATTTTGTGCAGTTAAAAACTTTCTTATTCCAATGTTGAAAAATATCATGTACATTGGGTAATGCTACCTATCAAAAATAATCAAGTATATTTTATTAATTTGCATGTGTTATTTAGAAAAACTAGTAGTTAATAATCCGACACAAGGTAATAAATTATCGGATTTAAAAAAAGGCCGTATATAGGGCCGTATAAAGGCCAAATATCTCGAAAATGGTGAGATTTTTACTAAGGTAAAATTTGGATATTCTGACAGGTAATGACCCAAGCTATCACCCCCTTAAGCTTGTCGTACTAGTCCTTGGACACCTGTATACCGTCAAGCCAATCCACGCCCATACTCGATCAGTTTTAACTGATCCAGTCGAACTAATCAAGTCGTGTGGACAATAGACTGTATGGTGTTAGATGGCCATCATTAAGTATACTCATTTATCCTACCCCATTTTGCTCGTAAGGTCTCTTACAAAAATAACCTAACCAAGTGCATGGTAGGACATTTTTTAGCGCAAGAGTTTTTTTTTAAATTACCTACTTCAAAAGTTATTGTCCGATTTCGCCATTGGGCTCGTTTTAAATCTTCACGTGATACCAAATTCTAGTGTCTATGCATTTCGGCGCGTCACTACCGCCTCAGACTACCACTAGGCGCTACCGACTATTCGATGTGAAGTTAGTCGCATACCGGCATTAAGCCGGTGCCGCGGTGTTTGATGTTATTGACGTTAAAACTTTTTTTGGCGAAAAGGTAAGAATTTCTAATATATTTTGAGGTCTGATAGTTTCAAACGTTTTATAATAGCCACTTAACTTTTATATGCTATCGGTTATTTTATTTAACAAGTGTCAAAACAATAAAAAACTTACGAGTTAAGTAACCTCTAAATTATTTAAAATCCACCGTGTTGTTGAAGTTGGAGTAGAGTTGTACCTCGGTACCGGTTCCGGTACCGGTAGTTCGAAATCATAAATGTATGGGATTTGACATATTAAGTCATCGCTAAGTGACATGTCGCTTGCAATGCCTTAGCCCAAGCACGCACTGGCGGCCAGCCCGCGGCGGCCACCGAAATGTACGCCAAGTGCGCGCACTCACTGATGATACAATGCATTTTTAACATAAGTACATTTCGGTGGCCTGCTGCCAGTGCGAGCTTGGGATTATGTTAATACCCATACATTTTGCTTTCGAACTTCGCCGTCGAAATTATCGAATGCATCTTGACTAAAAGTCCTGAGTAGTTACAACAACGTCATGTTAACATAAAGCGTTACCTTTACTTTTAACTAATATTTATGACTAAGTAAAGAGCTAAAGCGTTTTTGGTTCCAACGTTTTCGTTCTTGAAATTTCGACCTACACAACAAGCCCCGTGGACTGCCAGAGAACAAAGTTGATAATGAAGAATTGAAGGCTATTGTGGAAGCGGATCCATGGCAAACCACGTCCGAGTTAGCTGCAGGCTGCGGTGTTAGTGATAAAACTGTTTTAATCCACTTGAAGCAAGCTTGGAAAGGTGAAAAAGCTTGAAAGGTGGGTACATCATGAATTGAGTGTAGTAAACCGACAAACGCGTTTCGAATGCTGCGTTACATTACTCAACCGGCACAATAATGAAGGGATTTTAAATTGAATCATTACCTGTGATGAAAAGTGGATCCTGTACGATAATCGGAAATGCTCATCGCAATGGCTGAACCCTGGCGAACCAGCCAAAGCCTGCCCCAAGCGTAAATTGACTCAAAAAAAGTTACTTATGAGATTTTGGTGGACTAGTGCCGGTGTCGTTCACTACAGCTTTCTTTAATCTGGCCAGACGATTACGGCAGATGTCTATTGCCAGCAATGTTGCAAATTGCAAATCATGATGGAAAGCTGCTAAACAAGCGAGGGTGGTCAATCGCTCTAGGCCACTGCTGCTTCAGGACAACGCCAGACCACACACTGCACAACAGACGGCTACTAAATTAGAGGAGCCTCAATTGGAATGTCTAAGACATCCAGCGTACTCCCCGGACCTTGCTCCAACAGATTACCTTTTTTTTTTAATTTGGATAACTTCTTGCAAGGGAAAAAATTCAACTCCGATGGGACAGTCCAAAGCGCCTTCAAAGATTTTATTGACTCCTGTCCGAATGGTTTCTTAGTAAAGGAATCAATTAACTACATATGAGATGGCAAAAGGGCATAGATAGCAATAAATAAATATACTTTGATTAATTAAATATAGCGTGGACGAAGCTATAAAGAAGTAATGTTGGTGTTTGTTTGTTTTTTATTTTTTTGACAGACTGACTGAAACTATTGAACCGATTTTGCGGCAAAATGTACTTTTCCCGCGTGATTTTTTTTGGGCGGAAGTCGCGAGTAACATCCTTAATACTTAACTTAATCCAATAATAATAATAAAATCTATGTATTTGTAATTGCTTCACACCATGTCAAGCTGGCCCCGTGCTAAGTATCCGAAGAACTTGTGTTACAGGTACTAAAAAACGGGAAGTATATTTAATACTTTTATACTATACATACACACACCGGCATATTTAGCGGAACATAAAATAAAGGTTTGATATGAGTATCATATAAAGTTGCTGGCTGGTTTATACGTCATTTAATTTAAAAAGAAATATTTTCAAATTAAGAAAACAACTGAACATCACATTTTATGCAATTGTTTTAATTTTATTCAAATACTTACACCTTATCTGGAGCGAACTTCGCGTATTTCTTCCTTCAGAGTTTGATTAAAAAATTTCTTTGAAATACTGTTTTTTGTTAGTTATTTTTAATCGCGTATCATAATTTTGGAGTTGAGGACTGAATTATGCCTGACTTAGCCCCAACGGAGATTGCCAGGGCACTCGAAATGCGAAGAAATGGTCAAACCTACAGAGTGATATCCAGAGATCTTCGTCGACCAGTTTCAACGATCCATCGCAGTATCCAACGGTTCAGGGAGACCGGTACTTATGTGAGAAGAGCAGGACAAGGCAGAAAAAGACGCACTTCGAGTAGGGATGATCGTTTCATTCGGCTTCGTGTACGTAGGAACCCCCGTTTGACGGCCGTCCAAGCCCGACATGAGTTGGAATCAGTGCGGGGTGTAACCGTAAGTGAGCGTACGGTACGAAGAAGGTTCGAAGAAGCTGGCTTAGGTTCATTTGTGTCCGCCAAGGCTACAAGGCTCGAGGTAAATCATCGTAGAAACAGGTTAACTTTTGCTCAGGAACATCGACTTTGAAACGCGGACCAATGGAGTAAGGTATTGTTTAGTGATGAGTGCAGAATTCTCCTAAATCAAATTGACGGCAGGCAAAGAATATACAGACGCAAAGGAGAACGATACATTCAGACAAATTTTGAAACTACAGTTGCATACGGTGATGGATCAATAATGGTTTGGGCGGGCATTTGTTTGGGAGCTCGTACAGACTTGGTAGTGATTGACAGAGGGAGTCTGACTGCAGACCGCTATATCAGAGAAGTTTTAGAAGAAAATGTCGTACCGTTTGCCCCATATATCGGTGACGATTTTGTTTTTATGAAGGATAATGCTCGGCCGCATACCGCTCGGGTAACTCAAGCTTATCTTAATGATATGAATATCACTGTTATGGAGTGGCCGGCGAGATCACCGGATATGAACCCAATAGAGCACGTTTGGGACTTGCTGAAAAGAAAAGTTTAGTCCAGAATTCCAGCTCCTGCCAACGTGGGTGAATCGCCGTAGTTGAGGAATGGCGGAGACTATCCCAGGCGACCATCGATAACATCATTCTCAGTATGCCTAGACGGGTAGAAACTTTAATAAGAGCACGTGGAGGAAATACGCGATATTAATCACCATTTTTCTAATTTAATTAATTGTTATTTTAATATTAATTTTCACTTTTCCCGGTAACATGAATAGTTCAAAAATGTACCATTTTTCACAAATAGCCTTTACTCGCAAAATCTGTTCTTAATGTGATCTCATTTTAAGTAAAACAAATGAAACATTAAATAACAAAAGAAGTGTAGTAAGTAGATTTTAAAATAAAACCATATTTTTTTAATTATGGTACTTTTTTTTGTGTTCTGCTAAATATGGTGTGTTTATATTTAAGATTTTATTATATTATACACATACTTAATACATATATCGATGACCCAGGAACACAGAAAAACTTTTTGTTCCTTTGGCATGATTCGAACCCGCGACCCCCGGAATGAGCACCAACGCACTGAACCATTGAGCCACAGAGGTCGCTCAGTGATTCAGCGAGAGAGAGGTAATACAAAATACTTAATACTTTTTTTTTAAGCAGAGTTAGTGGAATCTCTGCAGTAGATTGCTAATCTACATAATATTAATATTTTATTCAGAACTCGGGGTACGAAATAATAAAAGTAAAATGTTATGCTGGCGTGCACGCTAGTCGCTAACAATAGGTAATCGATGCCCGCGCGGCGCGGGGCGGGATGCTAATGCTGAGGGCATTAAGCGCTACTTATCTTCACGCTAATCGCTAGCGCTTGGCGGAGGCACCAGCTCTCGTGTCGAGCGTCGGCTATGGCCACTCGAGCCGCGAGACG
Source organism: Phengaris alcon alcon (assembly GCA_037179445.1). Taxonomy (NCBI): domain Eukaryota; kingdom Metazoa; phylum Arthropoda; class Insecta; order Lepidoptera; family Lycaenidae; genus Phengaris; species Phengaris alcon. The sequence continues at coordinate 37,262 of JAYRCH010000420.1, forward strand.
CGGGCTCTGTTGACACTCCGCTGCCCGCTGTTAGCTGTAGAGCACTTCACTATGCTGATGAGCTCTAATATAAAAATATCTTATTAAACTTTACAAATATTTTCTGACGTAATCTTCTCAACAAAGTACCTTCGATTGTCCCAAGCATCGTTGTCTAATGAACTCACGAGTCTCGCTCTCTCTTCTTTCGTAACTTCCTGGTTACTTTTAAATCCCAGTAGAGCTGCGTGCCTTGGCAACATTTCTCTCGACTGCTAGGTTACAATCAGTAAGTAGTGTAAGTGATAGGTACTTGCCCTCCTACGGAACTTTACTGTTTGTAGTAGGTATTCTATCGTTCTATCAGAAATGTTGGTATTAGCTGCTGCGCTGCTATACCTATTCATGTAACATCCTTGAATTTAAGGCTCAGTATGTCTGATGTGATATATAATATAACGCCCACGACTTATGACTCACGACATCACAAAAGGTGACGGTGTGTTGCAGGCGGGCGGCGCGGTGCGGTGCGGTGCGGTGCGGCGTGGTGCGGGTGCGGGCGCGTGACGTGACGGCGGGGGCATGCCGGGCGGCCGCCGGGGGCTCGTAGCCCCACAGAACACCTTCCTCGAGAACATCATCCGCCGCTCCTCCTCGCAACGTCAGTATAACCCTTAAATAATATTCTGTTTAAATCTAAGTATTCAATCTAAACGTAAACAAGTAAGTAGAAGACAATTCAACCAATTAGAAATTTCACGTATTTTCCGTGCAATAAACTAGACATACAATGACATGTATTTGCGCCTTGAAATAAACCAGACATACAATGACACACTAATATTGTCGAATTCATGTTTTTGTTCACGTTTAGATTAAATTGGAGTAGCCAATAGGTATACGTTATTGCGCACTGTAACGAACGTGTACCACTTATGAATCTTCCAAATTATTGCCACAGAAAAATATCGAAATGTACACCGGCTGTCACTTGTTGTCAGTAAATGCTGCTCGTCTAAATGTATAGGTATAGTCTACTAGACTATACCTATACATTTAGACGAGCAGCATTTTGATGTACTTAGACAAACATAAAAAATGAAAATGTTGTCGTATGCTGTCGACGCGTCAGCATTAGCTATCGATGTGTCAGCGTCAGCTGTCGACCCGTCAGCATCGGCTGTCGACGCGTCAGCATCGTCTGTCGATGTGTCAGCGTCAGCTGTCGACGCGTAACGTGCCGACACTAGTGACGACAGCTGCAGTAAGGCCTGAGCAGCGCGGCAGCGGGCAGTGACAGCATCAGCGGCGTCGCGCGTTGGTGGGCGCCATAATCACCTCTTGTGAGAAACGCACTCCTGTCAAGTGGTGACTATGGCGCCCGCCTGCGTGCGTCGCCGCAGCTGTCACTGCCCGCCGCCGCGCCGCTCACCGCGAAATTCGAGGTTGAGACTTTATCTATCGTATCCCTGTGAGTTGTGACCTATGTGTACGGCGGCGTGTCTGCAGGAGAACGTATTAATATGTAGAGTCGGGACCTCTGTAACACAAGCTCGTCCAAATAATAGATGAGCCGCATGAATTTTTCATGCACACAGCACCGGGCACGCGCCGCGGGTCGTCTTCGCACTACCTACTTCTCATCGTCTTAACATTTCATTAATCGTCTCAAAACTCCAGTTTCCTGCAGGATTAAACAATTCTTATTTTACCTGCTCGCTAGCTGTGTAATGTCTTACTAAAGAACCTAGTCTGAAGTCTCCTACTAGTAAAATCTAGCCTGACTATGTCATAATACTAGGCTATATTTCTTAAAAGATCTGCAAGAATTATACAATGTTCAAATACAATTTCTAAAAATAAACAATCAGACAGTAGGGCGCTATAATGGTACTAATTTATAAAAAAATGTACCTATTGTAAAAAATATACAAATGTATGTCCACATGGGCAGAACTCGGAAGTGAAACTTCGTTAATTTAAAATCCAAAAATTCTCTCATCTGCATCGTGTCTAAAGAACACCACGTCGAAAAATAATAGAAAAATTAAAAAAGCGCAATCTGTGTATTAAGCGGTGCTCATAGAATAGATGGCGGTGCTTTAAATAAAATAATAATAAATAAATAAATCGTTTATTTTCAAGATATTTTACAAAAATTAAGTATTTTTTTCTGTCCCCCAAAACTAGGCGAAGCCTGTCCTATGGGGGAAGTTAGGGGATTAAAATTATAACAAACTTAAACAGTAGTTCTCATTCTTTCCGTTTTCTTCTCATTTGTTTCAAAAATTAGACGAAAGTGGATAATTTTCATACTTAATAGTATTCAAAGTTTCAAAAAAATCACAAATGATTGGAAGTTGTTTGAGTACTCAATTTAGAGAATTTACGAGTATGTACGTCTCACTCAGTGAGCGAGGGATAGAACAGTACGCCTGCGGCGACCCTTTATATCAATATAATATAAGTAATCTAAAGAAACCATAGTTAAAACTTTTGTTGGTAAAAGTGTCAATGGAAGAGGATAAGAATGCCAATTATAATTTAAGAATAGATATATTTTCCCTGATGTAGGGAATTCAAAAAACATAATAAGCAGCAAAACGAGCTCACACAAAAAAAAACGTAAAGGAGCGTACAAAATTCCCATTTTTAATTGTTGTCGGTTTCGGAGGGTGTAGATATTGTGTAGATTCATTTCGAAATTTACAAAATGGCGAATATTTATTTTACTGTAAAATGTATACGGTCTTCGAGGTGTTTAGGGTGCTGGGTGCTGGGGGGTGCTGGGGGGTGCTGAATGTAAAAATGATATCCATTTTGAATTTCAAAGATAGCAGACATTTCTTTTTAGTAAAATTAATCTAGGTGTACTTTTCTAGGCTTAGGGGTGTTAATTACAAAAAAAAAACATTTATTTTGAAATTTCAAAATAGCGGATAATTAGTATCTTTTAATTTCTGTAAAATTCTTCTATCTCGAAAATGTTGCGTCTAACTGAAAAAATAATGAAAATTTCCTCCCGCTTAGTAACCTCGCCACCACATATTTTCTTCATGATGGGAGAAAAAGAAATTTGAAAATCCTACATTTTCCAACATTTCTATAGCTAGTATTTAATTAATGCACTATGGCATTTTTCACCTTAACCTATCCAAATTCCTAACAAAAATACCCATTCCATTTTGATCCTTTCAATATTTAAAACATCCATTAACCGTTGGGTGATCAGGCCACCAGCTACTAGAAATTCCAAACATCGACGCATCCCTGTCTACCTAATAACAGTCGTATTTCAATCGAATACCTTCTTATGAAACTAAAACCCAAATCCTTACTTCAAAATAACATTTTCTTTGCATCCCTACATAAAGCTTAAAGTAGCTATGTTACAAACTAAATATCACATTCCTAATCCTCTTCACAATAATATTACGTCATATCTCGTATGAACGTAAATATTTTATAAGTAAATCCATGTAAGTCATAGCCAATAAATCCACACAATTTATACGACTTGTTAATAGTCATTGATATTACCAATTCAAATTAATCTTTCAAAAATTACTTTTTGTACAACCCTAGCCTTGATTACCAAAGAGTATCTACTTACATTTCGTTGCGCGAATGCTGTGCTGGCACCGCGGATATTTGACGCTTTTCCAGCAAAGGCGACTTACACCTACCTGCGTTAACCAACTGCGTAAAACATTTCGTTAGTAATGAGTTACTATGTATTCCCTTTTCCAAATATCTAATATTAATATTATTTATAATAAAGATCATTTAAATGTTATTTATAACTGAGACAAATTATTATTTGAACTCATATTTTCTTTAAAGATATCTTTCTTACACAACTAATATTATTATTTTTATTTGCATAAAATACCTTTATACCTCGTCAACACCCATATATTAATTTTATTACGAACTTTACTTTCATATTATAATTATTATTACGTCCTTAAATATTATAATAATCTTGACTTCAGCCGAAAATTACTTTTTAAACACTGTAATTTCTACTAGGTACCAAATATAACGAGGGGCGGCTTAAGTTGCAAGATAATTACATTATAAATTAACTTCAACTTTTTAAAGTTACTTGAAACTAATGAAATTATAAAAAGCAATTCAACAAATTTTTGATACATCTAAAAATTTACTAAAAAAATGATATTTATCAGAATACTTGGTTCCAATAACTTTTAACGCACACACAATAAAATAAACATCAATATTCCTATCCTTCTTGCACAATATGCTTTTGAGATTTTATTTTAACTATACTTCACAAACCAATCTGACACCTAAATTTAATATTTCTCCATTAAAATTATAAATTTATTCAAATTCAAAATATTACCGTCATTTATGTAGGTACATATTATTTATTACAATTAAAATTTTGTTTATTCCCAATAATTCATTAAAATGCTTTTCCTTTTACTCCTTTGAATAATTTTGTAACCTTTGTATTAGGTATTCCATATTACTACATTTTATTATAAATTAAAACATCCATTTTTTAATATGTTAAAATAAAGTATATATAATTTATTTAATATGCTTAAAGAACATTTTTTTTTTTTAAATAATAACCATTGCTGTTTACAAGTAAGTATATATTTTCATTTTAAATTTGTAAAAATAGCTTGATAAATTTTAAATTTTAAAATTATGAAAATGTTACTTAATAAGCCTATAAAAAAAAATCTGACGTCCAATTATTCTTATCTCTGTGCTCTGCTCACTGATCTTCCAGCTGCATCCACTTCCGACTCCATCAACTCCCGGCTGCCTACTCATCATCTTCACTCAAATAACTTCAAATCTATTGTCTTCAACTGATGGCCAATATTTTGTTCTGTACTCGAATTTCTAGAAGCAAGTAATCTAGAAATCTATGATTATAATATTCTTCTTGCAACTTTTTGGTTTTAATGTCTCAGTTCACATATTTTTAGCCACACTTTATTTATATTTTTTATCTCCATTAAAAGTCATACAGTTTTTTTCTTTTTTTTTTTAACGTAAATAATTATGCACTTTTAGATTTGTATTTATTTTTTATATTATTTACTTAATATATTTAAACCTACACTATTTATTTCCTAACTAACGGCCGTTAAATATAATTTTATAGTTCTTTTTTTACACTTAAATGTCCAAATTTTCCAGTGTATTTAAAGTTCACACTTCACATCACTATTTATAGTCTTTATTGTTCCTGTTCCATCTGCGCAGCGCAGCCACGGGGCAGCACCGGCAGCACTGGCGGGGCAGCACTGGCGGGGCGGGGTCGCCATGCAATGTGCAGGCTTGGGGAGTCCAATCAAAGATGTTTATTAACTGCTTATTTAATACACTTACATTACAATATATAGGGAGGTGATACACACACTACATTAATAATCATCAATCCTAATCAGCATCCGCAACAACTTTTAAATTAGTACTCGTGTCATTCACACACACGACACAATCCGTGAGTGTTTAAAATAATGACATGAGTACTAATTTAAAAGTAATAAATCCACATTTATAAAAAAGGTCGCGGCACTTTTTGAAAGAGCTGAGTGACAGATAATAATTTAATTTACATTTTAAAGTTGAGCATTCAAAAATACGTCCATTCTCAACTTGACATACTTGACTTTTTTTTTCTCAACTGTCTATAATTGGTGCGATGACGTTGTGACGTCAAAAAAATAGAAAATACATGCATATTCCCTTTTTCCATACAATATAAAGTGATATGTATAGTAGAGAAATTAATTGGGTAGATGTGTAAAGTGTATTATGAAATTACTTATAAACTAAAACTATTGGTCTAAAAAGAAAAGAAATATTTAAAAACTTTAGCAAGGAAAAGTTAACAATTTTAGTTTTGCATAATTAGACAAGTTGATGTAGTAAAAGAATGACATGGGCAGGGTTGAAAGTTTTTGCAAGTCGTCCTTAGATCGAATTTGAATAGGTAAAAAAAGGCAGCCCGCCGTCTCGCTCCTCGCGCTTTCTGACGTAGACTGTTCCATTCCGGAGCCAGCTATAACGATAGCCGTTTTCTTTGATCCACTTTCTTGCATCTCGAAAAAGATGGCGATATTCAGGTGACAGGCGCTCGTTTACATATATTTTCATTGAGATCCCTGAATTTACTATATCCTTGTTATCTAAGGTACTGCGCCTTGGATCTAGCCTGTTTTAAAAATTCATCGCGTTTAATTTTTCTTGTGAAGGAGACCACAGGACCGCAGGGGGGCGAAGGCTTTTTAGTCACCTCAGTAATCAGTGGCCCGGCGCGAGAGACAAAATTAAGATCGCGTTCATCGATTTCAATTCCTATTTTATTAGCAGTAGTTAAGGCTAAATGATACGGGATTTCGCCTGATTCTTCCGTAAGACCCAGAATTTCTATTTCAAAGCGCAGCGAGCTACGTACTTGTTTATTTAACCGATTCTGTAGGATAATTATTTGTGCTTTTAGAGCTTTGTTTTCTTTCTCCTTGTCTTCTAAATTTTTCGTACGCTTATCATAATTATTGATTATGTTGTAGCACTTATAATAGAGAGCGTATGAATTAAAAACCAGACTTCCAAAGATATAAGTATAATATACAATAAGAAGAGGGTCGTGAGGTCGAGTTCACAATATAGCCTTGCTGTACCTTGTGGAAATCAGCTTTACTATCCTGCAAACTGATGTAGGCAGCGGCAGGTTACCTGTGTCCCCTGGTATTGAGGCGGTAGGTAGGAAGATCCTTTATTTTCCCAGGTAGTCAGACAGGTAGTAGGCAGATCAGGTGATTCACAATCCTGTTGCAGTAAATCAGAGTAGTATCTCTACCGTGGCGGAGAACCCTGGAATCAGCAACCGGACATTTGGTATTTGTCCGATTTCATAGTTTGACTGCGACATCACGATTGCGATTTGATGGTACTTAGCAAGGAAGAAAAAGCGCGATTAATGCAAAACTAGCAATCAGTGATGAGGCAGTCATACATAATAAGCAGGTATACATAAGAATAAACAAAAATCATTATCATCATTAAAATTATTACAAGTGAGCGTGTACATTTAATATATAGTATTGCTAAGTAAATTTAAATAGAAAGAAAGAAATATCTCTCATACGCAACGAAATAACCATAGCCTAATTTATTATCATTACATAATAGGCAATTGATGGAATTATGAAATCGGTCAATGCTATAATTTTTGACCGTTACATGATAACTTGATAATTCGTAATATAGATTATCAAATCAGTATAATCTCAATAAAATCAAGAAGGCCAACAATCAGTTTTACTTGTACACCACATACATGCATGAGAAATAATAGGTAACATGATTTAAACTATCTGATGAACAATGAAACGGTGACTAGGCATTTTAAGGTCTAACAAATATATGGAAAAAATATGCAAAACTCACCCAATTGGGGATAAAATACACTTAAAAAGTTGGTTAATATTAGGTATCTCAACTAAATATAAGTTTTTTAGTTAAATAAGAATTTATCGCAATTAAATAAAATTAGGTCTCTTCACGTCTAGATCATATGTGCAATAGATCGTTAACGCGAAACAAAATGTCGGCCCCGTGTAGTCAACCGGTATGAAGTTTGTAACTTCATCATAATTACCGTACAAAAAATACAGCGCCTGACAAAATCTTATAGCAACAATTAGGCTAAGGAATTAGTTATTCAGATTTTTAAGGCAAAGATAAAAATATAATTTTGTTTTCAATATATATATTTAAGATAAAGTTTGTAAGTTTTCTAGCTGATTCAAGTAAAAAAAATCTGTGTGTCAAGTAAAATAAACAAGTCGTTACAATGTCACACAGATCATCGAGTCTTTTTTTAACATCGGCTTGCATTTTTGCCATATCTTGACGGAAACATCTAATTTCCGCTGCAATAGAGCTTAAGCTTGTAGAATTATTACATGTGGACTCTTGTGAGATATTTATGATAGAGATAGTCTTTTTGCGTATAGTGGCGTTCTCGACACACACTCGACAGATCGTGGTGGAGTATTGGTGTTATCTTCATACCTTTTCTCAAGAGCTCGGCAGTCGGGGCAGATCCAGATCTCTTTTTGCTGTGCGGACAATTTTTGTATATTTGCACAAGATGAGTTACCTTCGAGCAGTTTTTATATAGAAGATATGGCTTTCTTGTGAAGAAAGAATAGCACAGAGACAACTGGAATATTTCATATTGGTCTTTAAAGTTCCACCTGTAGAGTATCACTAATATTGAAAAAAAATTATAATGAGTGATTTAACTATAATTATGACTATAATTTTAACGATTTTAAAGCATTAAACGGCGTAAAATAATTTATTTTGCAGAGCGTATATAAAACGATGTTGTCAGTTTTGACACGCCGAATTTGAATAAGAAAGTTATGTTGTTATTCATGAAGAATAAGTAGCTTCAGACAGGCGGCGTTATAACGGTTATATCCAAATTCGTGTCGTGACGCGACCTTGAAATTTCTTTCAAGATTCTAAGAACCGCATTTACACCATTTAATTAAAGTTATAAACTGTAGACAAAAAACATTATTCCAGTGTTTTATGGGCTACTAAAACATTTAAAGCTGTCCCTTAAATTACACCTTAAATAATAGGACATTCGACCTTAAAAGATTTACTTACTTTGCTAAGTCTAATCACTGGTACATATAGCTTATGCTTATTTCTAGTATTTATACATGATTATCACCTTTCTTCTTGAAATTACTTACCTTTTTTCTAACGTATAATAAATTATCCAAAAATCTAAATTTCCTGAGACGCGACGGTTAAGTTTACCTACACCTATTTATTTAAACTTTTCTCTGAGAGATTGAAAAGGGGACATTTTATAAATAGCACGAGCAGCTCACTTCTGCAGCACAAATACGTCGGCAGCATTTCCCCATAAAAGTATGCCGACGGATATTCTACAAGGAAAGTAGCTAAAATATATACCAGGCGTGCCAGTATGTCCCATGTCAACGATTTAGTATCTATATGGGCTTATGATGGGCTTATATGTTTTTACAATTTTATTCATCCACTTCTGTTGTTAAAATATGTTAATAATATTCGAGTAGGGCTATAAATTGTTGTTTATTTCGTGATCCAAAAAAAATCATCATGACTATATGCTACCTCGCCGTGTCCGCTCTACGCTTCATTAAGTTTTCACAGATTATATGCATCAGCGTAGTGTTATGAATTAGGGCTGTAAAAATAAGTATCCAATAACACCGAATCCCCTGCTCCCGGGATTAGTAGCTGCGACACACAGGACCGGAATACCACAAATGAGCGCGTAATGTATGATCGGCCATAAGTCATAATATGTTATGTTACATGAGAAAATTACCTAAAACATTAACACCTGTGTCTCGGAGGCAGTCACTACTGGTATATCTCAACACTTATCTCTTATAACAAGTTCCCTGGAGAGTTTAAATACAAATATACAAAAAATCTCAGCTGACAACATATCAATTCACAAGACACTGTCTGAATTACATCAACGTGGAGTGGATACGGAGAAATCTCTGCAATTTTCGCTGGACACAGAACAGGAACTCGAGAAACGCCTGAAAACTGTTGAGAGTAGCATATCTTTAGTTTCCTCCTCCCAAGATCGAGTAGTGGACCTGGAAAACAAAATCTCACTACTGGAACAACAAGCTAGAATGTGTAACATTGAGGTATGTAATCTTCAGATAAGGCGGGGTGAAAATCTACTACAGATTATTGAACAAATAGCCAAGGAAGTAAAACACCCAATACAGCACTCAGATGTTATATCCATTCATCGTGTGCCCCATGCAGATTCAAAAAACCCCAGACCGAAAAACATAATTGTAAAATTTGCAACACGTGTTCTCCGTGACAACTTCATCGCATCATTTGGCAACAATTGGCATTATCTGGTACCCCACACGTTATCTATGTTAATGAACATTTAACCTTAAAAAATAAACAATTATTTCGCACGTGCCGAGAAGCAGCAAAACAATACGAATACAATATATTCTTGCTCGAAAATCTGATACCTCTGATTTTCGAGCAATACTCGTTAGCTCGTTGTTGCAATACGATCACAGTCAGAGATTAATAAAATTAAATAATCTGTTTTTTGTCAATAGTTGTATAAGATTCATATGTATTAACTCTCTTTTATCAAACTAGTCTGCTCTTTCTATTTAAATATGTTAGGTTATTCTTAGTAATTCATAATATGTCAATGTGGGTTAAATCTTTAGGTATAAGTTTAAATCACCATAAGAATAATAAATATACTATGTTTAATTTATTTTTTCAGGCTAGAGTTCTCTGTAAGTTTAGTAAATATTTGAAATACTGTGTGTCATGGGTGGCGAAATCAACACTGGTTGTAGAATACTGCAAAGGTAAAATATTAAATTTGAAACCAATTACTTTTCTCACACTGTTAAACTTTAAATATTATGATATAATGTTATGGGGAGTAAAAACTACTTTAATTAGGAAATTCAATAAAGATTATAATTTTAACTTATTAATGTTGTTGCATGTTAACTTTATCCTAATCTTAACTTGTAATAAAACATATCTAAGATGTTGGATGTTACGGGTGATAAAACTAACATTAAATAAAGACAAAAATAATAGTTACTTACAATATATTTATTTTCTATTTAATTAAAATTATTAAAATATAACGAATGTATTCACATTATTATGGTTTTCTTCTTAACTTTACTAATCTGAAATCAATAACATGCCTATTGCATTTGTATATAAATCTTAATTTATATCTTTATTTATATAATATTTTTCGTATATTAAATTTTAATACAGGAGTGTGGCGTCTATAAAAACATAAATATGTTAATATCTTTTATATATCCTCACCATTATCATGAATAATAAAAATAACGTGCTTTCTGTATATTATCAGAATTGTAGTGGCCTTAAAACTAAAATCTACACACTTTATATGAATATATTATCACATAACTACGATATTATAATACTGATCGAGACTTGGCTGAATGACAACATCTCAGATAAAGAATTTATTGACAGCCGCTACAGGGTTTTCAGGTGTGACAGGAATTAAGGTAAATGTCGTCGCAAGGATGGCGGTGGAGTGTTGGTGGCGGTGCTCCCGGCGTCGCGGCGTCTCGCGGCCGTGTTCCACGTGCCGCACGCCACCGAAGCTTCTACTGTCTCCTCAGCGTATCACTTGGTGCACCATGTTATGGTTCAAATAAAAATTAATAATAATAGCTTGATTATTAGTGCAACTTATATACCACCTGCTATTGCCCCTCAAGCTTATGAAACTCATTTGAGCTATTTAGAAAATTGTTTACAATCGTCGGACGTAGATTCCTTTATTGTAGTAGGAGACTATATAACCTACCGACGTTAGGCTGGCGTAAAAGTACTATTCATATGGAACCTATTATAGCAAATCACAACAACCTCTCCGATTCTCATATGATAAATTTCATGTCCTTGTTAAACTGCGTGCAAGTTAATACATTTAAAAATGAGCGAGACCGAATATTAGACCTCTTTCTCACTAACATTTCTGAAACTGGGTCTTCACTCACACCTGTTCCCTTGGTACCAGTAGTACCACATCACCCACCTTTCTACGTACTAGTCCCAGTAAATAACTGGCTCAAAACTATGAGAATTCTTCCTCAAAAACACAGTATAGTTATACAAAAGCTGATTATACTCTCATAAAAAAAGAAATAGATTCAATTGATTGGTTAGGGCTACTTAAACATAAAACTGCAGAAAATGCAGTTTCATCATTATATGAAAACCTATATTCAATTATTAACAGAAACGTACCTACCAAAATAACTAAGAATTCTTCCTTCCCTATATGGTTCACACTTGCACTAATACATATTTTTAAAAATAAATCGAATAGCTGGGTTAAGTGGAAAACGTACAAAAATGTCTCTGACTACAAAGTATTTTCTATGTACAGGGAAAGGTTTAAGCGTCTGTCACGTAAATGTTATAAACAATATCTTAAAAATGTTGAAGATGGTATTCATAGTAATATAAATCATTTCTGGACTTACATTAATAATTTAAAACGTAACGGTGACATACCAAATGCTATGACCTATAAAACTACGACCACCTGCAACCCCAACCAAGTATGCAACTTGTTTTCTGATTTTTTCCTATCAGTTTTTGAACCCAACGATGTTACAGAAGAATTTGATGTAACTCGGACCATTGAAAATAACTGTAGCTCAGATCTTATAATAAGTAATATTACAATAATACAGGAAGAAACACTCAAAGTATTGCGTGCTCTGGATCCTGCCAAGGGTGTGGATGGCATTCCTCCACTTTTTTTCAAAGAGACTGCTTCTGCAATATGTATGCCACTATATATCATATTTAATATTTGCTTACAGGAAGGCATCTTTCCCTCCGTTTGGAAATCTGCCAGAATTGTACCCGTCCACAAGGGGGGTAATAGGAGTGATATCGAAAACTATAGGCCTATTTCAATTTTACCGACTCTGTCAAAGCTTTTCGAAAAGCTAGTTCATAATAATATTTATCCCTCAAAACATAAAATAATTATTGAAGAACAACATGGCTTTGTATCTCAACGTTCTACTACTACAAATTTACTAGTATATGTATCAGATTTATTTGAAGCACTGGACATTAACATTTAAATAGATAGTGTTTACACTGACTTTCGAAAAGCCTTTGACAGAGTAGACCATAAAAAACTTCTTGAAAAACTTGCTCATAATGGTATTAGAGGGAACCTGTGGAGCTGGTTCAAGTCATACGTAACGAATCGTACTCAAAAAGTTATGCTCAATGGATATGAATCTGACTATGTATCTATCAGTTCTGGGGTGCCCCAGGGGTCCATTTTAGGCCCATTATTGTTTATCCTTTTTATAAATGACGTACGTAACTGTTTTAAGTTTTGTAAATTTTTACTGTATGCGGATGACCTCAAAATATATCACATTATATAAAACATTGAAGACCATACTAGATTCCAAGATGACCTCGATAGATTTTCCGTTTATTGTTATAAAAATAAATTGTCACTTAGCCTAAATAAATGCATCAATAACTTTTACAAAAAAACGCAATGTCAGTACATTCTGTTATACGTTATGTAGTCAAGTACTAGAAAATGTTGATTCTATTAGGGACCTTGGAGTGACTCTAGATAAAAAGTTACATCTAGATTTACATATAGATAATAAAATAAGTAAAGCATACAAGATGTATGGATTCGTTATGAGATCGTGTAAGAGTTTTATGCGGTCCTCAACATGAAGGTATCATATCTACAAATCACTAATACGTTCACAACTTGAATACGCTGTAGCCATCTGGAACCCGTATTATAAAAAGTATAGTGACGCAATTAAAATGGTCCAGAAGAAATTTCTGCGCTCCACGCATCACAGATGTTGTCATTCACGAGAGTCTTACAATACCTTGTTAGATAGGCACAGTCTTCTCTCACTAACATCTAGACGAATCCAACTCTAAATTATGTTACTATATGATCTGTGTCATAATATATATGATTGCATCTCTTTAAATAATAAAATATGCTATAGAATACCCGTTAAAACACATTCTCGTAGACCTCATAAAATTTTTGTTACCGCTGTTTGTCGAACCAATGTTGGTAAGCGCTTACCATTTTATAGACTTGCTGATACATATAACAAAAACTTTATCTCCGTTGATATATTTAACAATAAGGTAGTAAAATATAAAAAAGAAATTCTAAAAGTATTACAGGACGACTAGTTTGCTATAGTTTTAGGTGAATTTGCAACGCTCATCTGTATTGAAATAGTTTTATACATTTTTGCTTAGCATACCAATCTACTCACCTACCGACCAACACAATTCCTTCCTACCTACGAACCTAAATGTTATCTTTACATAACCTACCCAGCTTCCTACATTTACCTACTTTAATATATGATGTAATAATAATTATACATATAGTCCACATCTGTTCCTAAACTGAATGTACTATAAAAAATTATCTAAGTTAAGTAATCTGTAGTTAACTATGTTGGTACCATAGTATTAAGTATTAAGTGTTTAAAATATTTGGTAAAATGTACTATGGTTACTGTTTGTTAACTCTAATAGTAATAAAAAAAAAGTCATAACGCCTTTACTGGTCACGTAGCATAGGTAGCTTGTTGCGAATTGTCACGCCAATTATTTTTCCCTTGAGAAACATAGGAAACGTTTCATATACGTATCAAATAGAAGATATCATATTATATTTAAAGAAAGTTGCATACTCTAGAAGAACGAGCTCCGTAGGAAACAAAAGACTCACAGTTTATGTTACTTTCATTGAATAATCTGAAGTAGAAAATATATAAGCGAGTAGTTGTGTGGTGTTGCAGCAGATAGCAGCTTCCTGCTGGCGAACGCGCAGATCGTGGACTACCCGATCGTGTACTGCAACGAGACGTTCTGCAAGATGTCGGGCTACAACCGCGCGGAGGTGATGCAGAAGTCGTGCCGCTGCGCGTGGATGTTTGGCGAGCTCACGGAGAAGGAGGCGGTGGAGCGCGTCGACCGCGCGCTCGACCACCACCTCGCCGACCACTTCGAGATCCTGCTCTACAAGAAGAACCGTGAGTAACACATACTCTCTCATATATCTCGAGTTACTTTCTGTCGAGTTACTGATAACTTCTAAAATCCTCTCCTGGGCTCTCCAACTAACACTTAATACCTACTGTCTGCTACTTATCCTATTACTGTATTACGCTTTTTAACAAAGTAAAAGAGCTCCGTGGCCTAGTGAGTAGACCGTTTGATTCGCACTCGAGAAAGCGCAGGTTCGATTCCCAGGTTGTGGCGTGTATCAATGAGACTTTTTCAGATCTCAAGTACAGTATACGGACGCTCTAACGGTGAAAGAAAACATGGTGAGGAAATCCGCACATGGTTGGCCCCAGACGTATTGATCAGTCATTCCTCTGGACTAGGCTGACTATGTTGAGAGAATGCCGTATGTGTTTTGGCAACCATACGACATTTAAAAACCAACTGTCCCAGACACTACAGTATTTCATGAGTGGTTACTTCGCTCGGAGAATATTTTTTAAGCTTATATCATCTAATAACGGATGAAAAGGCCTAAGTTTTTTTAACATAGTGTAATAATAAAAAATGAATGAAGATTTATTAAGTGTCCACCAAAGACTTTTGACACCATACAAAATAATTTCAACGTTTCACACCTACCTTCCGCGATGACTCATTGTTTTTTTCAACATACCTAATAATATTACCGCAGGGAGCGTTGTTTTTATCTCGTGTAATTAGGGAGGACATGGCACATGCAGTGTGTGTCGTAAATGTTGACGAGCGACACGAGCTTGAATGAATTCATCGATGTTGCTGCAGCTGATTATGTAGACGCTACAATTTGTTCATAAACATTACAATTAGTTAATTTAACTATCTATTTTGGTTATTGTGATTAAAAACTCTTCACGTGTTTAAAGCCTGACCAGGAAAAAAAACCTGTTCTGAGTGCGCCTAATTTTTTTTTAAGTACAGTAACAATACAAAAATTCGTCATGGTTTTAGTAATAAATCACTCAGATTTGTCAATTAAGTAATGTACTTTCGTGAATTTCCTTAATTAATTAATTAATGAATAATTTGAAATATTCCTGGTCAGGCTGTTGTTCACGTAAAAAGACTGTCGCGGGGATCACAGATTTTATGGGGATCAAAAGTACCTAAAACATAGTATTGTGTTCCAGGCACGCCGCTATGGCTTCTGGTGCATGTGGCGCCGATCCGCAACGAACGCGAGCTGG
Organism: Phengaris alcon alcon; assembly: GCA_037179445.1. Taxonomy (NCBI): domain Eukaryota; kingdom Metazoa; phylum Arthropoda; class Insecta; order Lepidoptera; family Lycaenidae; genus Phengaris; species Phengaris alcon. Next base: position 53,137 of record JAYRCH010000420.1, read on the forward strand.
TGGTGCTGTTCCTGCTGACCTTCCGCGACATCACCGCGCTCAAGCAGCCCATCGACGCCGACGACCCCAAGGGAGGCCAGTAAATCAAAAAACCAATACTTTATAACACTTAACTCTGACCAAACACCATATTTAGTAGATACTACTTTTTACGGACTATCGGCGACCGAGCAGGCGGCTTGCCTGACGGTAAACGACAACCGTCACCCATGGACCCACCTGAGGAGTTACATGTGCATTTCTGGTTTCATGAATCGAGCCCAAGCTTCCGGTAGATACCTTACCTCACATACAAGGAAAGCGCTATTTCACGCCCGTTTTCTGTGAGGCTATGGTATTTTCCAAGTCAGCCCTATGCCTTAGTAAGATGTGATTATCTTAGTCAGAACTCAGGCTCCAATTTCAAGGACAATCAACGTTATAATCTAAATACTGCACTATTTTCATTCTTTACTAACTATGTAATATAAACTATACAGTATACACCATCGAGCGAAATTCGCCAATTGACGGTATTCTCTAGATTTTTCACTACTTTCATTCTTAATAGTATCACAAATAGCAGTAACGAAGCCTGAAAAATCCCGTAGGTCTGTCGAAGTTCGCGAAGCTGGCACGATCGGTGACGCGCTCGCGGTCGGTGCTGGTGTCGGCGCTGCCCGCGCTCAAGGAGCCGGCGCGCCAGAGCCAGCTCGCGCATGTCAGTACTCTCAGTACCGCCGCGACTCACGCGCCGCATGTACGACACACGCACTCTACACCCGCTCCCCCTAGCTAGTGGCACGTATGGCTTGACCGGAAACATAAAAAACCTTGGCCAAATGGCCATATTGCAGAAAATTTACGAAACTGTATCAATAATTATTCAACCCAATTTTAGAGAACTCTTAGTAGTTTTGCTGCAATAAAAAAGTGCTGGTTTTTATATTACTGGTCAGGCTTTAGCACGTCTCAGCACCACGGCGGCCGTCTTGGCCAGGATATAACGACGATATGGACACTTGACGCAAATGTTGACCGGGATCGCGAGTGCTAGCGAGCAACACTACAACTAAAATTGTGCGACGATTCCAGTATGTCTTCCTCGCGTTTGTGTCTAGTGTTAGTGTCTTCGTTTATCTTAACATACAAATATTATGAGTAATAACTAATATCACTAAATGTTATGATGCTTAGAAGGTATATAGGCAGAAGGCAGAGGAACGCGCCCGGCACCCGCATGTTTGACGACCTGTGGGCTCAGTGGTTGAGTGCATCAGAGCTCGAGTCAGAGGTCGCGGGTTCGAATTTCGCGAAAGGAACAAAAGTTTTCTATGCTCCTGGGTCTTAAATATGTATATGTGTATTAAATATGTATATAATAGAATAACAATTTTAAATATGTGTTTAAAAGTATTAAATACGTTTCCGTTCTGGTCTGGTCATGGGACCAGATTTACGTGATGTGGAATCGTCCGTACTATTATTATGTCTCGAGAAAACTAACTTATATTATTCGTAGATAATAATTATGTAAGCTGCACCAGTCGCACGTCCCCCTCCTGCCTGTTGTCTGTCCCGCTCGCATAGTGCGGCTGTGTGTGCGGGCGGCAGCTGTAGCGGCGGCGTGTGGTCGTGTTGCGCAGGTGATGTCGCTGTCCGGCGACGTGCTGCCGCAGTACCGGCAGGAGGCGCCGAAGACGCCGCCGCACATCTTGCTGCACTACTGCGCGTTCAAGGCCATCTGGGACTGGATCATCCTGTGCCTCACGTTCTACACGGCCATCATGGTGCCGTACAACGTGGCATTCAAGAACAAGACGAGCGAGGACGTGTCGCTGCTGGTGATCGACTCGATCGTGGACGTGGTGTTCTTCATCGACATCGTGCTGAACTTCCACACGACGTTCGTGGGCCCCGGCGGCGAGGTGGTCAGCGACCCCAAGGTCATCCGCAAAAACTACTTCAAGTCATGGTTCCTCATCGACCTGCTGTCCTGCCTGCCCTACGACGTCTTCAACGCCTTCGACCACGATGAGGATGTGAGTATTTCTATTGCGATTTCCGAACAGTATTAATAATACCTAATGCAGTACACGGCTCATTTATTTCGACTTAAAAATTCCACGAAGGAATTTTTGTTTTACAATCCTCTAACAGGTTTACTTAACTGTGTCAGTTAGCTTCGGAAGTTTAGTAACATTTAAAAGTTGAATTTTTAAATATATGTAGTTAAATATATAAATAATTTATTAAAAATAAATAGTTTTCTTAATTAGTATCTATTTACATTTTTATCCTAAATTTTTGGGCTTCAGACCCCGCCACAGCACAATCGAACAAGTACACAGATTCGTTGAAAAAATTAACAAAACGTTTGAATAAAAGAGTTGGTGTTCTGCTGCTTTCCTAGATATCTCACAAGCCTTCGACAGAGTTTGTCACGATGGACTACTATTTAAAATCCGGCAGAACTTACCAATAAATTAGTATCTTAATAATATTTTATAAAAATCTTATCAAAATAGCAGACATTTCTATGTAAAATATGGTGACAGCATCACAAAACTACACGAAATCGAGGCTGGGGTACATCAGATCTATCACACTCAGAACATGTTCTGACGGGAACGTATGCCGACGATGCTGCAATGTTAGCAGTCGACGAAACAGCTACTGACGGAGCATCTATCAAGTTACAAAAAAAATTAGGCGAACTATCTCGCTGGTAAAAGGCTAATGAAACTAAGTCGGTCCTTTTTACATTTAGTCTGCGACGCGAAACTTGTCCCGAAGTGGAGCTAAATCAAATCAAAATACCACAATCCGATGATGTACGATATCTTGGTACGTCACATCACGTCAGCCTACGGTCCAGGTATACACCTGGACCGTAGGCTGACGTGGAATAAGCACATCCAAACAAAACTCTCCAACTCCTTAAACTGCAGTGGTTAATGGGTAGAAAATCACAACTCAGTCTCGAAAACAAACTTCTTCTCTATAAATGTATCCTAAAGCCAATTTGGACCTACGGCATCCAGCTGTGTGGAACAGCATCCTCATCAAACATAGGGATCCTGCAGAGGTTCCAGTCAAAAACCCTGCGAATGATAACTGATGCCTCCTGGTATATAACAAATACGCGTCTTCATAAAGACCTGAATGTGGAGTCTGTTAAGGAGGAAATAAAAAACTCCCTACTAAAATACTCAAAAAGGATAAATAATCACTCCAACCTCAAAGAAAAAGAAGGCAAAGAGCCAAACTCAACCTTGAATAGGCTTAAAAGACGTACTCCACATGACCTGATGGAATGAGGACTTAGCACTAATATGGACATGTCACTGAATATTGTACCATACACGCCCACGACATATTTACTCAAAAATCCAGCTCAATGTCGAAAAGACAGATTGCAAGAGAATAGGTGTTTAAAAAAAATTGGGCGGGTTAAGGTACAATGTAGCACAGGTACTTGCATCGGCTATGTTGTATCTCCAAACCTTGGCCTATTTAGAACTTTTTTCAAACGTCTTAAATCCATGTAGGTAAGCATGTTATGTACATTTCTCACATTATTTTGGTAAACTATACACAAATAACCGACCTTCCAAAGTATGCAAACACGGCTTATGCAAATTGGAATAAATAACGGATAACCGATAAGCTTGCCAAGGTGCAACTGGCTCCCTATATATGACACATGTTTGGGACGTACTCTAGTTCTACCCTTAAGTATATTCGGAGGCAACCTTTCCGCAAGAGGTTCGTTCAGAATTAGATAAAGATAGATTCATAAGAATAAGAGAGTAAATAAAATTAAGGCATGTATTTAAACTTGCGACAAAACAATCATATTTTGGGTGTGAAAAAACCGTATATTTAATACTACATTACCAAGATGGCGAAAGATTATAAGGAACAAACAATTTCAAATCTGGTGACTAATTAATACCAGTTTTTTTCACTGAATATTACAAACTGGCAGACAGCTATTATTTTAGCGAACAAATAACTATCTTGGCGAAAATTTTTGAGCACACATTTAATTTAAGAATAGGCAAATATATTTTCCCTGATGTATGTAAAAAACATAATATGCAGCAAAATCAGTGCACATAAAAAAATGTAAAGGAGCGTACAAAATTTCCATTTTTAATTTTTGTCGGTTTTCGGGAGTGTAGATATTGTGTAGATTCATTTTGAAATTCCAAGATGACGGACATACTTCTTTTTAAAAAAATAATATGGGTGTCCTTTTGTAGGTTTCTGGGGGTGCTGATTACAAAAATGTCAACCAGTTTGAATTTCCAAGATAGTAGACATTAAAATAATGGATATAGGTCCTTTTCTAGGTTTCTGGAGTCACTGATTACAAAAATTCATTCATTTTGAAATTTCAAAATGGCGAATATTTATTTTTCTGTAAAATTGATACGGGTATCGTCTTATATATCGTATCGAGGTTTTGAGGGGTGCTGAATACAAAAATGATATCTATTTCGAATATCAGAGATAGCGGACATTTATTTTTAATAAAATTAATCTAGGTATCCTTTTCTAGGTTTCAAAAATCATTTAGTTACAAATTTCAAAATGGCGGATATATTTTAAATTTCTGTAAAATCCTCTCAAATCTCAAAAATGGTGCGTCCTACTGAAAAAATAACGAAAATTTCCTCTCCATTAGTAACCCCGCAACGACATATTTTTTTATGGTGGGAGAAAAAGAAATTTGAAAATCCTGAATTTTTCAACATATCTATAGCTATATACATCGCTCGTATCTCAATGTAGAGCATCTAGATTTTTTAAATAAAATTGCTGCTAACTCGGAAACGGTGTTTCTTTCTATAATTGCTTCTATCTCGGAAACGGTGCATCCTACTGAAAAAATAATGAAAATTTCCTCCCCTTAGAAATCCTGCAACCACATATTTTCTTTATCATGGGAGAAATAGAAATTTAAATATCCTGAATTTTGTATCTCAAAGTAGAGCATTTCTATAGCTTTATACATCGCTTGTATCTCAAAGTAGAGCATTGCTATATTTTTTTTCTAGAATCGTTTCTATCTCGAAAACAGGTAATCCTACTGAAAAAATAATCCCAAGTAACCACGTATTTTCTTTATGATAAGAGTTTTTTTTTTAATCCTAAATTTCCAAAAATTTATATAGCTTACATAGCTGGTACTACTTATGCTTGTATTAATAATCATCAATCCTAATCAGCATCCGCAACAACTTTTAAATTAGTATTCATGTCATTTTTACGAAAAATAAAAATTATCCATTTTGGAAATTGAAATTGGAAGACAATTTTATAATCAGCACCCCCAGAAACCTGGAAAAGGACACCCATATTAATTTTAATAAAAAAATGTACTTACGCCATTTTGGAATTTCAAAATGGATTTAATTTTCATATTATTCTGAACCCCCAAAAACCTTCAAAACGACACCCATACCAAAGGAAAACAAACTCCAACAGGATCCAAAAATGCTATTTTCCGTAGCCTGCAAATTGAATTTTTAGCAGCCATTAATTCATCAATCTAATCTGGTTTTATACCTGCTTACATCGTATAATAGTCACCAACTCTAAAATTAAGTCGCCAACTTATAGATTTCGGTGCCAATTTGGATTAAATTTCGCCACTTTTTATCTGCCGATTTTTGTATTTTTTGTCACCTGATTGCCTGAATTTCTCCAGTTTAGTAATTAAGCCGCCAACATATTAATTTGCTGCAAATTCAATAATACAATATGCTCATGTGCAGTCGCCAACTTATGTTTTGTTCGCAAGATTAATTATATCCCTAAAATAGTAAATAGGTAGTTTTTATTTAGGTAAAAAAATAGTTTGCCACGTAAAAAGGATAATACGTTGTTATTTCATACGTTACTCAAAATCGTGTAGAGTTACTACGTGTGCCGGTGTTCCACAGGGCATCGGCAGCCTGTTCAGCGCGCTGAAGGTGGTGCGGCTGCTGCGGCTGGGCCGCGTGGTGCGCAAGCTGGACCGCTACTTGGAGTACGGTGCCGCCATGCTCATCCTGCTGCTGTGCTTCTACATGCTGGTGGCGCACTGGCTGGCCTGCGTGTGGTACTCCATCGGTCGCTCCGATGCCGACTCCGGCCTGCAGTACTCGTGGCTGTGGAAGCTGGCCAACGTCACGCAGACGCCGTACGCGTACGTGTGGTCCAACGAGTCGGACGGGCCGGAGCTGGTGAACGGCCCGTCGCGCAAGACCATGTACGTGACCGCGCTCTACTTCACTATGACCTGCATGACCTCCGTGGGCTTCGGCAACGTCGCCGCCGAGACCGATAACGAGAAGATCTTCACCATCTGCATGATGATTGTCGCAGGTGCCGGACCTCTTCTGTTATTTGCCGGGCACGTGCGACCCCCGCGCAGTGCCGCTGCGCCGGGGGCCGCACCCCTCCCACCACCTTTGTTCACTTTACGTCCCACCCCTTTTCTCCCTTCGTGTTCGTTTCGTTTGCTAGTCGATAGCTGTCGGTTGCACTTTGTGTGAACATCCACTACCCAAAAGATTGCGGACAGCGACGTTTCTTCGTTCGTATTTAATATTGTCGTGTTTTAATTTTGTATGTTTTATCTTTATATTTATGATTTACGATTATTTAATTAAACTTTTAATTTTATTTTTAGTTCTTGTCCTACTCCCCTTGACCTCTGTGCAGGCCCACGAAGCGTCGCCGTAAGCCTGGCACTCGGCAGATGACTTCCGAAGCAGAGCTTTCATTGGGCCACCTATTGAAAGTGTCGGCCAACAAAAATATTTTTTTGTTGGGCGACACTTCGACCCAGGACCAAGTTAGCATGGTGGCCGAATGACCTCCTATTATGTAAAAATGTCACTTGAAAAGGGCTTAAGTCTGCCTGCAGTGCCTCCCTGCGCCGCCTGCCCTCGCGGGCGGTGGCGCGGTCGTCCAGAGTAAAGCGTGTGTCACATATACACCCATCACCATACGCGCACGGCACGCCCTCTCTGTAGATAGCGAGACCGACCGGCAAGTAATCACCTGTGTTTGTTTTCTTCATGTATATTTATGTGCAACAGTAACAGTGTGTTTTGTGTAATAATCCCTGAGCTGTGCAGATTGTGAGTGCGAGGTGCTGTGTTCTCTAGCGCTGCTGTACGCGACGATATTCGGCCACGTGACCACGATCATCCAGCAGATGACGTCGGCCACGGCCAAGTACCACGACATGCTGAACAACGTGCGCGAGTTCATGAAGCTGCACGAGGTGCCTAAGGCCCTGAGCGAGCGCGTCATGGACTACGTGGTGTCCACGTGGGCCATGACCAAAGGGCTCGACACCGATAAGGCACGTTCTCGGTTCCGTAATACTAGTATGGATTTCAGAAAAAAGTGCAACTTTCGTCGACACGTGGAGTATGCGCAGGTGCTGAACTACTGTCCCAAGGACATGAAAGCGGACATCTGCGTGCACCTGAACCGCAAGGTGTTCAACGAGCACCCCGCCTTCCGCCTGGCGTCGGACGGCTGTCTGCGCGCGCTGGCCATGCACTTCCACATGTCGCACTCGGCGCCCGGCGACCTGCTGTATCACACCGGCGAGAGCATCGACTCGCTGTGCTTCATCGTCACCGGCAGCCTCGAGGTTATCCAGGACGACGAGGTCGTGGCTATACTCGGTGAGCCCCCCCCCCCCCCCCTTCCTTATCGGATAGTCTAAATGATTACAACTTTTATTTATTTGTTAAATGTCCTTTTTTTCCAGGCAAGGGCGACGTGTTTGGAGACTCGTTCTGGAAGGATGCGGCGGTGGGGCAGTCGGCGGCGAACGTGCGCGCGCTGACGTACTGCGACCTGCACACCATCAAGCGCGACCGCCTGCTGGAGGTTCTGGACTTCTACCAGGCCTTCGCCAACAGTTTCGCCCGCAACCTCACGCTCACCTACAACCTCCGACATCGACTCATATTCAGAAAGGTCTGTACCAAATACATTAATTCAATGTCCGTATCTCATTATTCTTATATATTTACTAACCAAAATATGTGTATTAAGAGGGGGTACGACCGACACCCAAGCCCCCATATTAACATATTATATTATATAAACCGCCAAACTAAATATTATGGACGATATACATGACATGGACATCCGAAACATACAAGGCGACCCACGAGCTCAGCGACCATACTCGCTTTCTCTAAACTATTAATATTATTTATTTATTTATTTCATAGTAAATAAAAATAAACCGTATTAAATAAATAATTCGTGTTCTACGAATTACCATTTTTAAATAACCTTAACATTGTAGACAAATTCTAACATAATTCAATGTACCGAATACATGACAGGTAGCGGACGTGCGACGCGAGCGCGAACTGATGGAGCGGCGCAAGCGCGAGCCGCAGCTGGAGCAGGCGCAGGACCACCTCGTGCGCAAGATCTTCTCACGCTTCCGCCGCGAGCGCAGCGTGGCCGCTGCGCCCCCGCGCGCGCCTGCCCCCGCCGCGTCCGTGCCCCCCAGCGACGCCGAGCGCGGGGATACAGCGGACGCAGGCGGCGCGGGCGCAGACGCGGACACGGCGGGGGCGCCGGCCGGGGGCGCGGGCGTGGGGGCTGCGGGCGTGGGGGCTGCGGGCGCGCGCGGCAAGTGGGGCCGCCTGCTTTCGGGCGGGTCGCTGGACGCAGGCGAGGCGCCGCGCGCCGCCTTCACGCGCTCGATGAGCGCGCGCGATCGCCAGGCGCCCGGCAACACTCTCGCAGTCGCACCCGCGGAGAGCGCCGCCGCACTCACACTCAAGGTGTGTATAATTGTTAATGTTAACAAAACTTCACACTTAATTGTAAAACTAAATCTACAAATTACAAATCATAAATCAGAATAAGTAAACATGAAATCCAAAAACTACAACGCAGAAAAATTATAGGAATATTCTTTTAGTTAAAACTTTTAGCTGTCCCGACATAATATGTTATTTTGTCGCACCTATAAACCTAAAAAATATTTTAATAATAATAATAATAAATAATTTATTTCCTTTTTTCACAATTTTGTTACATAATATACAAAAGAGATGAGATCCACCTAGTAAGTGTCTTGAGACACTTGTGTCAGGTGAACTCGCCCTTCCATAACTATTATAGTGTAAAATACATTTCAGGAAAGAAAGAGATAGACATTAGATTTACAAGTTATAACAATATTAATTTTATGTGTGTGTGTGTGTGTGTGTGCGCGTGCGTGTGTGAGTGAAAGTAATTGTGTAAAAAGAGAGAATTAAAAGAGAAAAAAATTAGATTACCAGGTATTTGAGAAGTGCTTCAGTTTCTTTATACGTTTTAGTAAGTAGCCATGTCTGTACCATTTTTTTACAGGTTTGATAAGAGACCAAATAGATATCAAGAATTTTATTTACTTTATTGTATATGTGGACCGAGATTGATTTATACTGTCTTTGAGCAAAGGTTGTGTTTGTCTTAATCGTAGCTGCAAATTTTCCTTTTTTTCGCCGTGTGGTATTGGTTGTGGATTCAAGAGGTAAGTATTTGTGACATCTAAGAACTAGAGATAGCACGTAGAGTTTTCTCACAGACAAAAGTTTGCACAAGGAGTAGAGTTCTTCAGTAGGGAAACGATACGGCTTACGATACATTATTTTCAGCAAGCAACGTTGGCTTCTTTCAATGTTTATGAATTTATCGTTACTAGCACCGCCCCAAGCCGTAATACAGTATCCAATTATTGACTGCCCTAAAGAAAGATAAATTTGATTTAATAATTGTCTGTTTGTGACGTGTCGTAGTTTTTTAAATATCCAATTAAGTTTCAGAATACGACTACAGGTGTACTCAATATGAGAATTCCATCGTAGAGCCTGATCCAGCATAACTCCAAGATATTTTACAAACTTGACTCTCGTTACTCTACTGCAAGTACAGTAATTATTTAAATAGTCAGTTTGTCCGCAATGATGAATGGCTAGGGATAAGTTAAAATTTGGTTGGGATCTTTCGGTTATGCTAAAGCATATGTAATTTGTTTTTGAAATGTTTGGAGTGAGAAGATTGAGACGCAACCAATCAGCTACCCTGGACAGACCAACACTAGCTGCTTCAAATGTAGATTCCCAAGAAGCACCGGTAAAGACTAGTGCTGTGTCGTCCGCATATGAAACAATACGCCCATTCCCCAAATTCATGTTGGTTAGGGAATTAATATAAATGAGGAAGAGGGTAGGCCCTAAAACGCTGCCCTGCGGTACACCATACGTAATACCAGCTGCATTACTAACATGGTTGTCTATTTTTACCATCTGTACGCGGTCCTGTAAGTAGTTAGTCAGTAATTTAAGACTAGTACCTCGTATGCCGATAGCCTCTAGTTTTTTAACGAGGATAGGTACCGAAACAGTATCAAATGCTTTTTTTAAGTCAAGGAATACTGTAAGGCATTTTAAATTGTTATCTAATTGTTCAGAGATGAATGAAGTTAAAGACAATACAGCATCCTCTGTAGATTTGTTACGTCTAAAGCCAAACTGCGAACTAGAGATAATGTTAAATTCGTCAAGGTAATTAAGTATACGTTTATTTTTTAGTTTTTCAATTACCTTAGATATGCTGGGCAGAACCGAAATAGGCCTATAATTCTCGACGTCATCTCCTTTCCCGTTATTATACACTGGAGTTATGAGAGCTTTTTTAAGAGGACGAGGGAAGACACCTTCTTTAAAACATAGATTTGCGAGATGGCTGATAATAGGAGAAAGAATGGGTAAACATTCTTTTAATAATTTAGTTGTAATGTTGTCCCCGCCCGGTGCGCTGTCGGATTTTAAGCTTAGTATCGTTTGTCTAACTTCATCAGGGTCAGTATCGAGCAGCACAAATGAAGAAGAGTGGGAGCAAGAGAGTGGTATGTAATTATGGGTTACGTCTATCTTTTCTGCTAATTTTCTTCCTATACTTGCAAAATATTCGTTAACGTAGTCTACTGATTCGTTAGCCGAGTGTTTTATATTTAGTAGGTCTATATTGGGGGTTTTGTTAGAGTTTAGATTAGTTACGTCTTTTATTATGTTCCAAAGTTTCTTAGTATTTTTTAAATTATCATTAATTTTGTTTTTATCATATTTATTTTTCAGTTTCTTAATTAATTTGTTGCAAAAATTACGATATCTTAAAAAAGTTATTTTTAATATTTCATTAGTAGGATCTTGTTTTAATTTTAATTGCATTTTGTTGCGAGTTTTTATACAGCGAAGGATCCCTGAGGTTATCCAAGGCTTGATATTGCGTAGTTATCTAGGTTTATTCTTAATTACGGTGCCTTCATCAATACATTCATTGAGTAACAGAATTAGTCGATCAGTAAGGATATTTGGGTCATTCAGAGTAAGTAATTGTTCGATATTTTTAGTACGTAAGATATTAGCTACTAATTCGTAATCAATTTTTTTAGTTAGATTTGGAGTTTTGTTACTGTCTTTTTTGTTAGATAAGCCGAGAAATATTGTGTAGTGATCCGTGATAGACGTTTCTAATATCGCGATTTTAGCTGGTGGATATTGAGGAGCCATCTTGAGCATGACATGGTCCAGGCAGTTTGCTTGCCTCGTTGGAATACAATGACCAGGAAGTATGCCATGAGATGAAAGCATATTCAAGTAGTCAGTTCTGTTGTGACTATCATTAGAGGTTTCATTTGGCCCTGGGATGAGGTTGATATTTAGGTCTCCGATTATTATTATGTTACGACTCGTTCTTATGGTGTCTAGATACTGATTAAGCGAATTAGTAAAAGTGCTAGCATTAGAATTTGAAGGAGATCTGTAAACGCATAATATAGTATAATCAAAAAGACATATTTCTATGCAGGTAGCTTGTGATATTTTGATCTCTTTAAATTTGAATTGTAAATTGTTTTTAATATAAACAGCAACACCATCACTTTTATTACTATTATATTTAGTTGAAATATAAATATAGTTGGGAAGAGACGGGATTGGCTTATCAGCATTCAGCCAGCACTCGGTAAGTATCAATATATCAACATCAATCCCTAACAAATTGAGAGAAACTTGGTTGTCATCAAAGTTGCGATAGATGCTCCTAATATTTTGAACTATTATAGAGATACTATTATCATTTATAATATTTGATAAATCTTGTAAGTTGCAGTCAATTATTTGGGCGAACTCAGCACGGTCAATTTCATTTATGGTTTTGAGTGTATTATCCATATTTTGAAATTATGATAATATAAAAAATGTGGCATGACGTGTTACAATTTCTGTATAAAATAATAATGTTTAATTTTATAATGAATTTCCTGGTTTCTAATAAAGTATTAATATTGATATCATCATATATATTTACTAATGTTATTTTATATGGATTTAGTGTAAGTGGAGTGTGCGTTGTGTATAGTGTGATGCATGTTTTAGTATTAGATTTATACAATACACAATTAAGGACAATATAAAACTTTAAATTATTACATGCAGACTTAAATAGTCATTTTTCATTTAGCAAATGTTGCACTTGTGCTTCATTAGTTATTAATATAATTTTGGAGTGATCTTCCTTTCTGATATAGACTTTTCCGTGCGCAGTCCAGCAAAATTTATATGAGCGTGTCTTAACCAAGTCTCGAGCCAAGAAGTAGAGCCTAGAGGCTTTTGGTGTGAGCTCTTCTGATACGAAAATCGGTTTATCTATTTCAGTGTTGCAGCCTAAATGTTTAGCGCTGAGTTTGTTTTTATTTTTAATATTAAATGTCTTTGCCATTTTTAAAACTTGCGTTTTTAATAGAGTTGAGCAAGTTTCTACTATTATGGGGGAGTTGGGTTTGTCATCTCGTTTAGTGGCAACTCTATAAATATCCTTTATGTCCGACTTGTTAGCATCACATCCAATAGTCTTAGATAGGTGTAGAAACATACCGACGAGATCATCCTTATTTTCTCCAATCCTTTTTGGAACATTTTTCAGCTCAATATTCATCTTGCGGCTATTCCTTTGCATATCCTCAATTTTGTCCTCAAGAACGGTAATGTATTTTTTATCCTCCTTGATTTGTTGTTCCAGTTGAAATATCTTATCTTGAAATTCTTTATTTTGTGTTGTTAGGAATGCAACTGAATTTTCAATATTTTGATTTGTTTTTTGAATATCCTTTAAGGTAGTTTCAAATCTTTGGAAATCCCGATTCTGTGAGGATAATAAGGATGCAAACATGCTTTTCATCTCTTCTCTCAAACCAGAAACCTCGGCGCTGAAGTCCAGTTCCATTCTCTTATTACGCCTAGTAGTCACATATACATTTGGCGGAGTCACCAGCGGCGCCATCTGCATCAAAACATCTAGCTCCGTATCTGAGAGTGACTTGTTTAAGCCTTCCATTGTACCAGGGTAATATAAACGGACAGGAACAGCTTGTGACGTCCTTGATACGTCACCCAAGATGGCAGTTTTAAGGGTGGCCAATCGCAACCAGGGGGTGGTTCCGGGTTGTTGTGGGAGGAGTCTTCTTGAAGATGGCTGCTTGCGCAAGCGCCGGTATTGGCAGTGTTAGTAGTGACGTCAGCCAAGATGGTGGAGCAATGTCTGCTTGCGCAGTACCAGGGTCTCAGGTGTACGAGAGTTATAGAGTAAAGTAAACTCACGTTGCGCGTTGTGATAGCTCCTTCTACTTTCTGCTGTCCTATTATTTCACTTGTATTTATTTTGATTTTTGATTTAAAAATTAATTTAAAATAAAACTAGCGTGGATTCAATACGTCTATGTCTTTCGACGATCCGGGGGGAAGAGGAGAATTTGAGAATTTTCCTCACAATTTTTCCAATATTTTCTCACCGTTTAAATTTCAAGTAAACATTTTTGTGTTGATCAATGTTTTAGCGAAACATTGGAATTGCAATCCATTTTTATTATATATAAGATAAGATTTTCCATTACTTTGTAATATTCCATATCAAATCACACATTTTATAAACTTTATGTCACATCCCACGGTAACGGGATAAAAAGTATCCTTTGTCCGTCTCCTGGTTCTAACCTCCCCACCAATTTTTAGCCAAATCGGTCCAGCCATTCTTGAGTTATAAAAAGTGTAACTAACATGACTTTCTTTTATAGTATATATAGATAATAAAATCTGTCGCTTACTTTTATAACATTTTTAATAATTTAATGTCCTCCGTGAATATCACGACAAATTTATTTAAATTATTAAAATACAATATAGACCCAAATAATAAACTAAAATAAAATAAAAATTTAAATCTCTAAAAATATTGAAATAATTTAATGAACAAATTTATTCCAAAAAGGTTAGTAAAATCACAATCGGGTCACCCGCCTTGGTATTTCCGCTATCTTATAAAATTATATAGGCAAAAAATGAAGATACATTCCAAATGGAAAAGATATAATAACGCTCGGGACTATTAGTTGTTTTCAGATTTACGACGGCGGCGGGCGACGGCCGTCGGTGATGATGGTCGTCATCAGATGAAATGCGAATAGCTTTGGAAGTGTCCGATTTTCTCACGAATATCTTGCAATCACGGACCCAAATATATTTGTAGTCGTGCTGTATTTTCAGTTCCCGTTATTTTTCAGTAGTAGTTTATTGGCCGGTGTCAAGTGATCGCTTATGTAAATATTGTTGTTCGGACCGGATAACCCGATGTCTGCCGTAGTGATACCGCGGCGCGTGCGCACGGCGGCTAACAGCTGATCCTTGTTCCGTTGTCTAATGTAACACACGATAATGGCGGGTGGCCGGTTAGACGTTACATTTTTCTTTTCAAATCGGCGAACGCGATGAATGTAATTGATGCAGGTTATATCCAACGACAATCCAACTTTGGTATAAATGTTACTTAGTATGTTTTCTAAATTTTCTCCATTTTGTATAGGTACACATGATATTTCTAGGTTGTTTATTCTAGCAAATTGTTCGCGTTTTTCGTTATCTTCGTTAACCGGTGTTACGGCAGCTAATACAACGCCAGTTTTCCCTCTTTTCTGATGTCATCTTGCGATAGGTAGTTTCCAAAACACCAGAACAGGAGAAATGTAGATAACCGCGACATTGACTACACAACACTCCCTCGGTAACCTCGTCATTACATTTAGCACACACATTCATTTTTTCTTGTTTTTTTTTATTTTTTTTATGTTTACGTAATTTAGTTCGCACTTAGTTTTTTGTAAATACGTAATTATACGACACTTTTTAGAGGACTTGTTATGACTTATAACAATTAACATACACAGCGACTGATCGTTACCGCGTTCCGATCGCGACTTTGCAAATGGTAATGCCGATGCAATTAATAGTAATGTTATCAAATTTGTAAACATTTTTGTAAAAAACTGTTTTTACCTAAATAAATACTATTCTTATGTTTTATTACAGGCTGCATTCGGTCGCGGTCGGGCGAGCAGCGTGCTCGGTGCGACGACGCGGCGAGAACCCATCGACGAGGAGAGCGAGCAACGCAAACCCGCCCCCGCTCCCACCTCCGCCGCGGCGCCCGCCTCAGCCCCGGCCCCGGCCCCAGCCCCGGCCCCCATGCCGGCTCTCGCTCCTATTCCGGCCCCCGCGCCGGTCCCGGCGACGGCCCCAGCGATGTCTGCGCAGGACACCGCGCTCGCGGAGCTGCGGCGTGACGTGCGGAACGAGGTGCAGCGACTGCAGCAGAAGGTATGTTAGCCGTATTCCCTTTCATTACCAAGGAAGCCGCGACTTCGCCTAGACGAGCAAGAGATTTTTTACTGGACGAGTGAATATCAATTTTTTTTATTTTGCACCTTATGTACACGGATTCGGAATGGGCGTAATGCCTTAAACAAGCCATCTACCAGTCATCTAGGTTTAAATAAGAGGTAAAATAAAGTGCAGCTTAAGTAAAATATAGACATTACCATGCCATGAATACATCTAAAAATTAAAAGACCGTGGGGGTGAAAAGACCGGTAGCGCAATTGTAATTGTTAGTTCGCTTACAAATGCGCCCTGCACTATTTGTTTGGATTTTGTGTCGCAGCGCCGGTGGTCAAACGCGGCGAAAAATGTACAAAATCAGGCGGCGCCGCTGGAGCAGCGGTGCGTGTGTAGAGGCACTTATAGTTGGCGGTAATCGCTTGTCGTAACCTTAATATTATGTAATTGTAGTTGGGACGAGTGGAGGAGCTCCTGACGATGCTAGCGGCGCGGCTCGGGGCGGACCCCAACGACGCGACCCCGGACACGGAGCGATCCGACCGCACCGACCGATCCGACCGAGGAGATAGGCCCGAACGTACCGACCGATCCGACCGTGGCGAGAGGTCGGATCGCACCGACCGAACGGATCGAGGAGAGCGATCTGATCGTACCGACCGCCCAGAGAGGACAGAAAAGAGCGACCGGTCCGAGCGGCCCGACCGCATCGAGCGGGTCGAGCGACTCGACAGAGACGGCGCACTCGCCAGAAAAAGACGAACAAAAGTAAGACACAATTTTAATCTCTCAGTCTTAAATTTATTTAAAATAAAAGATTTTAATAAAAATCTAAAAAATCTCGCAACGCATGGTCATCCCCGCACTGTCTCGCGGTGCCGCTCTGTCGCCGCGTTGACGTGTCGAGTCAACGTTAATCATTTTATAGGGAAAAATATGTCGTCAAAATTATAGGTGACAATATTTGTTCGGAGTTGGGATTGAGTATTAAGGTAAACAAAGATTAGGATAAGATTTACTGTATTGAGTTTAGGCTCAGCTTAGGATAATGACAAATAAATAATGAGGTGAGATACTCGTAGGAGCGAGCCCCGCGCTCGGTAGGATGTCGCGTCGTGAATTAACGTTAATTTATTACATTATAATAAATAAAGATATTTACAAAAATGCAGCGTGGCGTTATTGCAACGAAATCTAGGTAACACTCGTTGTACGGGTATTGATATATATTTTTAGAACTAGAGTTGAATACTCCATTATCTTGTATAGGATCACACTTCTTAAATGAGTAAGTTTTATTGGGAAACAGGCTGTATTATTTATTTTTAAATTTTCGATGGAATTTTATAGTTAATATATAGGTCTTGTTAATAAAAAAAATTTCAGATACTTATTTTGATAACTGATGTAACTGTGAGTTGTCGGCAGGCGCGAAGCAAAGGCGCGGCGCCGGCGGTGCCGACGCCGACGTCGCCGACTGGTCGGCCGGACAGCGCGCCGGCGGTCGGCAGCCCGGGCTCGGCGTCCGCGCGCCGCCGCGACTTCGTGTAGCGCGCGGCGGCGGCCGGCGCCCCGCCCTAGCCCCGCCGCCCGCCGCCCCGCGCCTCTGAGGACGTTCACGAGCCTACACCGTAACGGTCAGCGCATCTGGCCGATTTTTTGAAGCAGCTTTTTACAATGAACATTGGTTTGCAATCGAACATGTGATCTTACTCTATCACTCACTCCGCCGTGCCGCGCGCTGGCGTCCCCGACGAGCGAAGAAGTCAGCGATCCCCATTGATTTTTATGTAAAAATGACAGAATTCTAGTCAAAACTACGCCGTCGGCGACGCCATTGTCGGCTACTTTAAGCGTTTAATTTAATTTTAAGGGAAGTAATCTTGTGATGGTAACGTACGATACTCGGTTGCGATATTGTCGTCGCTGTAGCGTCTTGTAATTTAAAGTATCGGCGAGGGCGGGTGGAGGGCCGCGACACCGCCCCGCTCGGTGTAGTTTGGCACCGCTCGGTGTAGCTCGGCACCGCTCGGTGTAGCTCGGCACCGCTCGGTGTAGCTCGGCACCGCTCGGTGTCGCTCGGTATCGCTCGGCGCGCGCCGCCGCCTCCACCCGAGGCCTCCACCAAGTCTCCGAGAGGAGCGCCCGTCGAGACTGCCTTGTGCTTTAGCGGCCTGCACTGTTGTAGCAATATTACTTATACATATATAGTTTAATAGAGTTAGGCGATTTGTAAAAATATGTAAAATATTATATTGTACGCGATATATTTTTGAGCAATACTCTTAACACACAATCATGGCATTGTAACGTACGACGTCATCACTCAAACGACCAAATATTTTCTTACCGTTGGAGCATAATGCTGTATAGCCCGCGTGTGTCGTGGCTCGTGGCAACTCTGAGCTTGTACGCCGCGGGGCTCGCGGGCGGCGCCGCTGCCGACCGCGTCACTCGCTTTATTATAATATTAGCACGAGCTCGCAGTTAGGAATTATAATGGAATTATATCAAAATATGCTACTCGTACCTGTCACAAAACTTAAATAATTTCTCGAACATGAGGCACGAGCTAGCCCCGCCCGCGCCAGCCCCCTTCGGCTAAATTATTATTGATAATATCTTTACACGCTTCGAACACAAGTTAATTATTATAGTAGTCAATAATATTATGTAAATTAGTCGTATCTATTGAATGAGTTTTTCATATACCTAACTATTAAGAATCTATGTGAAGAGTTTATTTCCTCGTTTCGAAATCGCCTTGTTATATGAATTATAGCCGGGGAAGTATATTTCTGTAAATCGGAAGGTTGTCAGCAAGTGATACGTTCCTGATACATATCTAACGCAAACGGCGCAACATAGACGCGAGTCGCGATGACGAGCGCGGCAGCCGGCGCCGGCACCCCTCCCGCCCCCTATTCAAGGGCAATAGGGCCCGGAGCGGTGTCAAGCAGCGCCCGGGGCGGAGTCCCTGCAGCACCCGGGTCGGTGTCCGAAGCCCCCGGCGAGGTGTCTAGTAGCGCCCGGCGCACGGCCGCCTCGCGCCACCGCCGGTCACACGCTAAGCCGCTGCTCCTATTGTCTTTTTATTAAGAATATATCGAGATGAAATTTACATTTGTTTTATTACCCACTCCCGTGCCGATCTACGCTCCTGTCACGCCCTCTCGTTTCCAGTGAAAAAGAGAGGGCGCGACTGGAGCGTAAATTATAGAACATTAGAGTCGGTCTGGTATGGCGTAAAGGAACTGAGAGGGCCCCAAGGGATGTGTCGCTTAGGTTAGGTAATTAAAAGTTTGGTCCCTTTCCTTAATTATTGTCAAGTCACAGACAAAACTTGTGAATAACACACAATACATAACAAAAGATTGTGAAACAGGCCCAGGTGTACCGTGTAGAGTTATAAACATCATAATATGGTCACCAAATGGAAAAGCCTATACTTAGTATCACACAGATAATATTTCTGTTATACCCATACTTCGTTTTTTTCGTTACGCTGTTCTCAGGCAATATACGAGTACATGTAATATGAACTTGATGTGAGTGTAACGTGACGTCCTTCCGCTGATAAAAAATCAAGAGTAGGTTAAACACCTACACGTATCTTCAACATTTTTTTTTTATAATTACATTTATTCATAAGGATTAATAATATGAAACATAACCATAAAAATCGCCAAACTTCGAAACAGCAGGTTGACGATAACAAAATAACATCTCTTGAGTTAATGCAGAATTCAAGAAAGCGCAAGAGATTTTCATTATATTCTGAAAGGAAATATGTGCCTTAATTTTAGGGTGAATTTCCTTTTAGTTATTTTGGCTTAAAGGAGCCCACGAGCAGTTGCATTAGGTAAATAATAGAAAGCGATCACAGACTGCACCAGAGAAGTAACATTATTATTTTTAAACGAAAACCGATTTCCAAAGTAAAAATGCACAAAAAAGTAAAACTTATATTCTAAATAATAACCCTTTTAAATTCGTCTAAAATTTTAACTATTTATCTATCAATCTTCATAATTTTGAAGTCAGTAGGTACCAGCCCGAACAACATCCTGATAAAACAATATTTTATAGAACTCACGTTCAAGTTGGCTTAGTAATAATATTTTTCTCTTTTTAGTTATATTATTATTGACACATTTTAAGAAAGATATAAATACAAACAAGCCTCCGCTGTTCTCACTCTCTCGGCAAAACAAACTAAAGCGTTATTTTATGCCAGTTTTCTGAGAGGCCGTGATATTTCCCCAAATAAGCATTACCGATCTGTGGACCTAATAAACAATCACCAGTGATGATATTGATTAGATACTAATTACTATATTATTCGATAATTATTATTATCTATTGTAATAGTCGACGGAAAAAATGTAGCAGCAAGCATTAAATAAATATATTATAGTGATGATGATGATCACGAATATAATTTTAGCAATAGCAAAATTTCAAAGACATTGATATCGGTGCACAAAACTCTGATGAGTAGTGAGTACCTATGTCATCATAATATGACATAGGTACCCACTACTCACATAAAGGAAACATCAACATATTATTACAATATGTTGGTGTTTCGTATGAAGATGGTGGTGATGATGATGATGATTACCGTAATTGGCATAGTGGCATATGCTTGCAGTTTTTTTAAACAACGTCGGAAACCCCAAACATGTATAAGGAGTCTGGAGTTCTATTCAGTACTTTCGGATCCAGGGTATACCCTGATGTAAAATCTTACTTTTTGGTAGCATATGCTTGGACTACTTCAGAAAAAGTTGAAATCACCATATGTGTCCATATAAATTTCGAGGAGTTCCCTCGATTCCTCATGGATCCCATCATTAGGTCACCACTTAGGTGAAAACAGAACTTGGGATTATACCCCTTACATCAAAAAAATATTTTTGAAAATAGGTCTACAGATGGCGGAGTTATCGTTGAACATACAAAAAAAAAAAAGTACAGCCGAATGTTTAACCGCCTCCTTTTTTGGAAGTCGGTTAAAAAGAGTTGACCGTCTTTCATTTATCAGCTTTTTCTGGCAAGCGCGCTGTCTCAGTCGAGCCGCTCCACTAGTTCAATACGGTGCGATCAGAACTCTTACTTCGATCCGGTCGGTCAATGCTATCCGCCTCGGTCGGATAGGTCGGGGCGTTCGGACCTATCTCATCAACCTGTTCGGTCGGTGGCATCGGATCTCTCGCCACAATGGAATCGATCGGTGACAAAAATATTTTAAAATACACTTTAATAACCGCCTAAAACACTATTCGCCATGTTGGTTGATAGATTATCTGTGCTGTGACGTCATACTAGTACTATTTGTAATCTGTGCTATAGTTCGTTCAGACAGAATTAGACGTCCTCTGTGGCTCAGTGGTTCAGACCGTTGGTGCTCAAACCGAGGGTCGCGGGTTCAAATCCCGCCAAAGGAACAAAAATTTTTTCCGTGTTCCTTAGTCATGGATGTGTAAATGTTAAATATGTGTAAAATATAATAAAATCTTAAACGTATAGTATTATACTTAAATGTATAGTATACAAGTAAGAAATATACTTCCCGTTTTCTGTAACACAAGTTCGGATACTTAGCACGGAGCTAGATTGACGTGGTGTGAAGCGTCTATAGATATTATATTAAAATGGAGGTGAGATGTTCCGTTTGACGTTTTGACATATATAACTTTAAAAGATGTTATGGACTATTTATTTAGATAAACACGTTCCGTTTCACTACTACGCATGTGTTTAGTGTGTTTGTGACGTCACATCCCTGTCGGAAGTTACTTCGAGGTGGTTTCATAAGTAGAAATTAAAAACAAAAATACATATTTTTAAATCTACTTTACGCGCCATACTCACGGCCCATCCAGCAAATCTAGCACCGGTATAGATACGGCTATTAGAGCCGTCATTAATGTTAAGAGTGTCAATCATTTATAATTTTTACCTAAAAGTCTGCGGCCTTGGGCATTGCAGGCTGGATGGTAAGCATGACCCTTAATTTAGGTATCAATCTCAAGTTTTTAATTTATGATATCGCTAGAATACGTTTTCCTAAGCCAAGTACTAAAGGAAATACTCCTTCAATGTTTGAAATTAAATACGAGAATAGTAGCCTATTCAAAAATCACCGAACAAATAGAGATATTTTTAACTGCAATTTTTTTAACACTAAGTACTATTATATTAATAAAACGTTTCTATGTAATCGTAAATGGGGCGCTTACTTTAGCTCTGAAATAAAAGCTCCTGAGAAATGTAATGACTTAAATGAGTGAGGAATAGCCCGCAGGACTCATTTTCATCCTAGAACCTAGATACCACTAATAATAATGTAATCGATGGGGAGGGTCGCGCGGTGTGTGGGCGGCCTTACGTAACGCGCGCATGCGCGGTGCGGCGCGAGGCGGCGTGCGCGCGGCGCGGGTCGATGCGTCGCGCTGCGCGGCGGCCCGCGGCAGTCTCAACCCGGCTGCGAGCGCGAGTGGCGGCCCGAGCCCGAGTGCGTGTTGCGATGAAGGTACAGACGCCCTTCCCCGTAGCGGGCTAGCGGTATGACATAGCTGTAGCGCGGCCCCGGTAGGTGCCCGCCGTCGTCACGCCGCACCGCCGCTCACCGCACCGACCACCCTGCCTCCGCATGAGCCGCTATCACATCTTCACCCATTTATTGATTTTGGCACGATTCATGTCGTAACTTTTAACTAAATTTCACGACTTTCACGTACCAAATACAATACATATACATAGTTCTCCACGGCCACTTTATATTATATCTTATTCACACAAAATGCATGTATGTTTTGTATCTTACAGTAGAAAGAGATAGTAAATGCTCTCTATTGTGTAATTTTTAGCACTCATAAGCTAACTTATAATCTTATCATTTTAAACTCTACCTACAGTTAATTTATTCATCCCATTACAATTATTATAGTGTAAACCTTTATAAATATACGTTTCAAATTACTCAAAATATTCAATTTCGAGTATTTTGTAATTTTAACTTGAAGGTGATCGCGTTTTTATGCAGAAACATGGGAAAGACCTTAAACTCTGCAGTGGCATTTGCCAAATATATTATAGGTTAAGAAAAAAGACGATAGGCGTAAAATTTACATTACATAGAAATATTTACCATGCAATTTACCTCAAATACGGCTAAAGAGCCAAACTGTTTATATAATAATATTAGGTGATAGATTATTACATTCATATTTCACGGAAAACGACTAATTAATAATACATTTTTTTTTATTTCAGCAACACCAAGAAATATTTATAATCTCATATAATGCTAAAGTTACCCAAAGGCCTTAAAAAGAAGAAAAAGGGAAAAAAATCCAAGCGAAAAGGTGAGGACGATCTATTCACTGAAGAAGAATTAGAAAAATATAGAAAAGAGCAGCAACAGAAACAAGCGGAGAGTGGAGAACCTTCAGCTAAAGAGAATGAAGAATGGTCAAAGTTTAAAGATTTAACAACTGGAGTAGATTCAGTTCTTAAAAAAACACAAGGCGACTTAGATCGAATAAAATCTACTTCATTTTTTCAACGGGTGCCTACTGGAGCTAAAAAAGTTGAAACGGTCGTCAAAGAAAAACCTATAAGGCCAGTAGTCGAAGTAACTGAAGCAGACTTTCCTCAATTGGTTGCTGCAGCTGCAGCGGATACTGAAGCTGATAGCGGGGATAAAAGTGATTATGGTGTAACTGACGACGAATCTGACGAAGACGACGATCAAGACGATATATTTGATACGTCTTATGTTGATGCTGTAGAGCGCGGTGAAGTAAAACTTGCGTATGTGCCAGATTCACCTGACGATTTTAAGGACGACGACATATTCGACACTTCTCACGTAGACGCCCTCATAAAAGGACAAGAAACCAAAACTGCGAAAGGGAAAAAAGGACTTGACATTGGAGTTGCTGTTGAAGTTTTAACAGGACGTATTGATAATGTTACTATCACAACTAAGAAATCAAAACGGGTTATACCAGGCGATCTTTTACTAGAGAATGTTGATAGAGAATCAGCACCTGTTGCTCCAGTGATAGAAACAGAACCTGTTGAAAAAAGTATCTTAGACTTGGACACTGATATTCCAATCACTAGTCCAATCGATTTAAGCGTATCTTTACATACTACGCTTCTAAAGCAACAAAAAAACGAGGTTCAAGAGGAATTTGGAGAAACAAAAGAAGAAATCAAACAACAGCCCGAGGAAGTAACTGAAATTGATGAGTTCACGTTACTAGCAGCTGAATCTCTTGAAATAAAAACTGAAGTAATTAAACTTGAAGAAAAAGAAATTGTACTTGAACCTGTTTTACAAGAATCGTGGTCAGCATTTGAGGCGGATAAAAATGAATCAGTGTTTGCAGAAGGAATTGTTGAAGACCAATTTGATGTCTTAGATCCATATATTGATCAAGACGATCCCTTTGATACAAGCTTCGCGGAAGCTGTAGTGCCGAAAACCACTGGGCAAATAAAACAAGGAGCTGTTATTTTAGAAGACGACGAAGATTTTGATCCAAGAGCAGAAGAATATCGTGAAAAATATAACAATAGAAGAAAATCATCAGTTCGAATTCATATTACAAATCCTGCTGGTATAAGGGAATCTATTACCTCCGATGATATAAACGACGAAGATAAGCGGGCTCGTGACCTTTTAAGTAGTAGTGTAACAGATTTAACGCAATTAAGCGTTTCTCCATTGGATCCTTTGGACATTCAGGATAATGAAATTGATCCCTTTGACACTACCATTGTCGATAAAATAGTAGCACCAGGTAAAGTTGAATTGAAATTATTAGAACAAGAACTTATTGGTGAGACTAGATCAGCCCCTATTTATAGAGTACCAAGTGATCCTGACTTTGATCCTCGTGCAGATGAACCTAAAACAGTAGAGAGAAGAGCATCTCGACCAGAGAACCTTACGGTCAATAAAAGTGTGGTTTTTGATATTCAAGGTGAAGGTCTCTCTGCCCCCGATCAGAAATCAAAACCTACTAAACCTTTAACACCATATTATACTCGGGAAGTTTCTATTACAGAGGATTTAAACGAAAAATTTGATTCTGGCGAAAACAAAACCCAAGCACTAACCAGAACGAGATCTCAAGAAGATTTAACAAAGACCCAAGAATACCAAACTAAGCGAAGACACTCTGAATTTCCTCAAAATAGTGCAAAGAGTGCACTAATTGCTGCTGATTTGCTTCACGGAAGTTCTACTGATATTCAAGCCAAAGTTTTGACTCCGACCGCTCCAATCACTGAACACGACTTGGAAGTAGACGAAGACCCATTTGATACTTCATTTGCAACTAACATACAACCTAGTCGTATTGAATTAAAATTATTAGCCAAAGAATTTTCTACAGAGGAAAGCTCTAATAATACCACAGAACAGGGCACAGATTTATTAGAACCTTCAGATGATTTATTTCAAGTAAAAGCGTTGTCACCTGAACCGTTGAGTGCTTCGAAGATTCCTGAAGAAGATTTTGATCCATTTGATACGTCATTTGCTAGTGACTTGAATCCAGGAAGAACTGAGTTAAAACTTCTAGAGTCTGAATTTTTGAATTAATTGAGAAGCAAAATGGCATTTAACCCATTTTTAAGTATCAATGAGCCGACAGCTGCAGCCACAACAGATGATCTTAATCCATTTATGATGGCAGGTACCAATGTCGATACGTTTGTACCCGCCGACAATCCATTTGCAGCAAGTAATCCCTTCTCAGACTTCGGCGTTGATTATGAGCCACCGGCTGGTGACACAGTTCCTATTAATATTTTCGGTGGTGTAGAGTCTGCCAACATTGGTGCTAAGCAATTTGATGATACACCTTCAATGAACATCTTCGGCAATACGCAAAATAATACTGAACGCATAGAAAAGCCGACTGACCTTGAGCTAATACCTCCAATTGTCGATTGTACTTTTTCTGAAGAAGATGACAGAAGCAGACATCAGCCACCAGCAAGACCGTTGCCCCCAGAAACGCAAAATTTAATTTTGAGTGTAACTGGTCAAATGGAGTTCACAAGCTCAGACTTGCTCGATCGCATTCCGCCGACTCGTACTCCAAGTCCTGTTTCTGTGCGAGATATACATTCGCCGAGTCCAACGCCTGAACCGGATATGCTATCAGAACCTGTAGTACCCGATTCAGTTGACATAAATCGAAACAAGCCTGCACGTCCCCCTCCTGCTCGTCCACCCAGACCTGCGCCTCCTCCGAGACCTCAACAGCCACCTCAGCAACCACCTCAGCAACCTCCTGTCGAACCAGCTATCGATGACATTAATCTTTTTGATGCTCCCGTCCCAGTGACAGTTAAGCCAACAAAGGAAGCTATTCTTAGTCTTTACTCTGCACCTAAAAAAGAAGAGAAACAAATTGATTTTTTAAGTGACGACATCCCAGATTTCCAATCTGAAGGTGAGATGATTCCACCAAACACTCAAGAGCCAGCTACCGCTACCATGGACTCGTCTAATATATTTTTTAAAGACGCTACAGCCCAAAATGATCCAGAAGCAACCTTAGCCAACACTGAAATAAATCCACCTGAGGAGGTACCAATGGACTGCTCTGAACCTACAACAGAAAGGAATACGGCATCATTAAATGCCTCCCCCTTTGCTGATATAACAGATAATGATGATTTGCAAAATGGAAAAAGTGAGCAAAGAAACTATGAAAATAATCCCTTTGAAACCAATGTTTCTGAAGATAATAATATGTTCCTTAAGGAAGAAACAGAGCGGTTGGCAGATTCTTCACAGCCAGTCTATACAGAATCTCCGTTTTCGATGCAAAACAATGCTTTTGAATCTGCACCATCAGAAATGCAATCAGAGAATATATTTACATCAGAGCCATCGAATGTATTTCAGGATCTGACAGTTACAAGTACAAATATTTTTGGCGATAGTCAAACTAGTTCAGTAACGCAGGTACAATCTACAACTGCTACCGATGGTTGGAATACAATGCCAAGTGAGAATTTGCCACAAGACGCGTTTCCTGGGTCACAGGATGCGTTTGCGGGATCTCAAGATGCCTTTGCTGGATCTCAAGATGTCTTTGCTGGATCAAAAGACGCCTTTGCTGGATCTCACGATGTCTTCGCTGAATCCCAAGGTGCTTTTCCCGAATCTCAGGATGCGTTTGACGCTTTTTCTGCGAAATTCGACTCTGCTGGTGGAAATCAAATGAATACAGGTGAGTATTTCCCTATTTACACCTTAATTAGCAAAAAAATTTTTATTTCAAATCTCTAAGTTCTTTTTTTTTAAATAACACTCAATACTTATACTTAATACTTACTTACTTACTTACTTACTTACTTACTTAATACTTACTTACTTCTCAATACTTACTAATAAATTTACAAAGTTCAGAATATAAATGATCCATATACTTCTTATCTGAAATAGTAAAAGCAAGGCTAAAATTGGTAATTTTTAACGTCATTATTGATTTTCCGCTAAATAAAGTAGAATTTTGATCCAAATTAGTTACTTTAAAAAAAAAATTCTAAACAATTCCAGACGCGTGGGGCGACGACGGCAGCGGTGACTACGGCGGGGCAGGGTTCGAGGCGGAGGCGTTCGACCCGTTCCTCAGCATGGGCGCGCCGCCGCCGCCCGCCGCCACGCCCCGCCTCGACCACCAGGCTTCCAAGGACTCTATCGACGACACCTTCTCAGTATTCATCAAGTGAGTTCGCCATTTTAATGTTCAAATTCATTTTCTCAATTTCATTTGTTGAATGTTACGTTGATTTTTTTCGAAAGACGAGAACATCCTAATATAGGTATTCTGTTCAGATGCAACACGCAATAAAAAAAATTAAATTCGACCAAATTACTAATGTGTAATTGTATTTCTTTATTGCACACTAAAGTAGTGACATTAATTTGGTAGCTTTGTGTTCTATTGTTCTTTTTGTCTACGTCTCGATTAAAATGAACCTGAATCTCTTAAAATCTTTTAAATTTTTTAGACCAATAGAAAGCGATGCCAGCGGCCAGGATGTGGCGGTGCCGGTGCTGGCGCCCCCGCCGCGACCGCAGCTGCTGCCGGAGTCGCCGCGAGTCAATCCCTTCGACAAATCCGGAGGAGAACCGACACAGGAGAGATTAGAACCCGACAAAGGTATTTACACGAATTATCTATTGATGAAAACCGTATTTAAATTCGTTATGTGGTTAAAACATTTAAGCCTACATATGCAAAAAGTTCTATTGTTTTATACGATAAGCCCTAATTTCACCAATGCATTATACTGGGCTTAGGATTAAGCGCGTTTTAAGAAGTTTGGTGAAATCGGTGTGACTAAGTAATTACAACAAATCAATCAGGGACAAGTGTAATAATTACCGTGATAGGGTAACTCAAATCAACATAATTGTAACTTTTGTGGGCTGATCATAAAGTCAATTGTTGACGAACTAGACAATATGACGCTTGATTTGTGAAAAGGTTAGTATAAGCCTTATCATATGCAAGCTAATGTCTTCCCATAACATTTAAATATATTTTTTAGTACAATCATAAATTACAACGATCAATAAATACTATGTGAACGCGATTAATAAAAATCGAGGCTGTAAATATTTGGTAACTTGTCAGCCTCCTTTAAATCTCGAATTGCGAATACCACTTCGTCACATTGCGACTGATGATCCCTTGAATTTGTGGTCTGACCTGGTGGTGTGTGCAGGCGAGTCGCGCGGCAGTGGCGGCGAGACGCCCCCCACGCCGCTGTTCGACGACGATGTGTCGGTGCCGCTGGAGGACTTCCCGCGAATCAAGTACGACGGCCCGGGCTGGGAGATGCAGCTGCGACAGCCCAACAAGAAGAAGATCACCGGACAGAGGTACCACACGCTCTACACCTTGGACTGAATTAGCGTATATTTTTAAATAATAAGTACTTACGACCTAAAACATCTTCTGATGGTAAGCAGTTACCGCCGCCCATGGATACACCACAACAGGAGGAGTCATAAAAGATGTGTCTAGTACGTTGACAATTTTACTTCACGCCGGTTTTCCATGAGGCAGTGGTATGTACCTAGTTTGACGACCTCTGTGGCTCAGCGGTTCAGCGCGTTGGTGCTCAAGCCGGGGGTCGTGGATTCGAATCCCGCCGAAGGAACAAAATAGTTTTTCTGTGTTCCTGGGTCATGGATGTGTATTAAATATGTGCATTATATAATAAAAATCTTAAATATATGTACATATAGTATAAAAGTATTAAATATATTTCCCGTTTTCTGGCACCTGTAACAGAAGTTCTTCGGATACTTAGCACGGGGCCAGATTGACGTGGTGTGAAGCGTCCATAGATATTATTATTACATTATCAGATATTATTATATTATCTACCTAGAATGGCCTGTCTATTTAATTGCTAAAATGTTTATTACTCTTTCCTCGGAAGAAATAGCATGTTTCATAACATTTCTGTAAAATATCCATTCGCGTAGGTTCTGGAAGAAGATTTTCGTGCGTCTGGTGTACCAGGGTGATAACCCGGTGGTGCAGCTGCTGAACTCGGCTACGGACAAGGAACCGATACAGGAGCTGCCGCTGCAGGCCTGCTACTCCGTGTCCGACATTGGCGCGCAGCAGTTCGACCAGTACGGCAAGATTTTCACCGTCAAACTCCAGTACATCTTCTACAAGGAACGGCCTGGTGTGCGGTGAGTGACAGTTTCTGGCGTAACTTGGGACCTATTTAAAAGTAACAAATACGAGATAGCTGACATTTTGATGAGATAATTTTAGTCTCAATTTGCGGATAAATACTGAACATATTTATCCGTATATATGTAATGCATCTTCAATGCCATTTGTAGCGATAATTCGACAAAATTATCAAACTGACGTATACACGTGCATAGCCTATTTGTAAAAACTACTTAGTGTCTGGTTGTCAAGTATATAAGTCCCTGGTGGCATTTTGCAGACCGGGGCAGGTGACGAAGGCGGAGCGTATCACGAACAAGCTGTCGCAGTTCGCGGCGTACGCGATCCAGGGCGACTACCAGGGGGTGAAGGAGTTTGGCTCCGACCTGCGCAAGCTCGGCCTGCCCGTCGAGCACGCGCCGCAGGTATATATGCACTTCTATAAACACTATCAGGCAATTGGGAGTATCAGTTGCGTTAGAAATTAATACTCATTTGTATCTAGAGCTATAACATCGGTGACTCGAAATCACTCACCGCAGTCAAAATAGATTTTAGTTCATAACGCCTGTGTTATTTCCTTATTTACAAGTTCAAAGTTGAAATTTTAACTTGTCGTCATTTAGGTGTCGCAGCTGTTCAAGGTGGGGTCGCTGAGCTACGAGGACGTGAAGCAGTTCAGCAGCCTAGTGGAGGAGGCGCTGTTCCGCATCCCCGTGCACCGCGATCGCGCGCTCACATACAAGATGGAGGAGGTAGGGGTAGCACCATAGCCTCACAGACAGCTGACGTAAATACCGTTTACTTTGTTGTATTGAGTGAGCGAGGGTAAAAAAGCCCTGGATAACTTTCGGCCTTTTAAAATCCGGCAAAGCACTTGTAACCCTTATGTTATTGCAGATGTCCATGTGATAATGGGCTAAAGACCCAAAAAGCACCTTCGATTTGAAAGTATATTATAAAATAAATACTCTCAAGTTAGTCCCCCACCCCTTCCCATCTCCAAAATCAAAATGGGTCAAATTCACCTCCAAACATAAATTCTGATATCTGAATCCAGTAATGACTGGTAGTGCCGTTCCAGGTCCAGATAACGGCGGTGGACGAGCTGTACGTGGAGCAGGACGCGGAGGGCTCCGTGCTGAAACAGATCGCCCGCGTGCGACTGTTCTTCCTCGCCTTCCTCAGCGGTGAGTAACTGACATGAGGGTACGAGAGTCGTGACATCAAGAAAATGAGATATCAAATAAGGGCAGTTGCTACTTGACTGTAGGGTATGCCGACCGTCCGGCCTATATATTATGTATTTTGTCAGTCATGTCTTACCGGATGACACGAACATTGTGTGTTATCAGGCACGATGGACGTTATTATGTGTCACCAGGCATGCCGGATGTGGAGCTGGGCGTGAACGACCTGCGGCGGCAGGGGCGTGAGGTTGTGGGACGCCACGACATCATCCCCGTCGTCACGGAGGAGTGGATCCGCGTCGAGGCACCCGAGTTCCACGCCTGTGTCAGCCCGCATGACTTCCACGAGTCGCAGATCATCAAGTAATATCATAATATATTCCATTCTACTGATGCAATCATATTAAAGCAAAAAACTTATTATTCGTTATGTTAACGATGATCTGTGAAAATAAAAAATATTTTAAATCCAATCAACCCAAAGTAACAGGCGTGTCAATCGAAACTGTAAATTAATTTCACTTGATCAGATTATAATGTAGCGTCACATCAATTATATAACAACTATCGGTACGGCCCCATTTCTAAATAAAGCCAGATTTTATTCAAGTTAATTTATTCCCACAGATTCAAGCCGCCGGATGCGTGCTACATCGAGCTGCTGCGGTTCCGCGTGCGGCCGCCACGCAACCGCGAGCTGCCGCTGCAGCTGAAGGCGGTGTGGTGCGTCACCGGCAACAAGGTGGAGCTGCGCGCTGACGTGCTCGTGCCCGGCTTCGCCTCGCGTCGCCTGGGCCAGGTACGTACAGTATATACTACGTAGTCTACGTGCAGCCGCCGCGCAACCGCGAGCTGCCACTGCAGCTAAAGGCGGTGTGGTGCGTCGTGCTCGTGTCCGGCTTCGCCTCACAACGCCTCGGCCAGGTGATCTGAAATCTGAAAAATTTCATGTTCATGTGATGAACTTTTAAGGAAAACTATAACAGCTGATCATTTTGTTAGTGCAGGAGTTATAGACGCCTAAACTTATAAAATGCGCTCACTTGGAAATCTTCGAAAAAAATTAAGAAATAATAAGTTGATTAGGGAATCTTTTTCTACGCGTGTCCTGCCACGCATTTGGATGATTTTTATAGTTCTTTTTACGTCCACCAGATGTCACTGTTCCCTACTTTTTTTTTATTCTGTTGTTCTGGTGTGCGTGTGCAGGTGCCGTGCGAGGACGTGTCCATCCGCTTCGAGATCCCGGAGTGCTGGATCTACCTTTTTCGCGTGGAGAAACACTTCCGATACGGCTCCGTCAAGTCCGCGCACAGGTGAGCAGTCGAGCAAGATGCTACACTACTAACATCGATGAGTATGAACTGTAAAGACAGAAGAAGAATGGTTTGAAATGGTTTGGACTCGAGAGGATGTTACAAATACTGTATTGAGTACGTTGATACAGTAATATCATAAGCCTATCGCTCGATACAGAAACAAAAAGACCACAACCAATCACGATCTAAAGTCAAGTTACATATAAGTATTCGTCATTTGTTTCAGTTCCTGTCTTTAGGTCTTCATCATCGTTTGTAGATCATCATAGAAAACATTTGCTTCAAATTCATTCTGGATTAATAGATTTAAATATTTTTTTTGTGCCAGACGCACGGGCAAGATCAAGGGCATCGAGCGGTTCCTGGGAGCTGTTGACACGCTGCAGGAGTCGCTGATCGAAGTGACGTCGGGCCAGGCCAAGTACGAGCACCAGCATCGCGCCATCGTGTGGCGCATGCCGCGCCTGCCCAAGGAGGGACAAGGTACACCTTTTAGACTACCCGTCAGAACTAGAAGCCCAATCATCGTTTTGTAAAATCAATTACAGAAACTTTGAGTGTATGATTGATGTAAAGAAGTTTAGGCGGTAATTTTCGTTTTGAAATCAGCTGTATGTCAGTTTGAGGTCATTAACCTTCTCAGCGTCGTAGACTCATTCATAAAATTAAATTATTTTTTTCAAATTGCTGCGTAATGCAGCTCTTTATACTTATATTAGACTTGTCGTATAAATGTTTTTAATTTATTTTATTTTAAACTCCACCTCCTTCAGGCGCGTACA
Source organism: Phengaris alcon alcon (assembly GCA_037179445.1). Lineage (NCBI taxonomy): Eukaryota > Metazoa > Arthropoda > Insecta > Lepidoptera > Lycaenidae > Phengaris > Phengaris alcon. The sequence continues at coordinate 85,907 of JAYRCH010000420.1, forward strand.
CGACGCACAATCTGGTGTGCCGCATGGCGCTGACGTCTTACGACCAGATCCCCGCGGAGCTGGCGCGCTGGGCGCACGTGGAGTTCACCATGCCCGCCACCGCCGTCAGCCACATGACCGTACGCTCCGTCAGCCTGCAGAGCTACGACAACGACCCGCCCGAGAAGTGCGTGCGGTACCTCGCGCGGCACGAGTACAAGTGGGTAGAGTGTATTGGATACTAGATCTGTCTATTACGAAAACGTACATTTTCGGACAATCGGGACAAAATGTAGCCTTTGTAATATGCATAAATCCAGGCTGTTAAATATCTGTGTGCCAAATTTTATTACAATCCATGTAGCAGTTTTGGCGTAAAAGAGATTATACAACTTAACACATCCTCACAAACTTATGCAATTTAGTAAAAAGCAAACAAGCAGACAGATTTCCTAGTGATAATAATCGGCCTTCGGTGACCTCGCCTAATGCCAATTTACCAAATTTTTATTTGCTTTTTGCTCTTTCACTTGCTATTCTCCGCAGGGTCGGCATCGAGCGCACGACGGGTCAGTCTGTGGCGGCGTACTCGCTCGCCGCGGCCAAGACCGACGCCGCGCCCGCCCCCGCCCCCGCCCCCGCGCCCGTCGTCGCGCCGCCCTCCTCCGACTCCGACTCAGACTGAGACACCAGTTGTGTATAGTCTAAACGTCTCTATAATAGCTTTGAAGTTCTCATACTCCTCGACTGCGACATAACCGCTGTGTCGGCTCTATGCAATCACCGTGAATCCACGGAATTATCACGTGGAAGCCCCGCAAAAACAATCCACGTATTTATGCACTTTAGCTTTACGGTCATAGCGTAGAGCCGCGGGTTTCCGAATCGCTCCTTCCCTATCGCTATGTTATATTGAACAGTTCATTCTAGATTCTATCGTGTTTCGCAGCTAGCGGTATCATCTAGGTGACGCCAGCAAGAGGCCTAGCTTGTCGAACTCTTATATATATATCTCTATTTTTGTAAGTAGTCAGAGTGCAGTATCGTTTAGTCGTAAGTGAAGTTATTACATGTAACGTGAGAGGCGCTTGTAGTCGAGTTATATACAAGTGTTACTGTAAATAAATAATATTGTTAGTCGGTGTAAGTACGGACGACCCCACCGTCTCCTCGAAACTCATACTATATCATAGCTAGCGGTAGTGTATGTTGTGCGCTGTTCTCGTTTTGTATTGTACTATAGTCTATAGGCGATAGTCTAATAATCCCTAGGATAAATCCAGTTATTGGTTTGCGACGTTCATGGTCCAATTGTGTAAAATAATCAAATATTTATATTACGTTGTTGATGTGTTCGAGATGTATAATACCTTATAGCTTTTTAACACTTGTGTACCTATATTCTATACGAACTCGGTTTCCGATATATTCTCCATTTAGAGTTCTAGTTATGTATAACTTGTTTAATTTTGGCGAGTGTTGCTAGAGCGCTACATGACACTATAAAGTAAATCATTAGCGTAAGTCACCTCTCCCGTGCCGCTTGGTGATCGCCGGTGATCGTCCATGACCGCCGATATGCACCCGGGACCCCCGGCGGTCGCCCGTGGTCGCCGGGCGGCGGGGACTGCAAGCGGGCCGCAGCGGTCCGCCGCAACTGCAATACTAGAAGAGGTAGAGCACAAATAACTTGAACATATTTAATGAATGGTGTTCCATAAATAAACTAATTTATTAAAAATATACGTAGGAAGAGTTACATATATTCGAATTTATGAAATACCTCGTTGATGGCTTCAGTGTTTTCGCATATTTACGATTATAAGTACTGTGTAAGTGCGCGCGTAGGGCCACTCTATGTGTATACTGTTGTCCCCCGCCCGTGACGGGACTTATATTTTGTTGTCAATAAAATTATTATGACTGCTGTCGACGTTTTACTTACACACTCTATTTAAAAGATGAAAGATAATAATTATTTATTATAATTTTTCTGATTTTTGGAACGAAGTTCCTTATGGGGCGATGCGGAGCGGTAGCCCGGAAAAAACGTCCGTAACGTAAGATTTTTATGTAGTCTTTATTATTTTCTTTATACTTCGAATGGAACTTAAAATTAATATTTTTATAATAAGGAACTTCGTTCCTATCCGGTGTCCCACGACACCACACGGCTTTTTCTTTTTGTTCTGTCTGTCTGACTTTTTCGCTACCAATTTTAGGTGAATGTACTTTTAAAGGTTTCATGATAACTATTTAAAAATTACTTAAAATTACCGATAAGTCTTAAAAAGAATAAGACATTCATAACATTTTACAGTAATTAAGAGTTATTGTAAAATGTTATGACAATCCTGTAACTCCGCGCCTCTAGTAGGTCATAATTAAGTAATGAACATGTGACACGAATACATGTCACACTAACACGTCACATGTGGGAACCCCGGCGCCGGCGGCCGGCCACGGCGCGGGGCTGAGTTACGTCTCGCCACTGTCCCCAGGCGAGGGGGTTCCCAATCTCCCCTAGTTTGACCTCATTCCAGACACTATGTTTCATTTACACCATGTCATAATAAAATTAAAATATTTTAATTACACGGGTTAACCTACTATTTAACTAAAAAGTAAGAAATAAAGACAATTATAAATTTAATAATAATATTAAAATACAATGCAATTTTACTATGACAAATCACAATATTACAGTGACACTGTGTAGTGTGTGTGTGTGTGTGTGTGTGTGTGTGTGTGTGTGTGTGTGTGTGTGTGTGTGTGTGTGTCGGCAACTTGCAATTGACAGAAACGTGTAGCAGTCTAACAGATATATTTGTAGTAGCGCTACTAAATATCAACTCGTATGTAGCACTGCTACGACCATAAATTCTTAAATTCTTAACACCATGACGTAGCAGCGCTACGTATATCACGTAGCAGACAATTATGTTGCACCATATAGCCGTGCTACGAATATCACGTAGCAGACAATTATGTTGCACCATGTAGCCGTGCTACGAATATCACGTAGCAGACAACTATGTTGCACCATGTAACCGTGCTACGAATATCACGTAGCAGACAATTATTATGTTGCACCATGTAGCCGTGCTACGAATATCACGTAGCGGACAATTATGTTGCACCATGTAGCAGCGCTACGTCTTATTAATTCAGCCACGTAACAGATAGTTTCTGTTAGCGTTGTAGCTACGAAGCGGATTGTATGTAACAGTTACTCAGTGGCGTGCACAGGATTATGACACAGGGTATGCGTCGAAGTGCTCGGTCACAAAAACTTTTTCGTTTATAGATTTTTAGCATAGCTACCGCCAAGCGACGGATCTCTAAGTCGAAACCATGCCAACAGAGCAAGTCTTAGATGTACCTACTACTATTCATGTGCATCTTCTATGGCAACGCAGACAAAACAGCGATCGATCGTCGCGGCGGAAGAAATTCTAATAAGTAAAATAATAATCATATTTTAAAATATTATAACTACTCACCAGTCAGTCAGCTTCAATTTTCACATATTCAAGGTTCCGGTTACTTGAGATTACTATATCCCGATGTAAATTACTAAATAATATGCAAGGAAAACAATATAATTTAATCGTGTGTACACAGCCACACAGCCTGTTATACGTTTCATAACTTTTAACATGAAATTTTCGAGTTACATTATTTTTTTGCTGGTTTAATTGTTGTAACTCGGGTACACACCTACCTTTAGACAGAATTTGAATATTTTCACTGAATGACAATTGTGAGAACTTGTTATTTTTAATTTTTAATAAACACACATTTTCAACACAAACCTCACAGTCAAATAGCATTTTAAAAAATTCAAATAACTCACTAGTTAAAGCAAATCACTACAATTATTATAGAAACTCAGTAATAAACTGTTAAATGTACACACTTTCAAATGTTAAAATGAAAATCTTTTAAGAAAACTATAAATAAACTGGAGCGATTAAATTGTAAACAATGCTTATCACATGAATTATGCAATATGGCCCCCGCGAAACACAAAACGTTTCTTCTATTTAAACAAATAAAACCTTACTAAACAAAAATGCATAATGTGCATACGTGATTTATTATATTTCATACTATTCTTTTTACTCGGATTATAGACAACGAATAATTTCCGACAAGCCAGTTCGGCGGTTTTCGGAAGCGATCGGATAGCCGAGATCGGAGAGCCTGCCTCGGGACTTTTCGCTATATAATCATGTCGATATTCATGTGTGTGTGCGTTTGCGAAGTATGAAAATTACACATACATGCGATGATTTGTCCTGCAGAACGCAACGGCATGAGATGAGTTGCTATTTATAAAATATTAGGCGTTTTTAAGTTATTATATTTTTTAATTAATTTATTTACTATTAATTAAAGTCATCTAAAACGTACGAACGTTTTATTAAAATATCTGTGAATGACAAGTAAAGCACTGCATTTCTGCCTATATGGAGCGCACCCCCCTGCAGTTACTAATAATATGCAATTGCAATTATAGCATTGCAATACGATTTTGGCGTGGCTGGATTAACTATTTACTAACTTCTAATAAGTATTTTACAGGTGAACATTTTATTAGCCTGTAATCATACATGTATTATATTAAATAAGTTAAATAACTATAACCCGACTACGTAAACTTAGGCCTTTTCATCCTTTATTGGATGATTTATACAGTATTCTCCGAGCGAAGTAACCACTTTTGAAATACTGTAGTGCCTGGGACAGTTGGTTTTTAAATGTCGTATGGTTGCCCAAGCACATACGACATGCTCACAACATAGTCAGCCTAGTCCAGAGAATGACTGGTCAATACGTCTGGAGCCAATCATGGGGCGGGTTTTCTCACGATGGTTTTCCTTCACCGTTAGAGCGTCCGTTTATTGTACTTGAGATCTGAAAAAGTCTCGTTAGTACACGCCACAACCTGGGAATCGAACCTGCACTCTCTCGAGTGCGAATCAAACGGTCTATCCGCTAGGCCACGGAGCTCCGACTAAAACTGCGTAAAAACTCCGACTACGTAAAAATAATTCAGATAAAAATCTATAAATGCATCAACGTATCATCATGTATCAAAATGGTGAAGGTAGAGCCGTGGTCGCACCCCGTGGTTAATAAAATATATTTATACATCCTTGTAATGTTCTTGCCAAGACCTTTCTTTTGATACCAACACGTGATGTTTATCTACGAGGGAACAAACATACATACATACATACATAGACTGCCAAAATCCTGCCCTTCCTTTTGGCTTCGCCGTAGTCGGGTAAAAAGAGGCCTGTAACAGTTTAACAGCTTCTTGTCAATTAGGTGGAATATCGATCCAGCTCTAAAAATTCCCAACCGGTCGGCTGCTCACCAGCTAATTGTTGTTATTCTATAAAAAACAAGAAGTGCTGAGGCAAAATACTGCTGGCAACTGGCTGCCTGTTGGCTATACGTCAGTTCAGAAATCATGTTTCAAAATCAAAAAAATCACAAAAGTTTTATTTCCATATAGGTTACTAAGCAACGCTTATGGAATTGTCCCTACGTGATGCCTACCACCGGTTCGGGAACTAACCCGACGAGAAGAACCAGCGTAAGAAACTCGCACGGGGCCATCTTTTAGCAAAATGATAGAATATTGTTCTTTTAAAAAAATATATATTTTTACAATATGTAAACTCAGTCTATATAATATTAACATAAGTCTTAGCCTTAGCTTTTATGTAATATATGTATCTACATATATTAGATAGAAGCAGCCGTGCAGGTGGCCATCCTAATGCGATCGTCAATAAAATCATTGTCCCTATAATAAGTTTTAGCACACAAACGTTCTTTAACTACTTTTTTTTATTTATTAATGGAAAGATTTTGAACGAAACCTTTTTTTGCCTTTGAAACCTTTAAACCTTTAAAGGATTTGATTACTTTACTTAGTCTGACCACCGGTATATTTAGCTTGTGCTTATTTCTAGTGTGTCTACAGTGATTGTCGCTTTTAGTTTTAAAATTACTAATATTCTTTCTAACATATAATACATTATCCAAAATGTATAGAGAAGCGACGGTCAGAATACCTATTTCTTTAAGCTTTTCTCTCAGAGATTCAAAAGGGGACATTTTGTAAATTGAACGTATTGCTCGCTTCTGCAGCACAAATATTGTATTAATATAGGTGGCATTTCCTCATAAAAGGATGCCGTAGGACATTCCACTATAAAAGTAACTAAAATAAACTAGTCGCGCCGTCTTTGTCAGAAATTTCTCAAACTTTTCTGAAAAAAGCCAAATTAGCAATATGAGGAGCCCACTGTAATTTACTATCTATTGTTACACCTAGAGACACAGTGGTGTTCACTAAGTTCATTTTCTCATCACAGTATATTGGTTTATACTTGCCTCACATTGGGCAAAGTAAGCTTTAAACATTTTGTTTTATTTGAATTTAAAAGTAAGTTGTTAACATTAAACTAATGTACTTTTTTCGAGAGAGTACTATTTACCTTGTCGTTATCTGACAGTTGTCGCTTCACATTAAAAAATAGTGAAGTTTCATCGGCAAAAAGTACTATCTCATTATCATATGTTTAACAAGATAATGTAAGTCATTTATATAGATGAGAAAAAGAAATGGACCTTAAATGGATCCAGTGGGACACCTAATTCTATTTTGGTCCCAGTGGACCTTTTACTATTTACCTCCACGATTTGAGTTTTATTTTTAAGGTGTGCGTGCAGAGTCCCGAATACCATAGAGGTGCAATTTTCTGATCAATGTAGCATGCTCAACACAATCAAAGACCTTGGACAGGTCGCAAAACACACCTAATGCATTCTGTAATTAAAAAAATAATAAATTATTAATTAATAAACATAATAATAATAATAACACATCCCAAGCTTCAAAGATACTACAAAGAAGACCTATACCAGCATCCGTTGTGGATCGACCCTTAGTAAAACCGTATTGATTATTATGTAATAAATTGTTTAAATTAAAGTGCACTAACAACTGTGTTAAAATATTTTTCACAAATATTTTACTAAAGGTCGGTAGAATCGATATGTAATTTGTCGGATCAGATTTATTTCCAGCTTCGAATAAGGGTATTACTTTGATATGCTTCATTAAGCCAGGAAACACCACTTTTTATACATTCATTGAATATTATCGCTAGATAAGGAGCTACGATGTCAATTATTGATTTAATAACTTTTGTTGACATGCCCAGAGATCAGCAGTATTTTTAATATTCAGCAATGTGTTAATAATATCTCTGGAGTCAATTTTTTTAAACTTAAAATGACATCACATTCCATTACATTGTCTCTGAGTAGTTTTACAGCAGCTGCAGGTGAGGAATTTAAATTTTTTGTAGTTGAGACCGGAATGTTAGCAAAAAACTTTTCGAAGACCATCGCAACTTCTAAATCAGTAGTAATCTTTTTATTTTCAAAACAAGTTCAAAATCAGAGCTAAAACAGGTGACCGTTTCCAGTCTCTCCAACCTTCCTAGTTTTAATTTTATTTTTAGAATATTTAATTTTATTCTTTATATAAAGAGCCTTAGCAGCTTTACATACTTTTTGGAGGTTTTTGAACAGTATTTAATATATGTTTAAATGTTTCATTATTATTAATACCTTTTTCAGCATATAATTCATATAATCTTGCCTGCTTATTTTAATTCCTGCAGTTGCCCATTCAATAAAGTTACTTTTTTTATTACTATTTCTATGCGTTTTAGAAGTTAATACTGAATTAAATTGGGTTCTTATTACCATAAAAAAAATATGAAAAGCTTCATCTGTGCTATTTGACCCATCCAATAATTGAATATTTGAACTTAAATTACATCTAAATTTCTCAATACATTTTGTATTCGAAGGAACAAACACAAGCTCTTTCTTTTGGTTACGGTCACAATTAATATTAAAAGAAGCTAACTGTCCACAGTGATCAGAACTGAGCTTATTAAATATTTCTTTTTTAAATTAATATTAGTAAGATTAGTAAAAATGTTATGGATACAAGTAGCAGTTGTGTCACACACTCTTGTCGGTTCAAGAAACAAATTAAAGAGGTTATACGATTTAAACAAAGATGTGAATCTAACAGGAGTTTGAATCGAATAAATTATATTAAAATCTCCACATACCTTTTTGTTAAATGCACATATTTTTGACAATACTTGTTCCATAGTTTGTGATAGGAATCGTATAAGTCTTATGGAGACCTGTATACGCTTACAATAAGTTGACTCAACTCTATGCAGGGTACTTCAATAATTCGTTCAGTTGAGAGGCTCACGACATCTTTACGTTTCTTGAATTTGAAATTTTTTCTAATTAATATTAAAGAGCCACCTGTAATGGCATTTTCTCTACTGAACTAACTTGCTAACTGGTGATCATTAAAAAATGAAAATGTGTTCATGTTGTCTGAACCAATATTCAGATATAAGTACTATTAATATCAACATTAAATTCATTAAAAAATAACTTTCTTAAAATATACACGAAAAATATATGTTATAGTAGTAATATAAAAGGGCTGATCGATGAATGAATGTCAGTTTTGTTGCGACACGTGATGTTTTGTTTTAAATGGTTTATCAAACTAAAGTAAAAATATTTCTCCTATAACGTTATTACAAAAATGTTTATAATCAATATTGCATTTATTCTGCATATAAAAAAAAAAAGAAAAAAAGAAAAAAAAAAAAAGTTGACGTTGTCATGTCACCCTAAAATAAATTGAACAAAATATTGAAAATAAATCGATAAAACCAATTTACGTGACGCCGAAAGTAAATAAATATACATGTTTAAGTATTTGCAGTAGAACCAAATATAATTTACAGCGCCCCAAGTGGGCCAAACTGTGAGTAGATATCCCAAGCAATTCTCCCATACAACTGACAAGACCCGCGACGGAGGAAGGAACAAGGCCCGCAACAGAGGAAGAAACGAGGCAACTCCGAGAAGCCGTATGCTAATTTTTTTGCGAAAAGCGAGCCAACTGTCCCACGCTCAAGCCTACATTCCCCAGAAAATGACCATAATATAGTTCAAGGTTTTTTTTAATATTAGTTAAGCAGTTTTTTAATTTTTTGTCTATAGTTTATTCTATTATATAAGTTATCTTTTATAGTTTATCTTTACCAACCTATGTCAAGCAGCCAGGATGCGGGACCTCTAATATTTCGACCGTGTCCTTTGGAATCTGTTGCAATGCTCCCACTGTTCCCGATATTTTAAAAGCCAGCGGGGTTTGAACATCCACGTAGGCAAATGCCACAAACAGCTTGTAACACTCATTACCCCAATAAAAAATTCACTTCCGAACCCAATTTGTGAAACAAATTTCTGGCAAGAAATATCCAAATTTAAACGTTTTATACCAGTTCTAAGACGGATCCCTAGGGGTGCCAGAGTGACTGTAGCCCAGAAGCTTGCCGAGACGATACGCCACACAGTGCTGGAGAACTCGAGGCAAGCCTGGGAAAATCTACTCACCTTTCCCTACCGTTTTCTGCATATCACTAGAGATCCGCTCAACAATGCCTCCCTCACTTCAAGAATCAAAAAGAATTGTGTTTCGGACATTAACCTCAACCCAAATTTTTCTTCACATTCCACAGTCAAACATAACATCGTGAAAACTGTGGAAAATAAAATAGTGAGGGAGACATTAAGGGTGCAGCGCGGCTCCTGTTTTCCAATGACACGGTCGCCCCCGACTGCCCAGAAACCCTCATCGCCCTGGAAAACAAACATCCATCACAATCCAATCCTTTCACAGTTTCGATGACGCATTACCACCACTACAAACGTCGACAGACAAAGTACGCGGAGCCATCATGTCCTTTCTTCCGGGTTCAGCTGGCGGCCTCGACGGTCTCACCCCTCAGCATCTGAAGGACCTCACCAGCGGTTGCTGCGGGGAGGCCGGCGAGAAGCTCCTGCATGAACTTACGAATCTGTGCAACCTGATGCTACGTGGAGGGGTCGCATCAGATATCGTAGACATTCTGTATGGAGCTAACCTCTGCCCTTGAGGAAGAGAGATGGTGGCATTCGTCCGATTGCTGTCGGCTCCACATACCGGCGCCTTACAGCCAAACTAGCTTGCAAATCGGTAACTTCCCTCGCGTCATACTTCCAGCCAAAACAGCTCGGTTTTGCCTGCAAAGGAGGTTGTGAGGCCGCCGTTCACTCTTTCAGGACAGCTATCCACAATCAAGGCGATGATGTGTTTCTGAAGGTAGATATCAAAAACGCTTTCAACTCAGTTGACCGAGGCGCCTTGTTGGCCCAAATTAAATCTAAAGCACCTGCCATTTTACCATTTATGCTCCAGTGTTACAACGACCCCACCAAACTCATTTACAAAGACCACCTCATCTCATCCGAAGTGGGCTGCCAACAGGGCGACCCTCTGGGTCCAGCAATCTTCAGCCTTGCTATACACCCGGTCATCGAGCTTCTAAATTCAAAATTTAATGTTTGGTATTTGGATGATGGGACCCTTGGAAGCGATGCACACACTGTACTATCAGACTTCCGCACTCTGATCCGCGAGTTCCAAAAAATAGGTCTGCAGCTGAACCTAGGTAAGTGCGAACTTTTTGTGCCAGACAGTTGTGGGGATAGAAACGCGATTATATCCAGCTTTAAAGAAATAGCTCCACAACTGTCTGTCATTGACAAGGATTCGCTCTTCCTTTTGGGCTCACCTATTTTAGACGAATCTCTCCCGGACTTCTTAGATAACAAATTACAAAATTTTAATGAAACTTTAGACCGCCTCCTCCAAATTAACTGTCACATGGCCTTTACCCTAATCCGTTTTTGCATTTTCGTACCTAAATTGACATATGTCTTACGGTGTTGTCAACTGTGGAAGTTCCCTCAACTTCTCAAACAGTTGGATGATACCATAAGACAAACGCTCTCCACTATTTTGAATACAAATTTCGATGACCGCGCATGGACTCAGGCAACGCTTCCAGTTAGGTTCGGTGGCCTGGGTGTTCGAAAGCCCTCTGACATATCGCTTCCGGCCTTCTTGTCCTCAGTCCACGCGAACCATAGTCTTATCTCCAAAATACTACATCACCCATCCTACTCCAATACAGTTACCTTTCTGGACGAGGCCAAGGACGCCTGGAGCGTAACTAGTGCTTGTAGCGAATTGCCTGACAATACTTTTTCCCAAAGGCTCTGGGACGAGCCACTCTGCAGACTGGTACGGAATAATCTTCTTAATACGTCCTCCAGTCCTGTGGAGCAGGCTCGCCTCTTAGCTGCGGAGAAGTGGGAGTCGGGCCTTTGGCTACAAGCATTACCGTCGCCCAATACGGGCACATTGCTGCATCGAACAGCTTTCCGGTTAGCTACTTCCCTGCGTCTTGGCACCCCCCACGTCGTCCCCCATCGCTGTGTTTGTGGTGCAAATGTGGACAGCCTCGGACACCACGGGCTGTCCTGTCAACGAAGCGCCGGCCGCATCTCCCGACATCACTGTCTGAACGATCTCATCCGTCGGGCTCTTGTCACCGCCGGAGTGCCAGCTGTGCTGGAACCCTCTGGTTTGGCGCGCGACGATGGCAAGAGACCAGACGGTATGACCCTGGTCCCTTGGAGAGTGGGACGGGCTCTTGTATGGGACGCTACTTGCGTCGATACACTTGCTCCGTCCCATGTCCAGGGCACCTCGAGTTCTGCAGGTGCGGCCGCCAATCAGGCGGAAAACCTCAAGCGGCGCAAATATGAGAACCTTAGTGGGGATCTCATATTTGAACCGTTTGGGGTTGAAACCTTAGGTACATGGGGTCTGGGTGCGCACAAACTTTTCGGAGAAATCTCCAAAAAACTCATTGAGGCCACCCGAGACCCCAGAGCCGGCACCTACCTGGCCCAGAGAATAAGTATCGCAATCCAGCGAGGAAACTCTTTGAGCCTTCTAGGTACTCTGCCTGGTGGGGATGACCTGGGAGATTTCTTTTTTTTGTAGCATTTTAAGTTTTGGAGTAGTTATTATTTTTTTAGTACTTACCTACTTTTATAGTACAATTGATTTTGTTTCTGCATATAAGCTTTAAAAAGACGTTAATTACTTAATGTAAGTAAAGTAAAGATATAAGGAGCCCGAAACAGTAAAGTAGAATTTCGAGTCTATGTCAATTGTTTAGAGGCACAAGGGACAACACTACTTACTATAGACTGTTGAATCTTGAAGTATATCGATACTTCGCAAAATGTAGGGGCAAATGACAACTGTGGGAGCCCTTCCTATAGATACGTCCCTAGCTGGCGGTGTGCGCGGTGCGGGGGCGCGGCGGCGGGCGCAGGCGCGGCGCTACTCGTCGATGAGCGGCGGCGGCGACAACACACGCGTCAGCCGCGCCCTCGCGTGCGCGGGCAGCGCCGCCAGTGTACCAGGGGCCGGGTCATCGATCTCGGGGGCCTAATTGACCCACTGACCCCGCGCGCCACGGGGCCTGCCGGACCCCACACAGTCACAGTGAGTCTGATGATGCCCAGTGCTGTCCCACCAGCTACTTTCGCTGCATTAATCACACATTCAGCGTCAACTCGGAATTGGCATAGTACGAGCATACGACTTTATCATGGTTACAAGATATAATTGCTTGAAAATGGTAAAGGTTTTACACACCACGTCCCAACCCGAAAGTGAATAAATACTAGATTTCAAGCTTACGTAAAATCAGAGCACTAATGATGGCATATATTCGTTTAATATTTTGCACTTTATAAACTTGCTACGTTTTACATAAATCAGTTACAAAAATCAAAGTGAGGCCAATATCTAAATAATAAACTTATTAGGCATTTCGGGTTAATAATAAGCCTTCCGTACATTAGAAGGTATATGTCATCGTCATGTCACAGTTAAAGTAAGCGTTTGATGTAAGCAGCCCCGAGGCCATGAGATTTGTCTGTAAGTGACATAGAAAAGTGTTAAAATCGTTGACATTTCTGTGTCTTGTTAGGTCTGTTGCTAACTTTTTACCTAACCCTTTTAACCCGTCCACATAATTTTTAGAATAAGTATAATATTTATTTACAATTATAATTTTAAGAGATTTCCTAGCGTATTATTTCCAATTGTTACGAATGTTACTAAAACTCCTCTTTGATTTTTTTCTAAGTGAGACGGTATCCAATAGCTGAAATTGACACAACTATAATAATATATTGCTTCCAAATCTACTAAAGGCTACAATTGAGATTGAATATGTCACATTATCCATGCAAAGTTTCATATTTTAGCAGTTACCGTGTGGATGGCGAGCTGAAAATGGACGGACGGACATGACGAAACTATTTAAAGGGTTCCGAGACGTGAACTACACAACCCTAAAAACGACGTAAGGTCGCATTGAGGGTGTGACACGATACGGTTCATTACGTATTATATTAATAGCGACCCTCGGCATACGTGATACAAAGACCGAATCTTGACATTCATGAGCATGGAGCTTTGTCCAATTTTTACTAATTACAGCTTAGCGCCACGGGGACATAGAATTTCAGATGAGACACCTAACGTTCGCTCTTCCTCTTTACCATCCAGATACTAGCCGAGAAGCCCGATAAAGATTACTTCTCGCGAGACCCTGAGTCTGGAAGCTGATTAAACGCATTTGAGACTCTGATATAAGTTGCGTGATAGTGGATCTGGCCTCACTGTCACAACTACAAGAAGCTTGCTCTGTCTGTTGTCCGTGAAATTTAATGTGATTTCCTCTCCGTCCCTGCAACAACTCCTCATCTCCTATGGCGCGGATATGAGGGGAAGAGTTTCCGATGATGGAACCGCTTATTAATTGCTTGTTCTATCATTCTACGAATACTTTATACCGCTCCATTTAATAGTAATGTAAATGTGTTACTTTAACATTTTTAACGCTGAAAAGGGGCCCGTTGACTGAATGATTTTATTGACGATCGCACACCATGGGAATAGGATGGCCACCTACAAGGTTACTTCTATGTAATAAATGTATCCTGACTTTTGTTATTATTATAAAGACTAAGTTTTCTTATTGTAAAAATACTTATATATATATTTTTTTTTAAAAGAACAATTTTCCATCATTTTGCTAAAAGATGGCCACGTGCGAGGTTCTTAAGCCAGTTCTTCTCGTCGGGTTAGATCCCGAACCGGTGGTAGGCATCACGTAGGGACAATTCCATAAGCGTTGCTTAGTAACCTATATGGAAATAAAACATTTTTAATTTTGATATCTAATAGAGTAAAATCACATTCTATATTTGTTCTAGCGCCGATATATTATCGATTTTGTATTTATAGGTACTAAAATAAATTAAAAATAATAAAATAAATTAAAAATTGACTGTCCGGATATTCTTAGTAAATTAAACTTTTATGCCTACAAGACAATGCTGATTTAACCCGCCGCCGCACTCGATTGTTCTAATAAAAATGTCGCTTACTATTCCAGCGAACCGGATACAGATGAGCTGCGCGCAGCAGTAGTGTCGCAGTCGCTTCGACATGGCTGCCAGCTCGGAGCGGCGGTCGCGCCGCGGACCCGCACCCATCGCCTCCTTCGACCACGACGTGTCCGAGGAGGTGAGTCGACCGCGGCCCGAGAGCAGTTTCCAGGTACTCTCCGAGCGAACACTAAGCCTTAGTCGTCTGTTCCAGTCGAGCCCGGAGACCAAGCAGGCGCTGCGGCTGCCGGAAATTCGCGAGGACCTCGCTGCCAGCAGTGAACAGCTCGTGCCGCCCGAACAGCGCGCGCGCTCGCACTCCTCCCCCGCCGTGCACGCCGCGCCCGCGCCCGCGCCCGCCGGCTTGCACACGCCCGCCGCGCCGCGCATCGACATCTCGCGCGCCTCCAGCTCCAGTCACCACGATTCCCGCGACAGCTCACCCGAGCTGGCGCTCTTCGCCGGCGCCGACGACTCCAAGTCGCGGCTCGACCTCGGGTTCCGGGAGGACGGCGCCCTAGACCTACGGTCCTCCACGGAGGAGCTCGCCTTCCTCGAAGGGGCGCCGGGCGGAGCCGACCCGCCCCGCGCCCCATCCGTCGTCCCGTCCTCTCGCCGCCACTCCAGGAAAGACAGCCAGGGGTCCGAGACAGCGCTGCTGGGGGTGACGGGCCGCCAAAGCCGGCTGTCGAGCGTGGGCTCGCAGTGCTCCGCACAGTCAGCGCTATCGGGTTTCAGCCACGCGAGCCGCATGTCGGTCGGGCGGCTGTCGGTTGTATCGGGCGTCTCGCGCTCGCCGTCACCGCACAAGATGCTGCTGGAGACCTCGTTCTGCGGCCCGAAGCCCATCGAGACTGACCCAGAGGTCTGCGCCGCGGCCGTTGAAAGGCGGCTGCTGGAGATCGCGAAAATGTCGACGGAGACCGCGACCACCTCGACGACAACGAGCCCGGCGGTCGCGGCGGCGGTGGACGCGCGCGACCGCCGCGAGGTGCGTACGGAGGTGACGGTGGAGAGCACGCGGCCGACCAGCGCCCCGCGCACGTCCCCTGGTCCACAGCCGCCGCCCCCCACCACGCCCGCTGCCACTGTCGCTTCGCCCGCGATCGTGCCGTTCGACGAAGACAAGCTCCTGAAAGAGACGCGGAACCGAGCGAAAGTCGAAGAACGCCGCACGCGGCCGAAGATGCGCCGGCAGCCCAGCGAGCCCGAGGTGTTTAAGAGCAAGAATCGATCGAAAGACGTGATAAGAATAAAACTGAAGCCGGACTACGAGTATGAGGATGAAGACGACGGCAGCGAACGCACGCTGGTGGGGGACGCGGCGGAGGAGGCAGCGCGCAAGCCCTTCACACTGGAGCTGCGCGACGACGATACCCTTGGCCCGCACTCCACGCTGCACCGCCCCTCGCGCACTCCCTCGCCGCCCGGCGCCGCCGTATCGCGCAAGTCCTCCTTCTGCTCGCTCTTCAAGTCACGGGAGACCATCGCGTCGCCGGACTCCCCGTCTGACGTCCTCCGACGCAAAAAAAGTCTCAACGAGGGTCGTTCGCGGAGCAAAAGCAGGGATCGGTCCACGACGCCTACCTCCGCCGCCAAGATAAAGGGTTCCGTGCTATCACTGTTCAAGACGCCGCGGCGGAGTACCACGTCACCCTCGCCGAGCTCGCGCGACTCGTCACCGGTCGTGCAACAACACCGCCAGTTCCCCCAGA
The DNA here is from genome assembly GCA_037179445.1 of Phengaris alcon alcon. Taxonomy (NCBI): domain Eukaryota; kingdom Metazoa; phylum Arthropoda; class Insecta; order Lepidoptera; family Lycaenidae; genus Phengaris; species Phengaris alcon. Next base: position 102,103 of record JAYRCH010000420.1, read on the forward strand.
CGCCGCCCGACCGCTCCCGCGGCGAAAAACTGAAATACTACGAGGACACGAGGGACGGCGTCATTCACATCCCGCTGCGTACGCCACCGGACGAACCCGGGCCCGCCTCACAGCCTGCGCGGCCCTCGTCCGCGCCCCAGCCACGCGCTCCGTATGAGCGTCCCGTCGACGTTGGCCCGGCAAAACCGGCCCGCCGTACCGTGCTGCCGGACGGGAGCATCATCATACCGCTGCACTCGCCGACAGAGAGGACCTCGGCAGGAGCCACCCGGCCGGAGTCGCCGAAAACGACAGCAGCGACCCCGTCCACGAGTAGAGACGTTGAAACCGCTCCCAAAGTCCCAACTCCTAGGAGGAGTCCCGGAGATGTCGAGCGCGCCTCAAACCCGACAGTCACCTCGATCCCGTCGCCGGGAAGCCGGCCTCCGGAGCCCGAGTCCACATCCGAGGCCCCCGAGCGGGCGAGGAGGAAGGAGCGACTTATCTTCACCACGCACGTGGGCAGCCGCGACGAGCAGGTGTTCAGCACCCAGTTCAGCATCACCAAGACTCCAAGCGTCACGAGCGAGATCTCGGAGTCTGCGCCAAGCTTCCCCGAATGCGAAGAGCGACCGAGCGAGCCGTCGCCGCCGGAGCCTGAGGGAGGCGTGGAGTCGGAGGGTGAGCGGGCGGAACGCGGCGCGTCGCCGGCAGAGTCATCGGGATCGGACGCCGGCTCATGCGGCAGCGCAGCGGAGCGGCGGGGGCTGGTCGTGCAGGAATCGTTCGAGGAGCTTCCGTACGTGCCCACCACGCTTCCACTGGAGCGCTCGCTGGCTCTACCCATGGTGCCGGTGCGCGACCGGCCCGCCGCCGCGCCGCTGCCGGCCGCCGTACGCCGACCGCGCGCACGTCCTGCGCCCCCCACGCCGGTGAGCGCGTCTACCGCGCCGCCTGCCGCGCCGCCGCCACCCGCGCCGCTGCGCATCCGCCTGCCGCAGCGCACGCGCGCCTCTTCCACCGGCGGCACCGGTCGGCCGCGACCTGCGCGCCCGCGCTCTCGCAGCGGGGGAGACGGTAAGCACACTGATTTAATTCAATGACACCTTTTGCTACATAGAATATAGCTAATAGCACAGTACTAATATCTTTACGAAATTTTCATTTTAAAGAGGTAGGTAAGCCTGGAGCTATGTCCCGAAAAATATTTGTGTTTACGTTGTCGGTGCTAACGCTCTGTATTATTTTATGTAGTGAGCTCTCCAGTCCTTGATGTGGTGTATTTTTCTTCATATTTATTTTTCAGAGCGTTTTTGCTCTCAAAACGCCTCTTGCATAATATGATAATGGAAAGTTATAAATAAATAAAATAAACTGATTGTTGGGAGGATTCTAGACCGCATTTTATCGTGAGCTCATTATTATTTTAATTCCTCTTTATTCTATAGATAAATAAATAAATTCGTATAAGAATCATAGATGGTTTGCAATAAGACTATGAGTCGCTCAGAATTACTCCTGGCCATTACTGTGGCCATCGTTTTGAAAGAAAATTTCGCTGCCTAGCTATCAAGGTTAAAAGAGATCTTGCCAGTTTCTGTACCTCCTCGCCAGCTAGAGATCCCCACTCCGACTCTACCTTCAATTTTGCTTCCATCAATAAATAGCTGCAAACATTCACCTGAAGATATTAACTGCTGCCGTCAGAGGAGGCAAACTAGGCATGTGCCTAGGGGCGCGAGAATACAAAGAGGCGCGCGGAATTGTAAAATAAAGAAAAAATATATAATACCTATAATATAAGAGATTTCCACGTATATAGTCACTCATCACGATATCTCTGGAACCATTAGAGCTAAAGACTTGAAATTTGGTAGGAATATTCTTTTCACCGAGTAAAGGTCAGCTAAGAACGGATTTTACGAAATTCCACCCCCAAGAGGGGTTGCGGGGGGGTTAATTAAAAAAATTCACATTTTAAAACTACAGCTCTTATAGGTACGAAACTTAGTCAGGATATTCTTTTTGGCATGTTTGAATTTACTAAAAAATAATTTTATGATATTCCACCTTGAAAATTAAAAAAAAAATTATCTTCTACACCGATTTTCACGGGACTTTCACTGGCATATATAGCTGATATTATAAGGTCTAGCACAGGCTACTTTTATTTTAGGGTTCCGTTTAAAAAATAAGGTTCCGTTTCCGTTAGTACTATGCAAACGAAGTTGCGGGCATCAGCTAGTACCTCATAAAATTAATTGTGCCAGGAAGTAAGCCACCTACTTACACAATAAAAACTATTATTTTTGTTTACAACCTCAATTTGCATCAATTTATAACAAAAGATAAATTTTACGGATGGGACTGACTAAAACTTACTCTTTTTGATCTCTGATTGAAGTTGGAAAGATATGACCGCAATTTTTTACTTAGTCATTTAAGCTGTAACAACAAGTAAATCAAAATTAGCAACATTAAATAATAATTTCTTAATTAAATTAAATAATATTTTCATTTTTTACTTTAAATTATTTCTGCAAATAATTCAATTACTTCAAATTAAATCTAACTTTAAGTTACAAGAGTGCCTTTAAGTTCACTTTAAGTATACATAAAAATTCAGATCGTCTTGAAAATTTAACCCTGTATGTTGTTGTACTGTTTAAGTAAATAATTCGTAGCTTGACTTTTTTATTAACCAAGTATTAATAAATTCTTAAAGTTAATAAAAGCGCCAGACAATGAGGGTCTTTGATATTTTTTTCTGCCGCTAGGGGGCAGACCCAACGCACACAAATCGTCGTCGCCACTTACGCCAGAAGTGGTATCAAAAACAGTCAATAAGAATTTTCGATTCTTTTTTTGTCACCAGGCGACGCTTGGTAGCCCGACGGTCCTTGTCGTGTCAAAAAGGTGTCAGATGTCACGATTTTAAAAACACTCATTCACGACGACGTTCGTTTCGGAAATTTGGCCGTCCGAGAAGGAAATCCAGGACGGCATTTTCCGCACTTACTGCAGACACCTAGGAAACTATCTTCAATAGGCTACTTGACTCATATATAATTTCATACATTAAAGGAGTATTTCCTTTAGTACTTGGGTTAGGAAAACGTATTCTAACGATATCATAAATTATAATCGCCACACGATTTGATTGTTCTAAAGGGCGTTTCATTCGTTATCTGAAGGACAAAATGGCGGACTATTTAGTTCGACATGCCCGTAGGCTTGCCCAATTTTTTTGACGTTTCAACTTTTTAAATTGTGATTTTAAAAAGTTGTAATGTCAAAAAGATGAACATGACCAACGAAAGATAAAGTTCATAATAGCCCCGCTGATTACAAATAGTATTAGTATTACGTCACAGCACAGATAACCTATCAACCAACATGGCGAATGTGTTTTCGGCGGTTTTTAAAAAGTGCATTTTTATTTTAAAAATTTATAGGATTTTAAATTTCAAACATTTTTTTGTATAATGGAACAATTAAGAAGCGTTTAGCGACATAAATAAAAACAAGGTCAAGTAGCCTATTCTATACTATCGAGGTCGAATTAAGTAACTATAATATATAAAAGTTAGTTAATAGTCATGTTGCCTAAAAAAGTTGTTTTCGGCTATTCGATGTTGGACTACATGTTATTAAGCAATCTAGAATCCATTTTCGTATATATTAAAAAAATACGAAGATACAAACAACTTAAATTTACAATATGAGCGATATATCGGCCTGTGACGTCACGAGTTGCACCCGCCATGCCAACATTACAAAATGTATGGCGGTTGCAACTTGTGACGTAACAAATCGTTTTGCTAGAAAGAGATGGGCAATATTTTTTATATCTATATTATATATATATATATATATATATATATATATATATATATATATATAAGAGATTTCCACGTATATAGTCACTCATCACGATATCTCTGGAACCATTAGAGCTAAAGACTTGTAATTTGGTAGGAATATTCTTTTTACCGAGTAGAGGTCAGCTAAGAACGGATTATACGAAATTCCACCCCCAAGAGGGGTTGGGGGGGGGGGGGGGGGGTTAATTGAAAAAAAAAACACATTTTAAAACTACAGCTCTTATAGGTATGAAACTTAGTCAGGATATTCTTTTTGGCATGTTTGAATTTACTAAAAAATAATTTTATGATATTCCACCCCAGAGGGCTGTGCGGGGGCGTTGAAAATTATTTTTTTTTATCTTCTACACCGATTTTCACGGGACTTTCACTGGCATATATAGCTGATATTATAAGGTCTAGCATAGGCTACTTTTATTTTAGGGTTCCGTTTAAAAAATAAGGTTTCGTTTCCGTTAGTTCTATGCAAACGAAGTCGCGGACATCAGCTAGTTTGCTTATAATTTTTAATCGCGTCATTCTAAATACCTATTTCTTTTAGATTTATGTATCTTTATTCAACAATTTTAAAATTTAATTTATAAAAATGTGATATTCCACACTGGACAACATCCCTAATATAAAAACGATTTTTTTGTCCTGTTAATTAATTTAATTCATACGACTGGCGCGGGCGTGTAAAGCCAGAAATTATTGAGTGTTTTCCAGAAAACTTCCTCTGAGTTTGACACTGTGTCGCACTGTGTCAATTAGTTTTATAAATGGAACACGAAGTAACTAACACAGTGTCGACTGTGTTGCACTGTGAAAAAAGGTCTGCTTACAATTTAACACATAAAACATTTTTTCATAGTGCAACACAGTTTACGCTGTGTCGATTAAATTTTCTAAATGGAACACTACCATTATTTATGGAATTTCATAATTTTTATGCTTACATGCTAGTCGTATCATAAAGCTTTAAAATATTAAAAATAATATCCACGGCGAGAAGCATGTTAGGATCAAGATGCCTAGACAGACACAGAAATTCATTTATAAGAACGAAAACAAAAGTAACAGTGTGTGTGTAAGTGGAGCAAAGAGGTCACGCACTGGTACCCCAGATATGGCAAAATGAACAGGAAGGCAACAACTAGACGGGAAGACGACCTAAAGCTAACGGCTGGCCCAAACTGGAGGAGAGTTGCTACTGATAGGAATCAATGGAAATCGTTAGAGGAGGCCTATGTCATGCGATACACTGAGCTCAGAGACATCCAGCAACAACCCTCACGAGAAAGAGAAGCAGGATAATAAGACTACATAGATAGATAGATGTTTATAAAACAAGAAAAGTCTTTATGCTCTGAACTTCGAGTACCTGGTCCTGCCCCACCATCCCATATTACTTAAGTTTTTGTATTATCGACAGGGGTGGAGGTTCGCAAAGAGTGGATCGACTTCTCAGAGCTGCCGGAGCAGCGCAAGCAGCCGAAGCGCATTGAGACGGTGGGCGGCGCGGGGGCGGCGGCGGGGACGGTCGGGGGGGCGGTGGTGTTCAGCTACGTGCCGCCGGAGCGCTGCCGCTGCGAGTGCCACGCGCACGACGACGGCCGCCCGCTGCTGCACGACGATAAACGTAACAAGTAACGAACCGTCGCATCGATAACGTTTTCAAACTTATTTTATTTAGAATCGACGTGATTTCAAATCGATGATTCAAAAAAGCTACAGTACCTATCTAACTAACGCTAAGCGGTATCTATTAGCGTTTGAGTTTAACTTTCGAGTTTTCTACTGACATTCTCTTTTCTTTAGCTCATCGTCGCCCGAGTGCTCGGAGTCGGGCCACGACGCGCCATTCACTGCCGACCTCGACCTGCACCACAGCCATGCCGACATGGTAAGTGTCACACACACACAGACACATACACACGCACGCACGCACCCACACCCGCATACATACGTAAAACTCTTAAGCCGATAGGAATGTTGTTCTATCGACCTTTTGCCATTAAATTAAATGCTTAATACCTCATAAAATTTCGCTTTACATAATGTTATATATTTTATAAGATTTGTTGTGCACTAAGGGCCCCTCTAAACTCTCTGTTGCAGGCGCCACCGCACTGACCGCCGCCGCGCCGCGACGAATGGACTCTTTTGTATCATCATATTATAATATTCTAAACGGACTCGACACGATGCTATCCTTTTTGAGATGTAAATTTACCCGCTACCTGTACGATAAACGAATTTATATTGTCGTTTCTATCCTTACGTTGAATGAAATGATACTTGAGTTTTGAATGTGTTTCGCCATTTTGTTGTGCGAAGTTCCAACCATAAGTCCATAAGGCTTCGACAGTGCCCATTTGACTCTTGGCGATGTTTTATTTGTTATGAGTAAAGTCTAATAATAAATAAATCCTTGTACCTGAAGACCAAAGACCACGTTATAAGTTGCACGTTGTGATGATCAAGAACCAAAATGGCACGCCAGGTTAAGCGCGCGCCCCTGGGTTCTGCCCACTAGGATACTAGGTGCTCCACAGGTGGCGCTCACTCGGTGGAGTTACCATACAGACTTTGGTGGCGCCATCGGAGACTGCTTTGGTTGCGCTACCGTTTTGGTGATAGTGAAAAGGGCGTTTAACTTCGCCACCGTCGTCGACGTTTGTTTTATAGATTTTAAGCTTTATTTAAACGCAATACATAGATTAATGAATGGAGCAATACCTACTGTGGACGATTTTCTTATTTGATAACATAATTTCACAAAGCTTTTGCTTTGCTATTGGGAATTTATGAGACTAAAATCATGTGACAGTTTAGCAACCCTGATAGGATATTTTCTAGTTTCGTATCTGAACTACTACATAGCGTTCAAACTAGTACGTAGTTACTTGCTCTACTGTGTAGTGTGTACTGCCCTCTATATCGTTACCATATATTTATCTATAACTACACCTTGTTTGTATTCCTTCAGTAGGTATTGTACTGTGGTTATGTTAGTTCAATATGATTATTGTAGTCAATACTATTGAAAATACATATTTTTGAATAATTTGTTGTTAGATCGATAAATATTTTGCCTTTTATAATAAAGGTGTACTTAGTATACTTTGCTCAATAGAACATGCGTTTGTATGTTTGCCTCACTACGTTGCTGTTATTTATAGTTTAGCGAGACTCTACAGAATAAGTAGCCGGCCGAAAAGAACGTACATCGACCTTCGAAAAGAGATATTCGGCGAGTGTCGGCCTTATTCTGAGCATCATGTGCGTGATGTGTCCAACTCTGCCAATGTGTTTTGTTGCTGGCAAACAGCTGTCATCACTCATCAGTCATGCGCAGGAGAAAATACTCTACAATGCCGACACTAACCAAATATCTAATTATCTCTGGTCCAAGGTCTGTGGCGGACCAATTAGCGCCACAATCCCGAACCGATTGTGGCGATACGTTGAATACGCGATTCTTGGGGCTTAGTCAAGGTGACTTCTTTAATTACAATCACCACATATTTGGTCGCTAAATCACGATACCCGTACATGTCGTGATACACGACAACCGGTCGATGTCCATTGTTGTTGGCCGGGTACTGTTCAACATAGCCCTTGCCACTTAAAAATATTCAAAATGCCTGCGGATAGTTTCAGTTTCTGGAAACTTAAGGATGCAACTTCTGCTTCTAACCTCACAGTTCATGTTGCGATGTTTATTACGAGAGTGATAATTATATTTTTGCATCGACTTTAAAGTTCTCGTTTCTGTTGAATACTAGTCAATAATTACATTTTTTCGTCTGAAATTTTTGCATTTGATTATATTATAGTATTTTGTCGCTGTAGGCAGGCGCGGATACAGGGGGGCCAATCAGGTCATTTGGCCCCCTCAGGCCGACATATAACCAATTTTTAAGCAATTATTTGTCGTAGAAATAATATTATGACTATTGTCTACCTATTTTGACGACTCGGTGAAATAACAGATGCATAGGTAAAGAAGCCAGCTAACTAGCTATAGTTTGTGAATTGCCTGTTTAACAATTAGGCATTAAAGTGGTAACCCAAAAAATCTACCGCTTGCTTGTAATTATTTTTAGGCTGATTTTTATGAGATTTGTCATTAAAATTTTACCAATGAAAGAAAAAAGAAAAAATTCTCGTTCGTTGCGCTCGATACAATTTTATGGGTAAGTTTTTTTTATTGTGAAGTTTTTCAGATTTATAGCTGTAGATGAAAAAAAAAATGCTTGCTCGCTTTTTACGTTTATCAGTTACCTTTCCCTCATTATACCTTTCCCAAATAGTATTTGTAGTTCACTACTCAGGTAATAATTACTATTACTGAAAAGTAAAAATTTAATTGAGGAATAGCTTTATATTTTTTGCAATAAAATCTTTTTATTGCAAAAAATATAAAGCCAACCAACCATAAAAACCAACTTTTGATCCACGCCTGGCTGTAGGACGTAGGTATTCATTTTTAACCAAACTTAAATAAAAATCAAGTTTATACGCTTTTATTTTTCAATAAGTACCTACTACCAGTTGTTTAAAGTGTTTTAACAGAACCGAGAACATATAGGTAACGGTTTTTACTTTTAGATCTTAGGGATATCTTCTACTGCCGATCGCATTAGGCGTATATTGAAATTATTATTAAGACTTAATATATTTAGGATATATAATTCGCCTTACTAGCGTTCTTTGCAACAAATCATATCTATGTTGACTAGTCAAATTGAAAATCTTATTCGACTACGGATCTCTACGAAATAGAAAATATTTCAATATCTTAAAATGATAACTATTTAACGTTTTGTAAAATAAATTAAAGACATTTTGGGCACATGATCTACTGCTTACGTAAAGACGTTTAGCCAGAAAACATTTTTTTCAAGTAAAAAAAAAATATCGATTCATTACTAGTCTAGTCGCTAGTTAAATTTTTTCGACTTAATACGACATAAGAAGTAGATAAACCACGTGTTCAAATTTTTTGTAATTGTTTTTACGAAACGTTATATGTACCTATGTATACAGTATCCGTCCAAAAATAATGCACATCCACCTTTGAAAAAAGATATTCGGTTAGAGTCGGCTTGTAGAGCATCATCTTTGTCAAACACGAATACAGTAAAACCATGCTACTAATGGCCCTTCGCAATCTTCGTTTTTCTATGGAAATGATAAACGATGTGTGAAAAAACGACGATTGCCGAAAGACATTCAGATCGTGTTCGTATCTACTGTACGTAAGAATACGTAAGACGAACTGCCACTGTTTTGTGTGCGAGAGTAACTAAACGCTCATCGAACTAACGAATATCTCTTACAAAGGTCGATGTGTATTTTTTCGGTCGGGTCAGTACTGAAAAGTTTTAAATATTTTATCATATAACTGTAATACTATTATCTAGTTTATTTGTGAAAAGTATAACGTAAATATTGTACCTAATTTGTAATGGTATAAATTTTTGTGGCTAACAACACTGGGTAGTAAAATACTTTAATAATTTTCGTACGGCCACTACCTTATATACCACTTGTACCTGTTGTTAGTTGTGTAAAAAATTAAATTGACTAGGATAAAAATATACTACAACATCGATCGAGTTATATTTTCGAGTTTTAGATCTGTATTTACTCAGTACGCTTCCTCAAAAGATGCGATGGAGAATTCTGTCAGTGTGACAATCTACAGATAATTGTAAAGAAAAACTTGTATTAAATGCACAAGTTCTTTCTCATACAATAATTATTATGCTGTGGACGCGACATAACTCGATATAACTCTCTCGCGACAGTAAATTTGACGAACTATTCATAGCGTGGCGGACCAATCTGCACGCAGAGCCTGGGGGCTTAGTCAAGGTGAATTCTTTAATTACAATCACGACACATGTGGTCGCTAAACCACGTGGTTACTCCCATATATTTTCTTCTTTAAGACTTCGTAATAGTTCTGTAGTTCTGACATTACACTTTGTCTAGGACCCCTGGATCGCGCATTTTGTGCGAGGTAGCTTTGTCGCGCAAGAGTTGTGCGAGGCTGGTCTGCTGAAACACCTTTGTAGACTCTAAGTTGTTACTTGTGCACTGTCCTTTATACAGACTCCTGCGACTGGTCGAGTCGATCAACTTTACAAGATTAAAAGTAAAGCCTGCTCAGTAATATAAATACAATACATCTTTCATCTGAGGATATACATATACAATACATCTTTTATTGCAGCAACACACTCTAGGACGTTAATGGTCAAAATCGTAAAGATTTTACATAAATGACATCAATTTAATATCGTGATTTTTCCGCAACATGGCGAGGTTTTTATATTACTGGTTAAGTACCTGCAGCGAACAGTCTGAACACTCCATGTGCCACTTTTACAATCGATCAAGAGAGTACTCAATAATGAATTATAAAATATTTACAAATAAGTAAGGTTATTCGGTCAGCGACTGTTTTGTAACTAAGGAGGGTATTTGTAGGAGAAGTGTCTCTGTATGTCGAAAGTGTCCCCTGAAATGCGTTAAATTATGGTGGCGCCACAGTGCCTCAGAGCGCGTTGGTGCTCTAGCCGGGGGTCGCAGGATCGAATCCCGCTGAAGGAACAAAAAATGGTACTTACTGTTGGCCGGAAATATGTTACGAATTGAGACTTCTCATTTGTTATATTTTTGGAATTGCGTCCTTTACTGTAAAGGAAAGGACGTTGCGTTTAAAAATTGCGTCTTGGACAACTTTTTTCGACGCAAAGTTTTCCCATTAATGTACTAAAATTATATTATTAATATACTAAAATATTAATTTCAATGTTATCACTCACGTTCACTTTTTGTCTATCCTTCATAGTTTTTGCCAGCCGTTATTTTACACGAAGCAGATTTATAGTCAATTATTTATCAAATGACACTTAACTACTACATTCATTCCATACCCACTGCCGTAGCTAGCGCCACTCGTGGAGGATTTTTGAATTACGCGTAACTAATACTTACTGCGTACATTAACATGTTGCCCCCATAAGTCAGTTCTCCTTTATATACCCTCCATATTTGTAACAAGGTAGACATTTTTAACCTCTTCTCTATATTGAACTAGTCGAGACTTCCTGTTGTTAATAGTGGTGCTCTAATTTAATGCCCTTTTAAACTAAAACACTATTTATGGATATATTTAAAAGACAATTTTGTTGGAATTTAATGACTTTTAATGTTAAACAGATTTTAAAAACAGTAGCACCACTATTTTTTCACACAATGCCACGACCCTGTTTGTTGATATTTTTATACTTCGACCTGTCTCGTATACATAGGCTAGTTATATGACTTTGTTCTGTACAACGGCTCTCTAACGATTTGCAGTAAACATTATTATGTACAAAGTGTACTTTTTAAGAAAATATTGCTCCTGTAATAGGTATGAATATTGATATTAAAAAATATTTCTATTAAAATTTTTGAATGTACATAAAATTTAAAATGTTTTAAAATGTCTGCGTGAGAGCGTTGCAAATCGAGTGCGGAAGTCGGGAGTTGAGAGGGCCGCGAGGTTCAGTATTGCAATAAATTGCGTACCAAAGTAATAATAATACTTGGACAATTTAGGCAAAAGTCTGATAACAAGAGTATAAAAATTTTGCTTTTACATGTTTTCGTTTCATTTCATATTGCTCTACCAGATATTCAAGAAAGACTAAGACTAATATTATGAATCCTACTACTATTATAAATGTGAAAGTTTGTGAGGATGGATAGATGGATATTTGTAACTTTTTCAGGCAAATACTACTGAACGGATTTTGATGAAATTGGTATGGTAGTAGTTTGAGCTTTGTATTAACATATAGGCTACTTTTTATGCCGAAAAACTAATGTTCCCGTGAGATACTGTATTTATCGCGAGCTGCGGGCAAAAGCTAGTCTATCAATATTCAATAAGCATGATGACAGATTTTGGAAACTACTTCACGACGTTAATAAGCATCTACCTACTTTAATTAAAATCTTATTACTGCAAAAAAAGTATTAAGGCCCCCACAGACGAGAGGCCGATCGTTTCAGTTAGAACTGACGTCAGTTCGGCCTGGACGGATTCGAACACATACACGGAATAAAATCGCATCCGACCTAACAGACGTCATTTCGGCCTGAACGGATTCGAGCACGCACACGGAAAAATCGCATCAGTTCGTTCTGGTTTGCCGCGAACTACGGTCATGTTTATTAATTATTGTAAACTCACTACGCTTGTACACAATACACGCCCGGACGGCCGCAGCTCGGGCGAGAACCTCAAGCGATTTGTCACACATGGTCCGTTCAGTCCAGAATTGATGTTGCCAACTTAGTTATTTTACAAAATTTTACTACTAAGGCTCGTGTTCACCGACATTTAATCAACCGTCTAAATAAATAATCGGCCGTTTTTGTAAAAAATCCTGTTCACCACGTCCTAAACACTGGTTATAGAAGTTAACCGGCCGATTATCTTAACCAAGCCAGAGACCCTTGTTTAACCGTCGATTGTAGTGATTTGACAATACTTTTGTAGCTTTAAATTTAATACTTTTATCAAAGAGTAAAGACATATTATTTATTTGAGACAAAATGATGCCTTTTAATGTTATAATGGAAGGAGATACAATCTCAACATGCTCGTCAATATACAATATACAACTCGTCCAAATACTTATATTTGGACGAGTTAGAAGCGATGACGAGAAGACCTCGAATTTTTCAAAGTCGCCGTAATTTCTGTAAAGTATACGATGAAATTTCATTCAAGACCAGGTTTTGCTTATCCAAATCGCGTGCAATTTACATTCTTGGATTAATTGAAGATAAATTAGAATTTGAGTTAAATTCTTCAGCGAGTCGTATCCAACCTGCTACTTTCTGAGAATTTGTAGAGGCGTCAGTCCATTTGTTCTCAATTATATTCTTGTATTTCATTACAAGTTCAAATAACACACTCTTTTCATTGTTGCTAAAATTCGTTGTTCGCTTTTTCTTCTCATCCATATTTATTACAAGAAAAGTTTACTTATAAAACACATTTGGTTCACTATAATTGTCTACACGATACTATATTGACATAAGCCCCCTTACTCCCGACACAATCGAGAATCGAATCAGTTCGATCTCAATAGCTTTTGATACTCCCGAAACCTACACTAGCGCACGATCGTGCGGTGGCTCAATTTGTAAGTAACCTGTTCGTTAGATCGTAACTTTTGGTACTCCCGACGAAATCAATCGACTGGAATCGAAAGGCAGGATTGAAAACAAACGTCAAATTACACGATAGCTAAAGAGGTCTCATTTACAGTATCGAGTTTGCTTGTTTTAGTGTATTTGAACTAAATGACGTCATTTTTACTGTAGTATTGCAGCATTATTTAATGTTAATGAAGGAGCTAATAGAATACGCGTTTGGGAAACGCAAAACTTACGAAGATTCACCAACTTCAACACATTAGCAATGGACATGGATTGTGAGGAATGTCGATGCAATTATCGCCTTAAGTATGATTATTTGACGTATGAGTCGCAATTTAACTACTCATTTAAAGAAACCGACTCACTGAAATTCTGTTATGTGTAAAGTTATTTAAAACCTTTACGTATTTGTTTACATATTTGGCCTCTAATTCATGTATTATATTTTCACTTAAACTGAGTGACTGAGACAAATGAAATCTACATAATAATATTGTCTATATTAACGTAACTATCATAATATGAAGACTTCGTCTGTCTCAATCTGTCTTTGAATAAACAAAGTCAATAAATAGTTATAAAAATCGGTTGTCTGTAAAGTCGGTTTACTGACGATAGTTGAACGTGACAACGTCATGTTTATAGTGCGCGCGGAACTAATTGGCCGCGCCTTAGGTAGGCGTGTTGCCGCCGCGAAGTCCGGCGCCGAACTGAGTAATAACATCAAGCGCCACCGCCTCTCCGTCCCACCGCTCACATACCTAAGGCGCGGCCAGCTGAGGTAACGGCAATGCGTCATATTTAGTGAGGTAACGCATGAATCATGTTTTTTCGTGCGTGCAGCCGGCTCCATCAATTTAAAAGACGTTATCACGTCAAAAAGTCGTATGTTGACATTGTTACAATGCTCGGGTTTCTTAATGTAAACACCAAACACGAATTAGTTATTATATCATTAACATTAAATATACCACTTATATTTTCACCAAAATTAACAATTAACTACCTTTTTACAATACTACCAATACTTATTTATAGCCAGTTAATGTAGTTAATGAATGTGTTTTGTGCACAGCACTTAAGTTTTGCTGACAAAATAAATCAAAATATGACTTTGACATTTGAATTCTGTCAAAGATTTTAAACGGGAATTTTGAAACTAATAATTACTGTCATAGTTTTTTTAGAAATAAACCTTTAAAAACCTACCATTGCATGAGATTCAGGCTATTTAATATGCATACACAAAATGTTATTTAAAGTGAAAAATATATAATTTTTCCATATTTTTATCAATCTTCGCAATAGACTACGGCACCCAGCTGTAACTTGTTTACACTGTGGACGTGACGTCAGCAACCGGATAACGACGCTGATAAGACACGATCTCAACGCGATCTTGATTTCTATTCGATTTTGTTCGGGAGTACGCATCAGGATCGAAATTAAATCAAAATCGACATCGGATCAGACTCGTAAAGCAAAATCGTATTAGTTTCGGGAGTAAGTAACTTTCACATTTTGTAGTGTTAAATTTTACGTTACCAAATCAAAATGTCAGAAACATAAATGTCATTTTATGTTGTAGCCTTACATTTTTATTTAGTTGTATTACATTTCTCACTAATTTATTCATAAACGGCCAGTTTTGTCTCGATTTACTAATCAGAGAAAGAGAAGCGATGGTGAACAGGAAAAAATGACTCCTTGTTTAAAGTAATGTTTAAAATTTAATCGATCGGTTACAAAATCAATGGTGAAGTTACTTTTGGTGAACTCGAGGAGGATGAACAGAGCGAAACTATGAGGTCTCCGTGTAATAAACACTAAGGAAGCCTAAATATGTCATGTATAAAATCTTCCTTTTATTTAAAAAGACCTGTTCAACGATACGATAACTATAACCCGATTCTAAATTACTGCCTGACATCGCGACAAAAACAAAAAATTCTGATTTATTTTACTTGAAATATCTTATTGTCTACGGTATAATAGCTGAATTTTTTTTTTTCAATCTGAATGTTTAAATTTTGTCTGAATGTTTTAGATAATGGTCTTTTGTAAAAATAAAATTAGGTAAGATGTAAGCGTAATTGCATCTGTACAAAGGCATAGGTCGCATATCTGCAGGAGGAGGGGTAAAAACTGTGATGTTTTAACTCATTTTAACGAATATTCATATAAAGTATGAATAAAATATTATTAATAATCTTAGCTTCTCTATAAATCTGAATCAAAATAATCACGGGAAATGTTTGGTGGTTTGTGGTCGCTACTTTTTTAAACAGCCGGTCTAAAACACCGAATCTTTTAATTTATTAATTAGTTAGAAGAACACAGGCGGATGGACAGAGCGAAAATAGGCTACTTAACCTTTTTTTTATTTATGTCCTAAACGCTTTATAATTGTTTCATTACACACAAAAAAATAATATAACAACCTAACCTAAAAAAATATATTTTAAAAATACACTTTTTAATAACCGCCTAAAACACTATTCGCCATGTTGGTTGATAGATATCTGTGCTGTGACGTCATACTAGTACTATTTGTAATCTGTGCTATAGTCCGTAGTAACGTTCCCTTTGACGTTTTGACCTAAATAACTTTTTAAGATGTCATGAACTATTTATTTGCAGAAACGATCAGTTTCACTACTACATGTGCTTAGTATGTTTGTGTCGTCACATCATTGCCGGAAGTTACTTCCGAGATATAAATTAAAAAACAAAAATACATGTTTTTAAATCAACTTTATTCAACAATATTAAGTTTTTAATTTATGATATCGCTAGAATACGTTTTCCTAAGCCTAGTACTAAAGGAAATACTCATTCAATGTATGAATACCAGCCAAGTAGCCTATTGTTCAATAAATTGCTCTAGTGGCGGTTTGCGGAAAAGCGACATCTATTAGTTGTGATGTCAATTACGTAATGAAACTAATAACTATTTTGTTTGAAAACGCAATATGCTAACAGATAAACGTCACTTTCACGTTACGAAAACCAAAACATAATAATTATTTTTCTTGGTATACATAGAAATAGTATAGACTATAGACTATAGTGGAATCTATTAATTTACACCCCAAGTAACTTTTTTTTCGTCATCAAACTAGTACTAAACTGCTGAACTATAGAAAAAGAAAATAACTTTATATTGCAATAAAAAATAATTCTATCTATTGGGCTACTAGATAGAGCTTTCACGCCTCAAATTGACAATTTACATCATGATAACTATAGACTATACAATTGATATGATGACAACGATTACCACACATAAGTACGTATTTTGTACCCTTTTTCTCCTATATATTCGGAGATTCATAACTTTTTATTCAGTTCTAAAAATATATATTTTTTTATATATTAACTTTTTAAGTACTATAAAATATGTTCGAAACATGGCCGCTCTTGGTGCAAAATCGGGTAGGATTCGCCAATATCCTTTCAATAATCACTTGAGTTACTAGACGGGTTAATAAAAAATAATGTATGTAAAAAAATTTTATTGACAGTATGAATTGGCGGCGGCGATTAACTTAAATGCATTATTCAGATGAGCCGTGTTGCAACAACACCCTGTGATGGATACACTTGCAGATATAAATTACTTTAATATATAATATCATCTCTTACAGAGTTACACTTATGAGGAACAGTGGTGTTTACTTGAAGATCTTGCCCTGGTTGAAGGGACGGCCATTGGAGTCCTGGCCGCTCCACGAGAAATACTCCTGTACCATCTTTTTGGTCTCCGGGCTTTTTGGGTCCAATTTCTTCCAGTCGTACGACTCGTAGTCAATCTGGAATGTTAACAGTGCATGGTCAATACTCAGTAATGGTGGATATTGTGCCTATACTTTTCAGCTTTTGTTTTGGTTAAGTTTTTTTAGCCGAAATCACTAAATAAATTAAATATTATAGAGGGTGTGATTTCCCGTGACTGAGGATTTCTTCTATAGCATGTCTATCAAAACAACTTGTACAAATCAAACCTGACATTACATAAAATACTTTTATCTTTAGATAATACACAAACAACACAAAGGGTACAAGGATTGCAATAACTAACTGTTAAAGTAGTTAATGAACTAGTCATGAATAACATATTATGTTACCTGCCAGTCAGGAGACAGGGTGAAGGCGAGGTCCTGTCCGCGCCACACCCACACTCCGGAGATGGAGGAGTCGTTATCGAAGCCGAACAGGCACATGGACGCGAACGCACCCTTCCTCATCTGGTCCAGCCGCTGGTACATGCCTGTAGACACAGATTTTTCATGATTTTACCCCAATCATAATTCTTTAATAACTGCATTTTCAAAGGGAAGAAATGTAGCTTGATATTATTAAAGGACATAGGGAAAAGGAGCAAAGACAAAATTAGGTTGCATGTAAGCGTTATGACACATAACAGCATAGGCCGCATATCTGCAGGAGGTGGGGTAAATACTATGTATGATATTTTAACTCATATAAATGAATATTCATTTCGCATATAGGATATAACCGTACAACGAAGATGGGGCGCCCTAGAGGCGGCGGCGGATATAAAATACGATTACCAATTTATTATCTCCACTTCTCTATGGATCTGAATTAAAATAGTTAAAATGAAATATGAATGAAAATTGTACAATCTCATGTATTTAGGTTTGTGGTCGCGATTTTTTTTAAAGTGGGAAAACAACAACCAATGTATTTTGAATTAATGCTAAGTGCTTAAAATTTACAAAAACAAAACTCTCTAACTACTGTATGGCTCTTTACCACAAAATACATACCAGAAATGAGGTTGCAGCTCATGAACACTTTGGCGAGCTCCTCGGGGTACTTGTACTCGCAGAACCAGATGGAGTAGTTCTCCGGGTCGAACTTCTCCCAAAAGTATGGGATGGACTTGGCCTCATCCTCATTGGAGTAGCATCGCTTGAAGTCGTCGAAGTTGAATGTGCTGCAATTTACACAAGTTACACTGTAGCACTGAGCTAATGCCAGTATGAATAAATATTTATTGTTTTCTCCACAAAGGTTTTGGTATTAGCTACAATACGGCAATTTCACCTTAACACATAACCTTCGTGAGAGACCTGGGTGTCTGTGCTAGGATAAACCTGTGTTACCGAATCACCCAGCTCCCTCTTCACAAAAAGGTACAATTCAGTTAAGTATGCTTAATTAATAGAACCATGTTGATTTAAACAGATGTTAGTAAATGAATAGTAATAATATACATACGAAATAAATTACTTATTATACAATACAAGTATATAAGATTAAAGTAAATAATTATTTTATAATGTAGCAGTGGCGAAGGCTTGTTCTCCTTCATAGGCAAGCCCTAGACTGTATAATAGGTAGGGATTTGGATGAGGGTCTTCAAAAGGTGAGTGGTAAGTGAAGCCGATAGGAATGGAGTTATAGGAACCCCACGCCACGCCACTGTAATGTAGATATCTATATATATCAAAGAAAGTCGTGTTAGTTACACTATTTAGAACTCAAGAACGGCTGAACAGAATTGGCTAGAAATTGGATGGAAAATGGGGAGGTAGCTTAGACTTTCATAGGTCTTGAGTGCCCCGCCGAGTCGGTCTGTCTGTATCTTCGCGATAATCTCAAAAACTACTGAAAGGATTTTCATTCCGTTTACATTTACCGACAGAGTCGTTCCTTAGGAAGATTTAGGTCGATAATAATTTGTTAAGATTTTGTGGAAATTGATTTATAACAATTTTTGAAGGTGTCGGAAAAAATCAAGCCGTCCAGGAACTTTTATCGAAAATGCTGCCTAAACTAACCCGTTGGAGATAAATAACAAATCAATGTATGGTGGGATTGTTTCTCTTTTAACGGTCTACAAAAAAGTCCGCGATTGTATAGATATGTCTATCTTTTAAGGATAGGTTACTTTACTATACCCATTCTTAGTTTAAAAAAATGATCAGAAATAATTTGGTATTTTCAGAAGCTATTTAGACAGATACAATTTAATTATCTTTATCTAGGAGATATCTTAAAATAAGTATGTGTTAAAATTTATTTTATATAGTATATATTTTTACTCTGTGCTAAAAGCTAGTAATATATATATCATAGCAACATATTAATATTTTGTATGTTAGTAATAATTTTTCTGTGTTATCGTAGTCTAGTGAACGAAGCCAATTGAACAAGGTATTTTTGCATTGGTATCTATTTAAATCTAATGTCTTAAGGTTTTGTTGGCATTATTATACAGGTATCCACCAAGAAAAGGAAAATGTCGTTGGTCAAATCCAGTATTAGTACGTATAGTCGGGAACACTACGTGTTTCCGTTGTTATTGCTCAAATTTTGACAGAGTCAAATTTAGTATGCACATATTGACGAAGAATAGTAGCCAAAACAAAGAGCTGACGAACCGATAGTACTCCACATATCTCATATAGATCTTTCGTGGGATGCAAGAACAGCAGACAACAACTAACTTTTAGAACAGCCCGTTGTGCTCGCTCTATTTTCAGCATATTTATTTTTGGGGAAGTTAGATACTCACAGAAGGCTAAATAAACAATTTTTATTACATTATAATCCGCAACATGTCTTAAATTTTTGAAAATGTAGATAACTTTCCTTATTCTAAAGTTGTGTGATCTATGTGTTTGAAAATTTAGATTACAGTCAATGATGACGCCAAGTTATTATTTTGAGGCATGAGCACAAGGTAGAATGAGGAGGATTACATGAGTGACCAATAATTTGAAAGTGATTGTCCCTCGGAATAATATTATTATAGATAGAGAATTTAGTTTTATCAGTATTTAGTGTAAGTTTATTGAGTCTTAACCCACGATACAAGGTTAAATCCTTTTTGTGCTGCATTAAAAGCATCTATCCAAATTTCCGCCGCAAAGACCATTGCTGTATCGTCAGCAAAAGTGATAATTTTCCCACTGGGCAATTCCAAATCACATAGGTCATTAATGTACATTAAAACATGGAGGGTCCAAGTACACTTCCCTGCGGCACTCCATGCGTAATCAGACGATCGTCACGATCTTATGATTGTACCCGATTCATATTCTGTTTTCTATTATAAAGGTAACTATCAAATAGGTTCAGTTGATGCCCTCTTACTCCTAGACATTCTAACTTCTTTAAAAATATCTGGACAGACACTGTATCAAATGCCTTCACGAGAAATATTAGGTCTTTACCTATGAAATTGCCGTTTTGTATGAAAAAATTTCAACGAATTTTTTTCATGTATTTTTTATTTGCATTAATCGAAGTAATCACCCATGCAATCAATGCATCTTTGCTAACGCATTGGCAGTTTATTGATGCTCTTCTTAAAGAAATCAGCTGGACGGGAGGCAACAAATTCTTCAAAGGCATTTTGTATCGCCTCTCGGGTATTGAATTTTTTTCCCGCCAAGAAGTTATCCAAATTCTGGAAAAAGTAGTAGTCTGTAGGCGCAAGGTCTGATGAGTAGGGCGGATGACGGAGAGCTTCCAACCCGTTCTTGCATGAGGTCTTATGAGGTCGTGAGTTGTCGTGCAGGAGCAGCGGAGACGAGCGATTGACCAATGCTGGTTGGAGATGTGCCAGCTTCTCCATCATTGTTTTCAGTTCTTCACAGTACACATCTGCAGTAATGCTCACCCCGTTTGGTAAGAAGCTGTGATGAATCACACCGGCGCTAGACCACCAAACAGTGGCCATCACTTTTCTAGAGGTAAGTTTTCGTTTAGGGCATTGTTTAGGTGCTGAACCAGGATCCAACCAACTTGCTGAGCGCTTGCAGTTATCAAACAGAATCCATTTTTCATCGCAGGGTTTTTTTTTCTAGTCCCCTATCGTGAACAGGGCTCGTGTTTTGCTTATACTTTTTTGTCTTTCTTTGTATCTTTTCGTTGCCTTACATAG
Organism: Phengaris alcon alcon; assembly: GCA_037179445.1. Classification (NCBI taxonomy): domain Eukaryota; kingdom Metazoa; phylum Arthropoda; class Insecta; order Lepidoptera; family Lycaenidae; genus Phengaris; species Phengaris alcon. Next base: position 123,103 of record JAYRCH010000420.1, read on the forward strand.
TACTATATTTACATATTTTCCTCTTTTACCAGTCTAAATTCATATTTTTCATTCATTCATCATTTCATCATTTCATCGCAGGTTACAATGCGGTGCAAATACGATGCGATGAAAATGTAACACTAATCAATAAACAAATTACTACTTTTGGTAAAAGAGTTCCATGTTTTTTAAATAAAATTAATTTTAAATTAGAATTCTTAGCCAAACAAATTATTTTGATCTGAAATGGCCAGTACTGCAGAATGGCAATTTCATTGGTAAAGACCTATTATAGCAATTATTTTTTTGTTATCATCGAGATTGTTACAATAATGTTTTTCAAATTCATGCAGAGCGACTAATTCTAAAACCGAATTGGGAAGCTGATAGAAGTGAATTATTTTCCAAATATTTAATAAGTTGGTGATTAATATTTTTTTCAAGTAATTTTGACAATGTAGGTAAGATTGAAATTGGTTGATAGTTAATTATACACAGGATCTGTCCAGCCTTATGTATGGGTGAACTTCTGCTAAATAATTTTTAATTCGTCAGGGAGCTATAAGATAGTGTCGATATTTTTTGAGAAAGTATGTTTGAAAAAATCTGTTTAGTAGTTTGTTTAAGTACCCAACCAGGGGGGCCTAAATTGAAAAAAGGAAAATAAATAGCAAAAAAGAAATTTAATAGACGTTATATTTTTACTCTTTATACTTAAGGTTTTTTTGTTTGAACTAATTACTAAAGCTTTAATTCTTCAAGACATTTGTTTATTTTACAGACTTGTTATATAATGTTCATATATTTTAATATAACATTATTTACCCTTTAGGCATAGCATCAAAGGGGTTCTTGGATTCCCTGGGCTTTTCCTCCTCATCGGCCGGTTTGGGCTCCTTCTTCTCTTGGGCGGGCTTCTTCTCTTGGGCGGGCTTCTTCTCCTTCTTTCCTCCCTCCTGAAATAGTCAACCAACCAAATAAGTAACTATACCAACTTAACATCCCAACTCAATCTACAATACATTAAGCAGCACAAGTCTATTCTAGATTTTAAATAGTAGAAATTATACTACACACACCGGCATATTTAGCGGAACATAAAATAAAGGTTTGATATCAGTATCATATAAGGTTGCTGGCTTGTTTTTGTTTATACGTCATTTAATTTAAAAATAAATATTTTCAAATTAAGAAAACAACTGAACATCACATTTTATGCAATTGTTTTAATATTATTCAAATACACCTTATCTGGAGCGAACTTCGAGTATTTCTTCCTTCTGAGTTTGATTTAAAATTTCATTGAAATACTGTTTTTTGTTAGTTTTTTTTTAATGGCGTATCTTTTTGGAGTTGAGGACTGAATTATGCCTGACTTAGCCACAACGGAGATTGCCAGGGCACTCGAAATGCGAAGAAATGGTCAAACCTACAGAGTGATATCCAGAGATCTTCGTAGACCAGTTTCAACGATCCATCGCAGTATCCAACGGTTCAGGGAGACCGGTACTTATGTGAGAAGAGCAGGACAAGGCAGAAAAAGACGCACTTCGAGTAGGGATGATCGTTTCATTCGGCTTCGTGTTCGTAGGAACCCCCGTTTGACGGCCGTCCAAGCCCGACATGAGTTAGAAGCAGTGCGGGGTGTAACCGTAAGTGAGCGTACGGTAAGAAGAAGGTTCGAAGAAATGGTTTGGGTTCATTTGTGCCCGCCAAGGCTCCAAGGCTCGAGGTAAATCATCGTAGAAACAGGTTAACTTTTGCTCAGGAACATCGACTTTGGAACGCGGACCAATGGAGTAAGGTATTGTTTAGTGATGAGTGCAGAATTCTCTTAAATCAAATTGACGGCAGGCAAAGAATATACAGATGCAAAGGAGAACGATACATTCAGACAAATTTTGAAACTACAGTTGCATACGGTGGTGGATCAATAATGGTTTGGGCGGGCATTTGTTTGGGAGCTCGCACAGACTTGGTAGTGATTGACAGGAGAGAGTCTGACTGCAGACCGCTATATCAGAGAAGTTATAGAAGAAAATGTCGTACCGTTTGCCCCATATATCGGTGACGATTTTGTTTTTATGCAGGATAATGCTCAGCCGCATACAGCTCGGGTAACTCAAGCTTATCTTAATGATATGAATATCACTGTTATGGAGTAGCCGGCGAGATCACCGGATATGAAGCCAATAGAGCACGTTTGGGACTTGCTGAAAAGAAAAGTTAAGTCCAGAATTCCAGCTCCTGCCAACGTGGGTGAACTTCGAATCGCCGTAGTTGAGGAATGGCGGAGACTATCCCAGGAGACCATCGATAACATCATTCTCAGTATGCCTAGACGGGAAGAAACTTTAATAAGAGCACGTGGAGGAAATACGCGATATTAATCACCATTTTTCTAATTTAATTAATTGTTATTTTAATATTAATTTTCACTTTTCCCGGTTACATGAAAAGTTCAAAAATGTACAATTTTTCACAAATAGCCTTTACTCGCAAAATCTGTTCTTAATGTGACCTCATTTTAAGTAAAACAAATGAAACTTTAAATAACAAAAGAAGTGTAGTAAGTAGATTTAAAAATAAAACTATATTTTTTTAATTATGGACCTTTTTTTGTGTTGCGCTAAATATGCCGGTGTGTTTAGTATGTTTGATTAATTATTTAATTAATATTTTGTTAATCGCGCGGCTGATTGCCGCTGCACGTGATCATAGCGCTTGTGGCCAATGAGTTGCTGGCATTTATGCCATCGCAGCATGCCATCGACACCATGGACGAGGTCAGCATAATGCAGATCTGCAAGTCTTCCTTCACCAGCGAGGAGATTTGCGAAGGCAAGCATTTGCTGTACGAGACGCTCGGCCAGAGCGCGAACGTGCCATCGCGACGGCACGCGACGAGAGATGGAACCGAAAGAAGCGTGCAGGACATCATCTCCCTGCTAAAGCAGACGGATCCGGATGAAGTGCCAGCTTTTGCAGCGAAAAAACTGCATAAGCTGCCACCGGTGACACTGGACCACGTCAACGTTGTCAGAGTACTGAAGGACATCAAGTTCCTAAAGGAAGAACTGACCGAAGTTCGAGGTAGATTGCAGGCATCGGAGTCTACCATAAGTGATTTACGTAGTGAATTATCACAGTTAAAAAGTGTTAATTCAATACGTAGGTCACCTGATGAAGCAAAACGTTACTCGTCGTCGAGGCGCGCAGGCGGTCACGTTTAGCCCGTCAGCATTATCCGACGGGTCAACGAACATCGTCGCTGCCGCCCCTGCTGCCCGGTCCCCGCCCGCGAAGGAGCCGGTGCCAAGTTACGCAAGTTTGTAGCTTGCGTCCCCCCGCGTCCAAAAACAAAGGGAAGAAGGAGGCCCCTTCAAAAGAGCGTCCTCTTTCTACAAAGGACCGAACGTGCGATGATGACGAGTTCATCAAAGTCGAAAGGAAGAAGAAACCTGTCGTCCGCAACCATCGCGGCACCGCACCCGGAGGATCCGAGCGGCTGTTGCGGTGTGAGTCTCCCACGACATCGCTGTACGTGTCCAGGTTGCATTGGTCTACGACGGTCGAGCAGGTCGTGGACTACATCAGGAGCAGAACCAACTTCGCCTTGAGGGTCGAGCGTTTGGAATCTCGTCATAAAGTGAACTTTAGTTCTATTGTGGTGAGAGTTCCAACCCATCACTTACCGACCTTCGAGAAGGAGTTCTGGCCGATTGGAGTCGTGTATAGAAGATTTAGAGGACGACTCCCGAACACTTCGCGCCCCACGTCGGAGACAATACGTGTTTAATGTTAATGTTAGTTTATTATATTATATGTATGTTAAGTCTATAAGGTATTTATAATATGGGCCTATGCCTGAAATTTGTTGCGGTATTTAAATTAATTTAATTTATAATGTTTTATGATAACAGAAAGTGCAAGCCGGGTTGTGCAGATTTATTGATAAATCAACAACACAATAGATAAATCTGCACAACTCGGTGTGCACTGCTTAAATGTTACAATGAATAGGCTTAATAAGGCCTGTCATAAAAAAAAAATATGAGAGGAATATTAGTTTATCTGCATTGTTGAATACTAATAAAGCTACAAATAATACCTTCTGCCCTTGAGTGAGCTCTTGGTATTTCTTGGGGTCGTACGTGGGCGCAGCCTCGCAAAGCTTAATGGTGCCCACTACGGATAGCACCTGCGGCTGGTTGGCCAGCGTCAAGAACCACCGCTGCACATTGACTAGGGACGAACGCGTACTGGGCTCCAGAACAGTCTGGAAACATTATTTTGTCATTAATATTTGTCTTACCATTTATGTAAGTTGAGACAAGTAACCTAATATATTTAATAATAACTTCAACAAAAATCTTCTTGGTTATTTAAACTATGAGGTTTCAAAGGCTGACATAAATGAATAGTTCTCCGAAAAATAAGACATATTTCAAACAAAAAATCTATATTTTCAAAGAAACTATGGATTGTTTGAATCACTCTTGATAGTCTTGTGAAAACACCCCATACAAAAGTTGTACAACCAGGTGACGTCACACCAGGGTTGGTATAAATAAATCATTTTAATTTAAATCCACGATTTGATTCAAAATTTTTTTTTTTAAATATTAATTATGAAAACCAACAGCTTAATACAAGTAAATTTTACAAGATTAGTATTTTACAAAGATATAGCCAATAACAGGTTTCCCATAATTAACAATAGTGCTAACGTGAAAAGATAAATGATAATTTAAAAGTAAATGTAAATAGTGATTCTTAAAAAAAAAAAACTGGTTTACAATTTTAATTTAAAAAAAGTAAACAGTAACTCTTCCAATGAATTAAATTAAAATTTTACAGCTACCATGTAGATTGGGAATTTGTAAAAACAATATACCTGTATCATTGTAGCAGTAGATACTACTCCAATAACACAGTAAACAAGCAATTAATATTTTATGAGTCATCATTTTAGGGATTTTATTGTTTTTATTATATTATTTTTAAAATTAACTTTAGAGCTAGTAAAAAGATCAACGTCACTAAAGTATTTATTATATGATCGAGCGATTCGTGGTGGTGGTCGTGAGGACCGAGTTATGTGCATAGTTGGTGTGATGCATTGGAACATGTAGTAGTGGTGTTACGGGTTCGATATTGGGGGGTTCGAAATGCGATGTTTGAGACAAGGTGAATGCAGTCTACCCTACTATTTATAATATCATACAGAAAACCTATATCGAGGACAATGCGTCTGTGTTCCAGAGTCACATATCGTACCGGCGCAAGCGTCTTCATATGTGTTAAAGTATTTGCGGTTACGATAGTTAAGATGGGATATGAACTTTTTTTGTATTCTTTCTAGTCTGGACTTATAAATAATGTAATGATGAGACCAAATAGGGCAACTATTTTTTTTTCAATAAAAGTCAACGATTTAATCAAAAATGTTTAATATCATTTTCTTTTACAGAAATCAACATAAAAAACAGATTCAGAAATTATAATTAAGTTACAAACTACGAAATATACGTTTAAATCTGAGAAATCAATATTATTATAATATTTGAATAAAAAAACTAGTTTTCCAGCCTTTCCAATTCCCAGTCAGGAAAGGAAATTGGAAATTTGCTGGCTTACAATTCATGATTTTCTGACATCTATCGGTCATTTCATAAAATACTACAACTACTATATTATGTTGATAATGTGAAGATCGTAGTTCATATAATGACCGATATATGTCAGGAAATCATGGAATTGATAGCAAGCAAATTTCCAATTTACTTTTACACTGGAATGTAAAAGTTAAAACCCTGACTAAATGATCTAGCTTCATTTTTCCCCAACTCCTTTAACATTAAACTAATACTACAAGGTTGCAGCTTGCCTGTTTCCTAGTAGCTCTCCATCTAAAATTCTCGCGTTGTGTCCGCGCAATCCCATAATCTAGTTACGTTTAGCGCAAAAATATACTTAAATTTAATAATAAAACGAAGAAATTTGGAAAAATAGTCGGGATTAATTAGGATTTTTTTTAAATCGTGCTTTATACTATTTTTTGGAAAAATCAGGATTTTTTCCAACCCTGCGTCACACCTTTATGTTGCTATGTACGGCCATTAGGGCATGCAATATAGAATCTTGGAATCACGTAATATCGGTATGACAATATCGGAGTCCGATATTACAATATCGGAATTGAAGGAGCCAATATCGTCATATCGGAATTAGGTTCTATTTTATTTGAGTTTTTAAATAATGCTTTTAATCACTATTACTGTTACTGCAATAACTATATTCGTGAGCCTAAAGTTGCGGAGCACCCAATCGAGCCCCTAGCCCCCCAAAATACAAGTCGTGTATGTCTCTCACTCTTATTTTGACATATCTTTAATAACAATTGTAAGAAGTTTTATTATAATATTAATTATATTGTTAAGAACACAGGGGACAAATTAGACTTTTTTGTTGAATGTAATTTTGTGTCTGTTTTCAGCTAATTTAAGGATGTGGATTTCAAATACGTGTTAATTAATAAAAAAGTTTTTTATTACAATCGAAGACAGGTCATATTATATTACAATTTCCTCTGTTTCAGAGTATTCGTGCTGCCCAAGGCACCTGTTTCTATTCTGTTGAAGTGCTGGACAGTCAAAGAGAAGGTGGAGTCCCATTCTTTCCTCGCAAAATTTGCAAGTCGTTGTATTACCAACCAGATATATTATATATACCATAACCATATAACCATACCAACGCCTATTTGATTGAGGTGTTTGTGGAGCTTGCAGTTCCCTGTTACGGTTCTGGTGAGGATTCTTATGTGTTCTTCTGATTCCCACTCATTGAGAGTGCCAATTATGCAAGCCTTTTCTTAAAGCCCAGAATTAGCGCGTTGTAATGCTCAATAATAATAAATAAAAATATCTTTATTGGGAAATAGACATCTTAATACAGTATTAAACCCGCCAAACTGCGTCACAGTTTGTCGGCAGGTATTACGCTCGTTTTATACATCTTTTTAGACTTTTTAATTAAACAATAATTATAGTAAACATGTTTAGCAACACTATCACTATTGTACTTAACAGAAATACTTTTACTTATTTCCTATTAAACACTTACCACATATTTTTATTATTCCAAATTACAAATATTTTTTATTAAATATTTGTATTGTTCCAGACACTACTTGTACCTGATGCCTTTATATTTGGTAACATTAACTTCTTCAGTTTATTTTTGACAATGACTCTATTTACCTTACAACTACTGTCGTCCGCTTGTGTCCTCAGCCAGGTGTATTTATTATACAGTGTAGGGGGTCAAATACTTAGCGGTTCTCATCCCATAATAGTTTATCCGCGGTGTTACAAGTTTACCTAATATAACATTTTTAGTATTATGTGAGTTCTCTAGATCTCTAGATCACTATGAAATTGTTCGAAAATCACTAGGTATTCGACTTTTTTGTGAACCGGTAGAACTTTGCATACATTGGAACAACGCTTCGTAGTCATTTTTACATTATTTCTTTGTTTTTGGATCAACCAGGTGTTTCATAAAGCGAGTTTGTAATTTCTTGATAGAATCTAGATAAGTTTTAAACGTGCGGCCGTAGGTACTTAGCCCGTAGCTGAGCAGCTAGTCGGCGAGCGCGAAGTAAATGACGCGTAGCGTCTTTTCATTTAACGATATATTCAATGTGTAAAATTTACTCAAGACCGACCGAAGTCGAGTTCATACTGAGTCAACATGAAACCTCCAGTTCATATGAGAATCTAGCCATAGTCCTAGGTATTTAAATTTGTTAACAAACTCTAATTTTTCACAAAAACAATTAATGTTTTTAGCATGCATACATTCGTAAGTGTGTCCTATAAATACTAATTTCTGACTTATTTATATTTTTTTCTATGATGTTGTATGGTGTATGGAGAATAAATATGCATTAATTTAGTTTTATTTAGGTTAAGTATTATGTCGTTATCGTGCGCCCACCTGGTTATTTGGTCAAAGTCTACCTGCAGCACCGCTCTGGCGTCCTGGATATTTTTTGACGAATACAACAGCCCTGGTAGTTCAGGGAATTATTACACAGACCGGTTCTGGGCCGGACTTTCGGCCCCCAAACTGGTCAGCTCATCCGCGGTTTCATTATAGGGATGTTGATGTGGCCTGGAACCCATACCAAATGAATACTGTTGTCACGTCCTAGCGTGTTCAGCGTCTCAACACAGTCTAAAATTAATTTAGCTGAAATTTCTACTGCTAACAGCGCAGATTGACTGTTAGAGAAGATTAGTATGTTTTTATGGACTAGGGTCATCTCTAGACTAGAGAGTCTAGAGATGAACTTCTTTTCTGAACTGATTCACGAGAGAGTGAACAACCAATAAAAGAGACGATCCCATAGAAGCGCCCGAAAAAAAAAGTTCTTGGCTAACCCAATAAAAAAAAGTCAATATATTACATTTTTAAGTATCTCTACTTTAAAATGTAATATATTCTTACTTTTTTTTATTGGGTTAGCCAAGAACTCTTTTTCCGCTGCAACAAGCTGTTTTATGACTGTGAAAATTTAAAAAACTATATAGTTTTTTAATTGTTATACTCAATCTAAGTAATTCGATTTTTTTATATTCGAAAAATTTAATTTAACAGCGCCACTGGAGCCTCATGTCATGGTAATTAATCAATTTTTTAGAATATTGTGAAAGAAATTGTGCGTGATAAGTTTTCTTTAATTTCAATCTTATTGCAAATAAAAAATTAATTAGTAAAGGTTATTGATTTTTATTACATTTTTGGCTTGTGTAATTGTAAAGTGTGTAAATGTGAAATATTAATTGCATATTATGTTGATTTTGAAATATAAATTAGTTAAATTTGCCTAATACTACTTTAGTTAAGTACCAAATTGAAATAATTTGATTTTTAAATATGTATTTTAAGGCAATCCACATTTATGACACATATTGGCTATGTAAATGTTTTGTTCAATTCCGATATTAACATCCAATATCGGAATTGAATACCGTCAGATATTGCATGCCCTAACAACCATATGTACAAATTTTCTGATATCCTCGAAGTTTGCGCGTTTACCTTCATACGTATCATAGTAATATTTTTGTATTAAGTACATGTAAGTAAACTAATTATGTAGGTATTTTTACACTAATGTTGTAAAAAAATATTCCAACTTTTTTATGGCTTTGAATGCATATAGTAATGCACCAAGTTACACTACACATAAAATCTTATTACTTTATACTTTTATCTATTTGTAATACCTACATATTTGTTTAAAAAAAAAACTAAATTTTTACATATAGTTAAATACCCAATTATGTACTCTTGTAGCAACTATTTATCAATACTAGTCTACATACAGTGCACCAAATGCTCTGGAATCTGGATCCATTTGCTTTACCAGATTTGGATTGGATCTAAATTCGCAGTATGGCTCTAATCTCAGTATATAAGGTCTAGGAAAATCAACACAGAAAAAGAATTGTGTCCTACTAAAAAAAATATTACTTTATACGTATTTCGTGTGTGTGTATAGTGGAGAGTCATCCATACATGAGATGATATTTTACTTTGAGTATGACAAATATTTTTTTGCCTAAACGTCTTTACAAAAGCAGTGAATCATATGCCCGAAGTATCCATAATTGCACCACTTTACTTGAGGCTGCAGCATTACTGCAACTTAACCACTTTAAATATGAGAATTGGCCTTCTGAATGGCTATAGTTACAGTAATTGTACATTAATCTGTACCTGGAAGGCGTGTATGAGCGTGGCGAACACGATGATGTCGGCCAAGGTGACGCGCTCGGTGACGAGGAAAGTGCGAGTGAGCAGGTGCTTGTCCAGCACCGCAAGCGCGCCCAGCAGGTCCGACTTCGCGCGCTCTACGTTCTGGAAACGATAATAAATTAGATAATATTGTGCTTCATACTATAATTAAATTTCTTTAATCTTCTGTTAACAATTCATGATTATTTTGTTGTTTTATTATGTTAAGTAAATTTGTTAATTTAAAAAAGACTGAATACATTTTAACTAGCTATATGAGATAATTATAATAATTATTTAGCACTGTACACATAAGTATTTACTATTAAATTATATGCTAAAACTTCAAGGTTTTTAACACAAGAATTCTGTTGAAAAATGTGACAACTTTAGTTATTTTTTTGGACTTGGCACTTTTCAATTTACACTAACTACACATATAAACTTCATCCCTATTCACCAGTTACAAAAATATCAGACATATTAAAAAAATTATACCACTGTTAGCAAGTAGTTTAGGATCATTTAGTTAATAAAAAAAATATATGACAAGTTTAAAAACAAGACACTGTCTAAAAAAGTTCACACATGATTGATAAAATGTCTACAATATATAAATTGAGTAATTAAAAACTGACGGCTTCTACTTAAACTTGACAGATTTATAAAAAAAAGTATCACAACAATTTTCTCATTGTCATGGGCAACTTTAATGCTCAGGTGGGATGTAGAGAAGCGGGTGAGGAACATATTATGGGCAACTATGGATATGGAAAGAGAAGTAAAAACAGACAAAATAATTGAACTTCTACTACAAAACCCAACTCAAATGGACATGGCTATCACCTGATGGCAACTATAAAAACGAAATTGACTACATAATAACAAACAAACCAAAGTTTCTCAATGATACACACATGATACAAAGGAGAAAGTCAGGATCCGTACAGCATAATTTTGTTAGGTATTGTTTCTTTATTTAATTTGTACAACTTATTAAGGCAACTGAGCCATTTATTTTGATATATGTAAATAATTTTTAGAACTCTGCAATAATAAATAATAACAATAAGTAATATTTTTTGGAAGTTGCCATATGTAAAATAACAAATATCAAAGTGTTAATTAATCATTTAGAAACATTTATCATCAACTATAATTAAACTCTTATTTATTTTATAACTAAAAATACAAAAATATAATATAAAAACAAATTAGTTAACAATTTAATGATATGAAGGTTTTTGTCATCGATATTTTTTTTATTCAGGCAATTATTTATTGACTGATCGAGAAAAGCATATCTGTCAATTCAGTTCTTTGCTGTTGTTTTGGATTGTGGCTTTTGAGTACATCTGAACAATTTAGCGAATTATCTGGCTGTTTTTACGTTGAGTTGAGCTGTTGAGCACCAGTTCCTCCGCACCTACTCTTATCTCCTGATAGTGATTTCGCGAAAGGACGCTTTCTTAATAATTAACTGTTGTTAGTGTGCACGTGCGTCTTGTAATTCAACATGGCGAGTTTGCAATGTGTTAATTGCGTACTTTTGTCCAGATTAAGAAGGCACGCTTTAAGCAATGAGTTTAATTTAATTAATGAGTTTCGTTTAATTTAAGCAATAAGTCCATAGCTTACAAATAACATTTTGCATGTGTAATCAACTTTAACTAGCTATATGAGATAATTATAATAGTTTGCATCAACAAACTCTATACTAAGTTTTAAATGTTGAAATGTTTTCCTTGCGATTTAAACCACACAATACTACATGTAATGTTAAACAAAAACTCCTAATCACTATCATTATTTCCAGATTACACCTACTGATCATATTTGCCATGCATGCTGGCAGCTTGCTTATCATGCATCTTCTGAAAATATGCCAAGCAGACAGGTTGGCCATCAAAATATTTGTGTTGTTTGTGGGCGATCCATATTAAGAACAAATCGACGCAGGATTTTAATTGAAGGGGCAAATGAAGAACAACAAAGAGTGGCTTCTACAGTTTCTTCTTGGATTCAGACACGAGAGGTATAAAAATACATAGTACCATCACTATTTTCACTTTTATTATATCGCTATTGATCTAAGAAATAAAATAATTTATTTCCCCATATTGTTATACCTGATTCAATGCAAGCTTTTCTCTAATATTTATATTTTTCATTTTAGTTTCGGTCTGAAGATGAAGCTTGTGTGCCTTGTTGATTGAGAGCTAAAAGAACTAGGATAGTTCCACTAGTTGAGGACATTCAACCCTCTGCACCTGATCATATGGATGATGATTATTCAGCTTTAATGTGTGCTGTATGTGGCCAGAGTCTGGCCACCACAACTTCGGATTTAGAGTGGAATCCTGAAAACATTGCTAGTTTGCTGGAGCAGCAACAGGTATTTATACTAGATTTGTATGTATTGAATGAACTTATGTCAGTGTTTAATTTGTTTTTTATCAATGTTATTTTGATATCTATGGCCATCTCATGAAATGAATTATTTACAGATGTCATCCATGAATGAAGTTTGTGGAGTTTGCTGGAACCAAGCTCGAGATGTAAGGTCACATATTCCAGAAGAATCAAATGATAGACCCCAGCAAGATATTGTGTTGTCCAATATAAGAAGAGCGGCCGCAACACCAGGACATTGCATTTTTCAAGAATGCATGAATCCAGAGCGAAATGTTGTACCTGAAGAAACCAGGTGAGAAGTATTAATTAGGTACCAGTATTTTATACCAAGAGGTGCTCGTGTTTGTTCTCTACATAGACAGGAGGCAGATTACAGTAATTTATACACTGCTGGGTATAGCCTCGATAATTTTACTGCAGAACACATTGAAGAGATCATTTTTATATTAATGGAAGGACTTCGTAATATCTCATATGAGAATATTCAAAACTACCCCGATAACCAAGTGAAATATTTTGTAGGCTTAAGTAAACAACAACATCAACAAATATTAGAAGCAACGCCCAGGCTTAGGAATATGCATCGGGGTAGTTTTGCATTAACCGCCTTATTGTGCAAATTAAAGACTGGTGATTCTAGAGATAGACTTACATGCTTATTTAATGTACCTAGACGGACTCTTGAAACATTAATGTCTGCAGCAAGAAATATCTTATTAATGGACTATATGCCACAATTTCTTGGTTTTTTCCATATAAGAAGGGAGCAGGGTGCAGAAAAAAATTCATATATTGCCGATCACATTTTTGGTGAGCCTAATGCACCAGCTGAACAAAAACCAGCAATCACAATAGCTGATGCAACATATACAGGGTGTGGCGTAATTAATGTATAATCCTTCACCTGCAGCTGGAGAATATCATAACGGATCAGAAAAATACATTTCATGTTTAGTAAAAGTATCATGGTTTTTTAGTTATCGGCCATTTTTTAAAAATTATGAAAATTTTACCCTTGCTCACTAATGTTGTTGTCACAGTCGCAAAAACATGAATTATCTCTATCAGATTTTTATTTATTATACTTGAACAGTTGTATTATCAAATGTATCATGTCATTTTTGTGCTGTTGCCTATTTTATTTTTACAAATGCTACCGAAAATAAGTTTTTTTCTTTCAAATCTTTTTTTCTTTGTGTTTGATTGCACATATCATAAAAAAAATGTATGGGGACTTGACTGAACAGCTTACAAATAATTAGAATATTTAATTGAGATTGTAAAAAGGTATAACACATGGTATTTAACCCTTAGATTTCAAAGTGATTACCTGACTTTAATGAAGGCCTATTTTCCTAAAAACATACGTCTCAGAAAATATTTTAATTATTTCTTTTTTTTATATTTATAATATCTTTTTCACTATCACATTATACATTTTATAATAAGGGCAAAACAAAGCTATTCAACTCGTAGAAAAATTCCCACCGAAAGACCCAGACCCAACTTTTTGTACCTGCTTTATTACCTGCTCCGACGACGAAAAACAAAAGACGGAAAAGTTGTCCCACTCTTTCATGCAATGGGTGAAAGAGACACACAGAAGACTAACATAATTGTTTGTCGTAGAGATACTAGTTTTAGAGGGTTGCTAGAGTCAGTGTGCCATACTACTTCCAAGAGATACGTTTTGTTAGTAAGAAAGAATTTATTATTGATAGTGCTGTGACCTCGGACTTAATTTTGCTCAGGTACAAAGGTAGCAAACAAATATATTATAGGTACTGCCTGGTGGTAAGAATCTATAAACATTTGCAACACTAGAAGTATTACAAATGCGTTCAACCTTGAGGAGTGAGATATAGAAAGAAAGGGAGGATTATGGAATGGTAAGGATTGAAAGGTAAGGTAGGATTGGGAAGAGGAATTTGAGTATTTATATATATATATATATATATATATATATATATATATATATATATATATATATGTGTATATATATATGTGTATATATATATATATATATATTTTTATATATATTTTGACATACATAATATGTCCTAATGCGTCTCAGTGGGTCAGTCAGTCATAAACATTTGGGTAATAAGGGCGGACACCCTATATTCTTAAGTATTTTGTCTCGTTATATTATATATAAATAAATCGAATGCCTGTTCATTGGCATCGTTTGCGAAATATAAAAAGCCTAATAAAATCCGGACAAGCCGAACACTGTTTATTTTGGCCAGACACGCAAACTAAAAACCTAACTATGTCCGGCTTTATCCGGTCGCCTGGCAACCCTACGTCCCACTGAGTGGGTGCGAACCTCATCTCAATTTATTTTGTCTATGTTACGTAAAACGCTAAAAGGTAACGATTAGCAATCTACAATATTGAATTTATGACTAATACATATTTTATGTACCTTTTTACAACAATGTATATTGGTGCACATTGACATAACCTCAAAAAATAAAACTGGCTACAACTTTTAGGTCCCAAGTTCTAAAAATCTAAGAATTTATAAAGTTCTTATCTATCACATTAGCTACCAAATAAGACTAAAAACATCTCAAAACACGAAATTTTATTAGCTGTACGAAGTTCCCATAGAAGCCTGCCATTCACTTTTGAATTTTAACAAGGACCACCATATGGTACGTTGTTGCTTAAAAAAAGTAGCACCTTTAAGAAGTAGAAACAAATTGCAGGGAAAAAAGGGAATTGCAGGGAAAAAAGGGAATTGCAGAAAAAAAAGCAGGGAACATTGACACAAATGCACTATAAAATTGATACCTCAATTACCAAACCCTTAATCGAAATACGTATGTACTATATGGATAAAAGCATTCCTGAAAATATGACTATGTAGACAAACAACTATTGCAAACAAGTAATATCAAAATAAGTACATCTATAGACACAAAGCTCAATGAGAAGACATAAAAGCTCCTAGATGAAAGAAAATTACTTATAGCAGACAAGACTAGACAAAAAGAAAATCGCAACACAATATCAAAGTTGAGCAAACAGATTCAAGAATGCATAATAAAAGACAGAAAACTAAAGAGAACGAAATAACTAGAAGCAGAAATTAAAAAATCTGGGGGAGCTAGAAAAATCTTCAATAGCTTAAGGGATTATGGGATGGAATGGATACCAAAATAAAAAAGTACAAAAAAATAACTGACCGTAAAGAAATCCAAAAACTGGCTACCGAATACTACAGAAATCTCTACGCCTCTATTGATGGAGAACAGCAAACAATACCAAAATCAACCCAGTCAATAAGTGCGGAGAAGTTTTGACAATACTAATACAAGAAGTTCAGAAATAATGACACAGAGGCTAGAAAAAAAATCCAGGACCAGAATGTATAACAAACAAGCTGATGAGAGGCACAGTAGAGGAAATTAGCCCCATTCTAACCAAGCTTTTCAACGACATCTTAAAAACGAACACCATCCAGAAGCAATGGCCCGAAACGATAAAAAAAAAGGAGATGGAGATAACATTGGCAACTATAGGCCGATTAGACTTATATCAAATGTACAAAGTATTCTCCAAAATAATTCTGGAGAATAACAATTGTCCTTGGAGAAAACCAACCTATTGAACAGGCGGGATTCAGAAAGCATTTTAGCACAATAGATCACATCCACACAATCAAACAAGTCTTGGAAAAATATAATGAATATCAGAAGCCCCTGTACGTCTGCTTCATAGATTATTCAAAAGCTTTTGATAGCCTAAAGCATGAATTTATTTGGCAAAGTCTAGAGGAGCAAGGTGTGAAAAATTATATAGGCCATATAAAAATAATCATATGAAAAGTGCAAAAGTAGCATTAAACTGGAAACCCTTGCTTTAACTTTCCTATAAACAGAGGTGTGAGACAAGGAGACCTACTCTCCCGAAACTATTCAATGCTATGTTAGAGTACATATTTAGAAGGATGGACTGGGAAAACGATGGTATCAACATTAACGGAAGCCACCTAAATCACTTGAGGTTCACTTACAATATTGTTCTACTAGAAGATCCACATCCACAGAAGCCAGAACACATGCTCAAAGACCTAGAGAAGAGAAGCAAAGTAGCCAGTCTAGTCATAAACACAGACAAAACAAAACTAATTACCAACTCAACAGAAATCAACATGGAAGTATCCGGGAACAAGTCAACAACAAACAGTCAAATCATATCACCCAATGATTATATTATGTCCAAAGAAATTTATAAAAGAATAGCCTGTGAATGGAAAAATACTGGTATCTTTTTGAAATAATGAAGAACAAAGACCTAGATATACATATTAAAAGAAAGACATTTAACATGTGTATCCTTCCATGTATGACATATGGCTGTGAAACGTGGGCCCTAACAGACAAAAAGTGGCTAAAACACAAAGAGCAATAGAAAGGAGCATGGGAATTAGGCTTAAGTGACAAAATCAGAAACTCCAAAATAAGATGAAAAATGTTACAGATATAATAACACACATAGAACACCTAAAATGGGGTTGGACTTGACACTTACTTCGCTCAAAAATGGAGCAAACAAGTTACTCTATCTACTCAAAATTAAGATTGTGTGATGACATGTCTAACTTTTGGGCCTTATTGGACCAGAGTAGCCGAAGACAGACGGAGGAGGCCTATGCCAGAAGGCATACCAAAATATGTGATATATTAAGCAAACAATATCCAAAAACAAATTTGGAAAAGAAGGGCTAAAATAAAATTAAAATAGTTACCTGCTTGTGGAACTGCATGATGCCTAAGTAAGGGAAGACCCAGGCGCAGGAGGCCGGAAGCAGCTCCCCATCGGCCCAAGACGCCCACTGGAAGATGGCCGCCTGCGATGCAACATCCGTACCACGCAAGGTTGCATTGGCAACTGTAATGTGATGGTAGAAAATATTACCATTTTTTTAACTATTAAAAAAATATTTTTGTGTCATTCTGATTTTGTGAATTTTAATACTTCAATGCATCAGCATTAATTGTTAAAATTCACTAAAAAATATCATAATACAAACTAAGTCACTAGTATGGTAAGTAAGTATAGAATATATAATATTATGTATTATTAGATGTAACATATTTTAATGCAATTGAATAAACAAGAACAAGAACTTAAGCTTTTTGGCAAGATTTCTACTATACTAAATTGACCTTAAATGAGTTATTACAGTTTACAGGTAGACAGTACGGTCAATCATAATTCTTATACTATGGTTAGTTTTTATTGTACCTAAAGTGAACTCAGAATAGAGACTACAATGATTACATTCCATTTAACATAGCTGAAGCAGACTTTCGATTGGACTATAGATTCAATGCAGCACTTAACAATAATACCTACAACTAAACAGAACTATTTACTCAATTGAATGTCTTAGAGGAGACTGGGAAAATAGATTTAGGCTGCCAAATCACTGACAAGTTATTCTTACACATAAGTGTGAACTACTTGTGCTAGTAATTAATTTACCAGCTACCAATGATATTATAAATTATAGATAAGTTACCTTCATAGTAATTTGCGTTTTGTTCCGAGCAATCGAAAACTGCACACAATGACAAGCTTTACTGATAAGTAAAACAAAAGATGCGAAAAAGCACGGAACTGAAAGAGATGGCTATAATTTCAATGATTGCACTTCAAATGTTTTCTCTCTCTTTATCTGATAATGGCGTATTTGCAATAGATATTAGCTTATTTGGAAAAATAATTGAAATATATGAAATAAGTATCTTTGCATACTCACATATGGTACGAGATTCCTTGTATTTTGTTCACTTGAGTCATAACTAGTACTTTCGGAACACGCATGATGGCATTTTTTATTTATTTTGGTAAGTTCACAGGAATCTATGATACGTCACGCTCGTGATTGTGCTCGACGCAGACTAACTACAAGACGTCACAATTGGGACGTATTTGAGTTCACTTCACAAGGCGCGCGCTAACATATCTGCCTTTTGTATTTTAAAATATCATTGCCGGCTACTAAATAACCTGCAGAGCCTAAGTATGCACTCAGAACAACTTTACTTGTGTGTTACTGTAGTTATTTACTTTTACAGTACAAATATGAATGTAAGGTACTCACCATAGTATGCGATAGCATTGCTCTCGGTCAGGAGAATCTTTCCGTCCGCACTTTCATAAGCTGGCACCTAAAAATCGGCAATACTTAAGTTACACGTCACCGACAAAAACATCTGGGCAGATTCGGGGAAAGGTATCACTAGCACTACACTATTTCAATTCAATGTCACTCACTTTGCCGGCCGGAAATTTCTTCAAGAAACCATCTGATTTATTAGTCTCACCGAACACGAAATTTGGAGCTACTTTTAAATCGGTTCCGGAGTACTTTGCGGCGATGAGCGCCTTATAAGCACGGAAATTTTCCGGATAAGTATAAAGTACCTGAAAAATATAATTGAGACTATAACATCTAATCAATTTACAAGTTTATTATGTAAGATTTTAAGAAATTATGAACTTGATCGTACAAATAAATTACGATAAAAAATCTTACCCCGGCCGCCATGGTGAACTATTTCGGAGAGAAAGGCAAAGAAGAACATTTGTGACATTGACATTGACATTCAATTTTTTATTACCAATCTCTACAATAGTAAAAGATTATTTTTAAAGTCTAAACACTAATTACCACAGATTATGTATTAGTTACTATGTAACTAAGTACCCTGCGGAGTGTGCGGTAGCAAAATATAATAATTATTACTGTATGATATCTATATTTATACGAAAATAAATAGAAAAAAAAACTTGAGGGGTGTCAAGGGACACCGCTAGCTGATTACGTATTTTAGCAGATAGTTTGCAGACAGCAACCGGTCGCGCAGTTGTCGCGCGATCGGTTGCTAATCGCTGAAAAAAATCGTATTACGTACGACTGTAGCTCTACTATTGTTCGATAAATTTTAATTGCATTTTTCGCGGTAAACAGCGCCACTAGCAATCATGTAGCGACATGTGAAACTATAAACTGTTATGAAGTATCAAGTGTTATGTATACATAATGGACTCTTTGCCGTTTATAAACAAAAATTGGATGAAGTTAAGATTGAAAGTACTTTATGTGGATGTAGAATAGCACACCATACTGACATTTTAGCGTAAAATTCTATTGTATGCTTATATAGTTGGCATTGAGCACTAATTGCCTCATTCCTTAACCATACACTACTGCAAAAATCGAAATATACCTAACCTAAAAATAACAGAAACGCACAATATTTATTATGTCTTTGATGTATCATACTACATAACATATTGATACACTACAACATATAATTGACTTCAATTTAACGTCGAAAACACTGCCTACATTGATTTATAATATCAGCAATCTTTCAACAACAGCCTAAATGGATTGTTGCTCTTTGACAATTTAAATTGCTCGCCGTCTGCTGTCGCATTGCTGTCAAAGTCATACGTAATACCGATTTTTGTTGTTACCAGAAGAAATGATTGCATTTTAAGGTCCCTAATTTTTCGCTAGAGCGCGATCCTATCGATTGTTCGCTATCGCGTCGCTATTGCTAATACGTAATACAAAAATTATGTTTGACAGCGATATTGTACAATTTACGCCTGTCGCATAGCTGTTGCAAGATATAGAATCAGCCTGCCTGATGGAACGAAGTTATAATATATATATATATATATATATATATATATATTATAAATATATAGTTGATAATGAAGAATTGAAGCCTATTTTGGAAAATATATACAGAATATCCCAAAACTCAACGATAATCTGGGACCGGATGAATGGCCAAGTTACACCAGTTCCGGGAAAAATAAAATAAAAATTCCATATCACTCAGTTCAGCGATAATAGACAATTTTGTAAAAACGTCGAAATTCGACACCCTTGGTCGCATTTTCAAGTCCTGTGATCACCAATGTCACAATTTCGCTGTGATTTTCTTAATTTCGAGATCTTCATCATCATTAACGATGCTATTAATCGCAACTACGAATTAATGCATAAAACATTGTTAATTTAATAAAATAAGTTAAGTTTTAGTGAGTCATGGTTCACAAAATATTGTTAGTTAACTTTGACACTTCATTTTGAAAAAAAATGTACTACACTATCTTTGGCAAGTTATTTCTAAAGATGGGGCATTAAGAAAGAAGAAGAAAAATGTTAACAATTTATATTTTATTGTAAGTACCGATCATACTTTTAAATGCATAAGTGAAAATAAAAGCTGTTAATTTGAAATTACAAACAGACACTTCAATTTTGTTTATCTGTATAGATATAATCCTTACTAATATTATAAATGTGAAAACGTGGATGTTTGTTTTCACGCAAAAAATACAGAACGGATGTCGATGAAATTCGGTATGGTAGTAGTTTAGACTCTGGATTAAAACATAGGCTACTTTTTATCCCGAAAAAGTAGTGTTCCCGAGGGATACTATACTTACGCGGGCGGAGCCGCGAGCAACAGCTAGTATATTATATTATACAAAACAAATAGTTGAACTAAGTAGTCAAAGATGGCCGAAAGCACGTCGAAGGAAAGCCGATAACAGTCACAATGTGTAATTGCTAAATTCTACATTATTGTCAAGGTGATAAGGTCGTTTTTGTATCATTCTTAATAGTCGTTATTACATTGTGATTTCGAGTGGCAAAAAGTGTCGTGCCTATTTTTTCCGTCTAGCTCCCATTCGCAACGCGCCATAAGGAACTTCGTTCCAATAGTTTGATCTAAAGAATGATTTTTTATTATAAAAGTTCACAGTACCGTCGTGTACGGAAGAGACTACGCTAAGCTTCCGTACGGACGGTATCAAAAATGTTTGGGCTGTTTTATTCTATTTTAGCCAGGTTTATTTCTTAATAATATTAGATATAAATTTCGTTGAATTTATATGTAAAACAGCTAAAACAGCTACCGTGGGAGAGCCATGCTTCGGCACGAATGGGCCGGCTCGACCGGAGAAATACCACGGGCTCACAGAAAACCGGCGTGAAACAGCGCTTGCGCTGTGTTTCGCCGAGTGAGTGAGTTTACCGGAGGCCCAATCCCCTACCCCCCTAGAAATGCCGCAGTTGAAAAGCAATTTGTTACCCCAGGAGGGTACCAACTGCGTTGGAGAATCCCTCTCTGGACGTCCGTGCTCAGGAACCCCTGGAACTGAACGTGGACGTCCAGGCTGCCCCTCGTATTCTGGGGAGGGCAAAACTGCGTTCCAATCTGCTCGGGGCAAGAGCAAACGCACAAAGGCACCCCCCTCGATATTAAACATGGACTTTTGTAATATCAGGGGATTACACTCCAACCTTAATGCCGTCCATTACCACCTTGAGACGGCAAAGCCGGCGTTGCTCTTTTTAACTGAGACGCAGATATCATCTCCGAGTGACACATCATACCTTTCCCACCCAGGGTATTCTCTCGAGCACTCCTTTCTGCCCAAAGCTGGAGTGTGTGTGTATATCAGAGATGATATCAGGTCTCGCCGCCTCAGCAATCTTGAGGACAGGGACCTGTCAACGTTATGGCTCCGCATAGATTGCGACGACCACCCTCGCGTCCCATAGTGGTGACCCCGAGACGGACCGACTCTTGGAACACCTGCAAGCTGCTTCAGATTTTGTGCAGCGGCAGATCCCATCCGCAGAGATCATAATACTTGGCGACTAAAGTCGCCCACCACGCCGACTGGCTCAATTCCAGTAAAACTGATCATGCGGGGAGATCTGTCTGCAACTTTGCCCTTGCGAACGACTTGACACAACTGGTTACTACGCCTACGCGAATCCCAGATGTGGATGGTCAGAATCCTTCCTTGTTGGACCTTCTGCTGACTTCAAATCCTGATGGCTTCCAAATATCCGTAATCGCACCACTTGGTTCATCGGATCATTGCCTTGTTAGGAGTTCTGTGCCACTTACGACGGTGTTACGACAGCGTGCTGTTAAATACCGTCGTGTGTGGCACTACAAGTCAGCAGACTGGGATGGGATGCGGTCGTTTTTTGTATCCTATCCTTGGGGGAACGTGTGCTTCTCGCCGGATGATCCCGACAACACTGCCAACTCTGTTGCCGATGTGGTGATGCAAGGGATGGAACTTTTCATTCCGTCCTCTGTAGTTTCAACTGGCGGCA
The DNA here is from genome assembly GCA_037179445.1 of Phengaris alcon alcon. Taxonomy (NCBI): domain Eukaryota; kingdom Metazoa; phylum Arthropoda; class Insecta; order Lepidoptera; family Lycaenidae; genus Phengaris; species Phengaris alcon. The sequence goes on from JAYRCH010000420.1 coordinate 145,490, forward strand.
GATTTCGTCCCTGGTTTGGTTCATCCCCCAAAAAAGCTTCTCGCCGGAAGCAGGAGGCTTACCGATCCTGGGCCAATGCAGTGTCTGCTCGGGATTTAAATACCAGCACATATAAAAAGGAGTACAACCTTGCCTCTAGGTCCCTCAAGAAAGAGATCACTCGGGCAAAGAAACAGCACGTCAATAGAATTGGTAAGAGACTTGAGCGCCTCCCCTCGGAAACCCGTGCATTCTGGTCTCTGGCCAAAGCTATTGAAGGAAATTTCTGCAAGCCAACCCTACCATCCCTACGCGTAGGAAATGGATCGTTGGCCCAAGACGCAAAGGACAAAGCCGATCTTCTGGGCAAGCTCTTTGCGTCAAACTCTACCCTGGATGACGGGGGGCAGAAACCGCCGACCATACCGCGATGCACGAGCATCATGTCGGATATTCGGTTTCATCAGCGCTCAGTGCGAAAAGCCCTCCGTTCCCTTGATATCCAAAAGTCGAGTGGGCCTGACGGAATCCCTCCTATTGTGTTGAAAAAGTGTGCTCCAGAGTTGGCTCCGGTCTTGACGCGTCTTTTTCGGTTCTCCTACTCTTCTAGCATCGTCCCGGCTTCTTGGAAGACAGCCTTGGTGCACCCGATCCCCAAAAAAGGTGATCGCTCAAATCCTTCCAACTACAGACCAATCGCTATAACCTCTCTCTTCTCGAAGATAATGGAATCCATTATCAATAGCCAGCTTCTTCGATACTTGGACGGCCAGGGATTACTAAGCGACAAACAATACGGGTTCCGTAAGGGTCGCTCGGCTGGTGATATCTTGGCGTACCTAACTCATCGTTGGGCTCAGGCAATTGAGTCGAAGGGAGAGGCATTGGCTGTTAGTTTGGACATTGCGAAGGCCTTTGATCGGGTTTGGCATAAAGCGCTGCTATCAAAGCTTTCATCATACGGGCTGCCCGAGAAATTATGTAAGTGGGTCACTAGTTTCTTAGCAGATAGAAGCATAAAGGTAGTAGTTGACGGCGAATGCTCGGAAACTCAGTCTGTTGATGCTGGTGTACCTCAGGGCTGTGTGCTATCGCCTACCCTATTCATACTGCATACCAATGACATGTTACAGACCAACGGCATTCATTGCTATGCGGATGATAGTACAGGTGATGCTGTATATACCGGCTCCCCCAATATTTCTCGGCTAAATGTCATTGAGAGTCGAAACGAACTTGTTCCTAAAATAGAGAATTCATTGGAGAAAGTCTCTGAATGGGGTAGACGTAACTTAGTCCAATTCAACCCCGCGAAGACACAAGTCTGCACGTTCACCACTAAAAAGTCACCAATGGTCGTATATCCTCGTTTCGAGGGCACATCTTTAACCATCTCCCCTAGCATTGTGATACTTGGCGTCAGCATATCGAGCGAAGTCCAGTTCCGATATCATCTAGAGGGTAAGGCCAAGTTAGCCTCGAAGAAGCTTGGTGTTCTTAACAGAGCGAGACAGTACTTCAGTCCGGACCAACGCCTACAACTATACAAGGCGCAGGTTCGGCCTCATATGGAATATTGTTCTCATCTCTGGGCAGGGGCGCCAACATACCAACTGCTCCCTCTGGATCGTATCCAACGAAGGGCCGCTCGAATTGTTGACTGCCATAGTGTTTCAAACAGCTTGGACCCCTTGGAATTACGCCGAGATGTAGCTTCACTCTGCATCCTCTATCGGTTGTATCACGGGGAGTGCTCTGAGGAATTGTTCGGAATCATACCACCTGCAACTTTTCGCCATCGTCCCAAACATACCATCCTCATCACCTTGATGAGTGGCAGTCTTCCACCGTGCGCTTTTCGCGTAACTTTCTGCCGCGCACTGTAAAACTCTGGAACGAACTGTCACCAGCAGTATTTCTGGACCTATACGACCTGCAAACCTTCAAGAAGAGAGCGTATTCCATCTTAAAAGGTCGGCAACGCACCTGCAGCTCTTCTGATGTTGCGAGTGTCCATGGGCGACGGTAGTTGTTTACCATCAGGTAACCCGTTTGCTCGCTTGCCCCCTTATTTAATAAAAAAAAAATGTAGGACAGTAGGCATGTTGCCTCAAAAAAATTTTTCGTCTATTCGATGTAAATGGCCATACTTACTATCCAGCCTGCAAGCCCAAGGCCGCGGACTTTTAGGCAAAAATTATAAATGATTTCGACACTATGGCGGACCAATTAGCTCTACATATACAAAATCTGAAAACCACTACAGTGGGCTTCGGCCTGACCGAGCATATCATCTCGCTTGGTCGGAGATCTCCATTTGTGGGTTCCATAATTCCCACATTGGTGACCCTCGACAGAACACGCCTCCTTTTGGACATCATCATCATCACCCCCACCCCTCCGCACCACGCCCAGCCAGCTTCAACCTCATCGGGTACCTCGACCAGCCTCAACGCACCGCGGCCTGGTCGAACCCTTATCGGCTTTAACGAGCACTCTCACTACAACGACCGGTCAGCACGTATCATCAGTCCCGCACTGCAGCACTCCCGACTCATTGGAGCCCGTGCAGCAGCAGCACAGTTCCGACTTTCTGGCATTGACAAATCAAGCAGAAGACTCAAGATTCGACCTCCTGTCTTGGGCGGAATGATGTGGCGCTACAATCCTAAATCGCGCTATCGAATATTAAACATATTCTGGAAAGCCCAAAACGTTTTCGACAAATAGATATCAAGTTATGTCAAACTCAAACGCTACAAATGACAGCGTCAATTATAGTACAGAAACAAAAAAAATGTGGGTAGTTTGAAGAAAAACAACATCTTCATTCTGGGTGACCAACAATTGATAAATCTTCCTGTCAAAATGTATCGTTCGAGACTAAATAACTGGAATGATGTGTTTAGTATAAATGGTTTTATAAAACCAGTTGCTTCTGCTTCACATATACTTAGCGATTGTCGTAACATAAGTAAAAAAGTATAAGTGTTAGAACAAACGAAATAAATCCCTACTTATTAGGCTGGGACTATATGCTCTGGAATCCGGTGAATATCTACCTCTATTACCTCTATATCTAAGACCTATCTCTATTTTGCCGGCAGTAAGTAAAATATTCGAATTCAAATTCAAATTCATTTATTTTTGCGTATGTGTGTTACAATAATAGGTCTTATAATATTTGATGTTAGGTTCAGCACATAGGCCTCTATGGGCATGCAAAATTAACAATAAAAAATAATTACTACAGTCTACATTCTACAACAAATAATAGATTATTAATAACCATCACACTCATAAAATTTATAATTATGTCAAATTTTCAATCGAATAAATTAGGTAAACATTAAAATGATGTCATGCAATTACCAATAGGTTATAAAAGTATTACAGTCAACAATAATTAATATAATATAGTAAAATTAATTCATTAATATTATTCAAAATTAGTATGTATAAAATGTCATTATTAAATTAAAATGTCAGTGTAAATAGGTAGTAAATTTCTCCATAAAAATATTTAAAACATGTCATAGTACGTAATAAATTTAGAATAATATTATTATAACAATAGTAAATTGATTTTTATGTTTATAACAAGTCAGCGATCAACATTCGATACATATCATGTTTAAAATTTACATTCATAACCAATTAATTAGTCACGAAAGAGACCTTCGGCAGTATAGAAGCATTTATCGACTAAATACTTTTTTAATTCGTTTTTAAATCTTTGAATGCTGTCTATTTCTTTAAGACTCTGCGGTAGTTTATTATATATTTTAGTTGTCATACCAAAAACATTTTTTCGAATTAGGGTGGTTTTTGATCCAACACAACATAATTTGTCGGCTAGTCTTTTTGTGTTGAAACGCTCAAACAAATGTAGGTTTGATCGCACAAATAATACTACTTCGTATATGTACAAACACGGAAAGGTAAGAAGTTTATATTTTTTTAAATACGGCTAACAACTCTCAGTTGTACGTATATTGCCTATAATTCTGATACATTTCTTTTGCGCCTTAAATATATCTTCACGCATGGTAGAGTTACCCCAGAATATGATACCATAACGAAGAGTAGAGACTACGAAACCATTGTAGGCCATTAACAAACCTTTTTCATTAACCTTTTTTGAGGTAGTATATAGAGCATAAGAAAATTGATTTACTAATCTACATACATGTTCTGAATGTTTTATTCATTTAAGATCTTTTTCGATATATATACCTAGAAATTTTGTAACTCCAATATCTTCAATTTTATCCCCATTATATTTGATATTTAATGTCTTTAATAGTGGCTTTCTTTGCTGGAATTTCATTATTTGTGTTTTCTTTAGATTTATGAGTAAGTTATTAGATTTCAACCAATTTATAATGTCAATTAAACTTTTATTTATGTCATTTTCGTAACTACTAAGATCATAACAGGTAAACACGACAGTACTATCGTCTACGAATAGAGTCATGGGGTACTTTATGCAGCGAGGGAAATCATTTATGTATATCAGAAATAAAAGAGGCCCCAGAACACTACCCTGGGGAACGCCATATTCTAATTTTCGTGGTTTTGAGGAGTATGTAAGCTCTGTTTTTGTTTTTGTACATATTCTTGTAATTTGAGTAATTTGGGTCCTATTTGTAAGAAAGGATTTTATCAAATTAAGGATACTTCCTCTTACCCCATATATATTCAATTTTTCTATTAGTATATCATGTCTTACGCAATCAAAGGCTTTAGAGATATCCATAAATAGAGCTGTCACTGGTATAGATTTGTCCATATTTAGGACTATTTTGTTTAAGAAATTGTAAATAGCTAAATTAATTTAGATAAATCCTTTCTGAATCCCTTTTGTTCTTTAGCAAATAGATCAAATTTTTCAAAATATGAATACAAAGTTTTATATATAATTTTTCCTATAATTTTCGAGAAAACGGAACAATAGCAATTGGACGGTAACACGTTACATCCTCTTTTTCGCCTTTTTTAAATAGAGGTTTGATTATGGCTGTTTGAGTTCAGTAGGAAATGTGCCATCCTCTACACAAAGGTTAATAATATAACTAAGCGGTGATGCTATTACTTCAGCCACATTTTTTACTACCGGGGTAGATATGTCGTCAATACCGACACTTGTTGTATTTTTTAATGAATTTATTGTTGATTTAATGTCAAGAGGTGCTACATAATTGAAAAATAAAGAATTAAAGTGATTACATGTCAAGGTATGTCTATAGTTTAAAATGTCATTATTATTTAAATTTTTCACGTGGTCAATAAAATAATTATTAAATGTTTGTGCTATATTTTTAGGGTCTGATATAATTAGTCCATTGCTAGTTTTAATATGTTTTATTTGGTCTTTAGGAAGGTTATTTTTTTAATGATGTTCCAGGTTGCTTTTGACTTATTTTTCGACGTATTGATGTAATAGAGGTTTTGCGCTTTTTGTGTCAAATTAATTATCCTCTTAAGTTTTTTTGTGTAAGTTTGATAAATGTTTTTGTTATAAGCACTCGGATCTTTTCGGTATAGCCATAATAACTTGCGTTTTCTTTTACAGCATAGTTTAATTCCCTTAGTGATCCACTTGTGTTTTTTATTAGTTGAAATTCTGAGTCGAATAACAGGAAAACAAAGATCATAGAATAGCTTAAGCTCATTAAAAAAGATACTGAAAGCTTGATTATCCGTCGTGCTTGTATAAACATCTGTGAATTTTAAGCTTTCTAGATAATATTTGAATTTTGTTAAGTTTTCATGTGAAAAATCACGTTTGTGTTTGTACCAGTATTTTAAAGTGCATGCTGCTTTTACCGAGAAAGAGAGTATCTGAGCATTGTGGTCTGAGAGCCCAAGGTCTAAGTTGAGGCTCTTCCTTCTATGCAGTTTGTGTAAGATGTTATCAATACACGAGTTACTACTTAATCGAGTTGGTGAATCAAATTCAAATTTTAAATTGTAACACTCTGCTGTTTGAAGAAATCGCCGTGAATATTTATCATTTTTACATATGTTTATATTAAAATCACCACAGATAATTATTTTTTTATGACTTTTGGCACAAATTAAATTTAAAATTTTGTCAAACTGTTCAAAGAATAATTCATATTGGGCGGGGTTGGTTTTTGGGCTCCTGTATATACATAAAATTATTGTTTGATGGTCTAAAATTTCGATAGCGCAGCATTCAATGATTTTGCTAATAGACAATTTATTAACGTTCTTTAGTAACTTGTATGTAAAGTAATTTTTTAGTAATATACAACTTCCACCATTTCGATTATCTCTCGAGTAACTAGAAACTAATTTATATGGAGCACAGTCGAGCAATTCGGTATCAGTATTTAACATATTGTGCTCAGTTATACATAGGACGTCTACAGTTAAATTATAATTATTTAATAAGTCTTGTAAATGAACATTTAATAGATTTGCTTTACGTAAAAGGCCGTTTATATTTAGATGAAAGACAGTAAGATTATTTATCAAGAAAAAATAAATCTGAGCCTGGATATTTTAAATTATTTGTTTCATCTTTACAATTATCTGTATCACAATGATCAAGTTCATAATCAAGAGTTTGGGTAAATTTTTCTGACATTGAAGCTTTAGGATGTGTAATATATACTCTACATTTGCGCTCTGATATCTCGGTATAATACGTTGCCATTTTTTGTTGATAATCTAGACGGAGAATTTCTTTTAAAAGGAAGCGACTTACAAGTAATGGAAAACGAGTTCTGACGTGCAGTAATCGTTCAAAATCCATGTCGACAAATGTAGAGTTCGTATGGCGTTAGCATATATAGTTAAGTTCATAATTTACTTTATTAACATTTAGGTATTTTTGAAATGGAATCTTACAAATAATTACATTAGTTTTTTTCAATAAGTTGACCCAGGTTTCTAAATGGTATTGAAGCTCAAAAGGATGTTTTTCATTTGCACCAGCAATCAGTATGATATAATCTTGTGTTGTCAGTTTTGATAATTCCTTTTTCTCCGATAGAAGCAAGTCGTGTAGTTTCGCTCCGGGTTTACAAAAAGTAGTTACTAAGAAATTCTCGCCTGTAAGTATTTGAAGATATTGCCGAACACCTTTGCCTAGTTGATCACAGATAATAACGATTTTTCTTTTGTTTACATGGGACTTTGGTATTTTAAAATAAGAGTCCATTTTAGTATTATTATTATTATTGAGCAAATAGGAACTTCTGTTTATGATATCTTGTAATTTTTTTATTTCTTGTTTTGCATTTAATAATTCATTTTCTAATAGTTAATTCTATTTTTTCTTTAAAATTTTCGGTCATCTGTGTTATATGTTCACTGGGTAGCGTGTTCCTTACAGTGCCTTTATTCACAGTTGTTTTTATTTTCCTAATGATAGGCGATGTCATACTATGAAGGGATTTTTCAATAATGCCAATTTTTAAAAATAGGTTTAATGTTTTTTCTTGCTGTGATATATTTCGTTTAAACTCCGCGTTTTCTAAAGATAATTTGGATATCTCTTCATGACCTGAATCCAATTGTATAAAAGACTTTGAATTTGATCTTTGAGCTCCTTTGTGATTTCATCATTATAATATGTCTGGTAAACTTTGAGATGATAGGTCAAAACAGCTCTCCATATTTGTTTTTTCATCAACGATAATTGACAGATCTGCATATGATTTTGATTTGCTATTGCGTAGAGTAACGTATTCAGAATCCATTTCTTTATTTCTGTATTTTCTTATTTTTTCTAAAAAAATGTAAAACTATCGAGTTATAAGAGCGACACCTTTTGACGAGTAGATACAGCTAACTAATTTCAGCAAAAGCGATATCTGTGTTCATTTATGGAAATAATGAATAGCAAAGGATGAAAGCCGATCTTGTATCATCGAATTGCTCAAATATGTTTTAATAATTTCAAGCCTCTAAAAACTCCTATCAGCAGACGCAACTGTAACAGGTGTGGTGGCAATAATTCTCAGGACTTTTTCGATAGTGGGGTAAGCTTCTAAAATAAGTCGGGTTTCAGCACCGAGATAATGTCGTCGTTTCCTTCATACACACAGATGAACATATTCAGTTCTTCGTACTATATACTAATATCACTTATTTCTCCTACTGTCATAGATATTTGCAAGTCGCTCCGTTGCTTCAAAAGTTCACTATCACTAATTTCCTTTAATCTTCTTATATGATACATGAAACCAAATATGCTCTTATGATGTTTAGTGACTCAAACCTAGGATGGCAGCTTGCGCACACATCGACAATGGCATAAAAATAGTTTATTTTGAAAATCTCTTCCGCATTCAATAATTAATGAACTTCATCTAAGATGAATAAAGACATTTTCCCCTTCATAATCAAAACGTTTTTTTTTTACGCCGTCTTCTGACTTCTTTGAACTGTCTGTCAATATCATTTTCCTCGGCTATTTCTCTCGCTGTTACAAGGGATGACAGAAAATCATTTTATCGATAATTATCAAGACTATTTGTGAATGCATCTAGGTGTTGTATAGCCACATGTAAGTGCATTGTAAGAATGTCATACCATATGACAAGTGAAACTACAAATTCGTAGGTAATTTCCTTTTCTATATAATGGCATTCACTGACCAACTGACAATCTGTTGTATTTTCTGCGAGTTGTGCGAGGCCCCTGCAAGAGCGAGGCCCCGGGCGATTGCCACCCCTTATGGTTGCCGCCGCTGATGTTAGGACCCAGATCTTCTTTAAGAAAAAAATTTAAAGAAATAAATATATTGACATAGCATCACAGTTTATTTTTGACAATATCATTTAAATATCAGAAAAAATATTTACTATTATGACAGAAAAGCCGATACCCACTCTTTTATTACAAGGAATAAGAACAAGTTAGCTACTAATTATTCATGGCTTCATAAGGTTCAAAACACATTTGTGGGATTCGGTATACGCTTTTATAATAGGTTGCCTGTAATTGATATCCTAAACTTACCTTTCAACAAATTTAAGGTATGTGTCCTTGCCGGAAGTTTCTTCGAGGTGTTTTCATCAGTAGAAATTAAAAAACAAAATACATATTTGTAAATCAACTTTATTTAACAATCTTATGTTTTTAATTTAGGATATCGCTTTAATCTGTTAATAAGTTTTCCTAAGGCAAGTACCTACTAAAGAAAATACTGCTTCGATGCATGAAATGAAGTATGAGTCAAGTAGCTTATTAATGATTATTTTAAAAAACATTCAACCATGGAAATAATAATAGTAATAACATTTTGTAAATTAAAATTGACATATTTTGAATTTAATTAACATTTTTACATGTTTATAGTATGATAAGAAATTGTATAAAACTGACAAACTACCTACTTAAAGTAGTTTGTCAGTTTTATATTTTATGACAATAATTCAACTAATAAAGTATTTTAATAAGAAAATAAAACGTTTAAATAATACAATTCTAACATGATTTGAACTGTTAAATTGTTTTGTAATATGTATATTTGTTTTGTAATATCGATTTATTGTAATAATTTGTTAATTGTATTGAATTAAAATAATCGTGACGTTCATAAGTGTTACTGTGTGGCTTATGTGAATAAATGTTTTTGATTTGATTTGATTTATTAGTACAGGTGGTGGATTTGCGGGATGGGCCGTGAGTATGGCGCTTTAAGGGGTCCACAGACGAGAGGCCGATCGTTTCAGTTAGAACTGACGTCAGTTCCGCCTGAACGGATTCGAGCACATACACGGAGAAAATCGCACCCGACCGAACTGACGTCAATCCGGCCCGTAGACTAATAACGCCTTCAGTAGTACTACTTATTATCTATGAATAACGCCTAGACAGTATTCAAGCAAACGCATCGTACAAAGTGAAGCAAGCAACAGATTGATGTAGACGTAAGCATTACATACCGACACGCACACAAACAAAACTTTAAAGTTGTGGAGTGTGTACTCTTTAAATTTTAATTATTGTATTTGTTTGTCTTAATATCGTGAGATGTAAAAATATAACTTATGTTTCATTTTAAACTCTTCATTTTTTTTATTTTCATCATTAATTTCATCTAAACACAATTTGTGAACTTTATTTATATTAAACTGGTATAAAGGAATCTATTAAGGATTATCTTAATACTGGCAATACTTTAAATTGATAGTTAAAAAATCAGAAAATACTAAAAAACTTTTTCTTAGTTGCAACTATTAGTTAGCCATGAAAATTTTTAAATAATTTTAATTTTACTAGTAACACCTTTACAATTCACAATAGGGCAGCAAGATGGCGACATAATATGATTATATTTTAAAATGTTTTAAATGATTTGGTAGATTTAGATTGACTTAATACAAGTCAAATTGTTCGGACATAATATTTCATACTTACATATTATGAAATGTTATGTCCGAAGCTTTTTTAATTCTTTTCCGATGCATTGTGACATCCAATAACGACACAAACCGTCATGTTTTTAATAGTCAGAGATGTATGTACTAGCGCTTGACCTTGACAACTGACAGGTCGTTCGAACAAAATGAGCCGATACTACTTAATTCACTTTACATTTCATGCGCGTACCCGGTTTCTAGGCGTTTTAATCTAAGGTTGGGCCAGCACGGATTCGAGCACATACACGGAAAATTGCCGCGAGCTTCGGTCGTGTTTTTAGGGTTCCGTAATACTTAAGAACCCTTATAATTTCACTCTGCCTGTCCGTCTGTCTGTCTGTCCGCCGCTAGCTTCTGTAATAACTTTATGACAATAACTTTTGTAGTCATTCAAAGAAAACCTATTGCGCGTTGATAGTTACAGAACCCTCCTTAGACACGTCGTGACATGCTCTTGGTCAGTTTAGGCTATTAAATTATTTATTAATTGTATTTTGCTGCAATTGTAATCACGTTATCGACGAAACCGAATTATTGTGTCATACATTTTTCCAGTAATATGATAAAGAAATCATTTCTCTTTATTTTATAGTAATAGTCTTTAGATTTTATCAACCATAGTGGCTCTAAAGTTTTAAATACTTCAATGAACTTTTTATAAATTTCTTTACACCACATGCCATTTTTAGCGTTCCGTACCCAAAGGGTAAAAACGGGACCCTATTACTGAGACTTTGCTGTTCGTCCGTCTGTCGCCAGGCTGTATCTTAACCTTCTTATACCGTGATAGCTCGACAGTTAAAGTTTTCACAAATGTATGATGTAGTGATGTGTCTATTGCCGTTATAACAACAAATACTAAAAACAGAATAAAATAAAATTTTTAGGCTCACATACAACAAACGTCATTTTTCCGTTTTGTACGAAACTCATCTTGCCGACTAGCACTTGACCGGTTTTATTTTACACTCGAATTTTATTACCGTTCAGTCCAATTTTATTGCCGTTCGTCCATCCGTACAGGTCAGAATTAATGTTGCCAATTTAGTTGTTTTACAAAGTTTTACTACTAAATTTTGTATTTTATTCCCTCCTTAGTAGGAATTTAGTTGTTAGTAGTGGTTTTGTAGAAAATAGCTAGACAGTAATCATAATATGCAAAATGGCCTGCTTCTATTATGACACCTTATCATAATAGCACATAGTAGCACGCAACCGTAAGTCGCTTAAAACTACCTATTTAATTTTTATATACTTACGTAATATTTCCTACTGTATTTTTTTAATTTAACGGTCAAATATTAAAACTAAAAATGTATGTATGTTTGTAAACACAAAATCCCATAAACAACTTTTAGGGATTCCCAAGTTTAGTAGCTTTTTATAGTTATCGATACTCTTTTAGTAGGCTTTAGTAGAAAATGACGCGAGTTTAGTAGTTTCGCAAAAACAGAGTTGGCGACATTGGAACGAATCGCTTCAGTCCATACGGCCGACTGATGCGATCTCGAAATTGCATACAGACGATACGATTTTGCATCCGTTCAGGCCGAACTGAAGGAAAACCGGACCGGTTATGGGGCCCCATAGACAACATGATAATTAACAATCTAGAACCCATTTTCGTATATCTGAAAAAATAACGAAGATACAAACAATTTATATTTACAATATGAAAGAAAGCGATATATCAGCCTGTGACGTCACGAGTTGCAACTTGTGACGTAACAATTCGTTTTGCGAGAATGAGATGGGCAATATTTTTAATTTGCTTAAAATTTTTAATCGCGTCAATTTGCCGATGCCATATTACGTAAATAAAAAAAATTGAACCCATAGATAACCAAATATTTTTTATTTTTGTCTATTCGCAATTTCGCATCTGTCAGAAATTCTTGATCGATCTCGACGCGATGGTGTGTTCCGCAGTGAAATTATTTTTCTTTTGCAATTGAATTCGTATTCTTTTGACAAAAAACACTGATAAGATCTAATACGTTTGTGTTTATTACAATCTAGTGTACATATAAATAAGCCAAAATGGTATGTACTAAGAAAATAAGGTTTTCTGATTGCAATTTAAATTTCAATAATTTCATGCAAAAAGGATGTGAATTGGTGCTCGTTCAATTACATAGCAGCTTTCCTTGAAATCATTAAATAAGCTACAAAAATGGCCACAAAATCGATTGACTGTACTCTTATTGCTTAATTCTACGATTTTAAATTATTTTTCAGGGCAATGAAAATTCGATTCCGATGGAATTATGTTCGAACTGTGAGTATTCTTTTGCAAAACATAACCCCTACAATTTGGTTTTGGTTTCTTTCATAGCTTTCTAACAATTTGATATATCATATTTTCTTTTCTTGATTCAGTGTGTCTTTTAATACACAATCTCTGACCATTAAACATTATAACCCCCCAAGAGAATAAAATTGCAAGTTATAATTAATAATCTAACATGATAATATTTACGTAGTGAAAGTGAGTGCGGATGGTAGGTTGGTAAAGACATAACATGAGGTTTGTTTCAGCGCGTGTTAACTGCATTGATTTTAAGGTGGATAACTGTGAGTGTCGTAGAGTCACTCGCTGACATTCATTTCCATGTCGACACAGCACGTTACATCCCCACCCCACTATCCAGAACAATTTTTAACGAATTTGATTTAATAATATCTATACTATCCTTTCTTGAAAAAAGTTTGATTTACAAGAACCAGCTAAAATAATGATAATTTTACCTTACATCTGTACATCGAGTCAACCTTTTGTTTAGATAATTTTAACTTCCCTTAAAATAATTATGAAAAGTTGGAGTAAAAAAACTGGCTATTACTTTTGTATTTAGTTGCAGAGGAAGTACTCATTACTGACTGGCATTTCGCTTCTATGGTTTGCGTTTAAGCTATCTCAGTACGTAGATGCAGTGAACGTAGTGGCTTACATCTTGTATATGTATATTTATGTTTTGTATTAGATGTTTTTTTATCTCCTCTGATATTTGAGTTAAAAAATTGTTCTGGATGTTGTCAACATGGCCTGTCTGGCTTGTGCATCCGCCGTGCGCGTTCACGCCTCTAGATACAATGGTATTAGATATTGTTCATGGTTGTTCTGTTGGTTAACTCTGTTGTGTAGCTGTTGAGGTGTTGGCTGTCGTGCCGAGGCATCCCATCGCATTGCACATCCTACAAAGTTATTCATGTGGAAATTCTCAGTGGCTAATGTTATGTAAATTATGTTAATAAATTTTATTCAACTAACACAAAGGCCTTTGTATGAAATATTTTCAAGGCTAAAAATTTCTTAAATATAATTAATAATACTATATTGCAAGTCTGTCTGTCTGTCTGTTTGTATGGTGTATGATCTATGGGATGCCTCATACTGGAGTGGTTGGTAGGGCGGCGACCGGTCAGAACGACGATGATGATGACGACGTGTGGCCCGAGAGGATCACTGTGTGTAATAATAGACTAGAGACCAGCGTGGGTGCCGCAGGACTTTACGACTGTCTATGAGCTATCGGTAGCTGCTTTATGACTTACATGCGAACTTTCATGACTATATTAACTACATCCAGGCAACTGTGCTTAATCGGAACTAGAGAATTCTCAGCGAGCTTTATCACCAACAAGCAATAGGGTTTAACAGTAAAGAGATGAAAAATTAAGGCTATGACTAGACATAGGGAATGTGCATTTGTTTTAAATCAGCAAAAGTAATATATTTTTTGAATCCCTTTAAGAAAATACACGACCTTTAAATATTGACCGAAAAATGTAAAAAGTAGGTACAGTACAGTAATCAGTTGCTAAATTAAAATGTTACAGGACTAAAAAAACTCCGCTTTTGCTATAATTTAAAAAAAAAATACTGTTCAAATCCTTATGTTATTTGTGATATTTTTCTTATGACAATCATATACATAAACCCAGTAGATAAGTTAATAAAATCAATTTTGTATTCATCTCCATACTTTTTCAACTGTGGTTGTGACCAGTGATGTCATTTATCATATTTCGTCAATGGGTGATCATAGATTAAATGCCATTGCACGGACAATAGTTCCAGCATATATGTACATCTTTTCGAAAATCAAATAAACAAACTATGCAAATTCCCTATTCAATAAAATTTATGTATGTTGTAGTTGCAATTAATGATTTCCGGTTAGTTAAGGCATGTATTTAAAGTTGCGGCGACAAAACAATCAAATTTTGGTGTGAAAAAACCGAATATGGAAAACTAAATTACTAAGTTCGCGAAAGAAAGTAAGGAACAAAAAATTCCAAATCTGGCGAGTAAATAATATTGGCCAGTTTTGTTCACTGAATATTCCTAACTTGCAGACAGATATTATGGCGAACAAATAACCGCCTTGGTGACAACTTAAGGTACACATTTAATACAAGAATGGGCACATATATTTTACATAATGTAGGTAGGTAATTCAAAAATAATACTAAGCAATGAACCGAGTGGCATCAAAAAATCGTAAAGGAGCGTACAAAATTCCATTTTTTGATACCAAGATGGCGGTACATCCGCCTATATTATATACATTTTTAATAAAATGTATATAATATAGGTGTCTTTTTCTAGGTTTCTGGGGGTGTAAAAATCATTGATATTGAAATTTTAAATTGGCGGATATTTATTCTGACAAATTCATAATAGTGCCGAGTAGTGTCATTTTCCAGGTATTTGGAGGTGCGGAATACGAAAATGATATTCATTTTTAATTCCAATATAGTGGACATGATTTTTTATTTAAACTAATATGGATGTCCTTTTCTAAGTTGCTATGGGTGTTGATTACAAAAAAGTCATCAATTTTGAATATCCAAGATGGCTGACATTTATCTTTGTTAAAATTAATATACCCATATTAGTCCTTTTGTAGGATTCTGAGGGTGCTGATTACAAAAAAGTCATCCATTTTGAATTTCTTAGATAACGGACATTAATCCTACTGCTATTATAAATGTTTAAGTTTGTGAGGATGGATGGATGATTCCTTGTTACTCTTTCACGCAAAAGCTACAGAACGGATTTCGATGAAATTTGAATCATAATATTATAACATATCAAATTTAATATAAGTATTAACCCAGAGCCTAAACTAATAGTAGTTTAGGCTCTGGGTTAAAACATTTTTAATCCCGAAAAAGTATTCCCGTGGGATAACCGATGCTATATTTACGCGGGCGGAGCCGCGGAAAAAGCTGTTTTTATAAAACAGCTTTTTCCGCGGCTCACATTATAGGAGCGTAATATACATTGCCTTTCTAGGTTTCTGATTTTTTCAGGGTGCTGATTGTAAAAAAATAATTTATTCTAAATATCAGTCTTACTAAAAAAAATCGGTAAGGTCGGTATTTATTTTTTGTAAAATGTATATGTGCCGGTGCTGAATGCGAAAATGATATTCATTTTGAAGTCCAAGATGGCGTACATTCATTTTACGTATATCCTCCCCTCACCTCCTTTTTGAGGAGTCAAACTAAATTTATTTCGAGAAAATTTATCAAAGTATTTCAAGGTTACCTTAAAATTTTAAAGTAGACGAGTTAGAAAATCTCGTATCTAGAGCATTGCCATATTTTTTTCTACTATGGCTTCTATCTTGGAAACGGTATATCCTACTGAAAAAATAATGAATACTTTTCCTCCTAAGTTTTCCTGTAACCATATCTTTACTTCATGATGAGAAGAAATTAAATTTGAAAATATTGAATTTTCCTAAATTTATATAGCTTACATATAAATTAGGTACTTATCTCGAACTACATAACATATTGTGATAATAATCATCAATCCTAATCGGCATCTTTGAGAAATTTTAAATTAACACAAGTTAATTTTACGAGGAATGAAAATTCGCCATTTCGGGAATTTAAAATGGCTGAAAATTTTGTAATCAGCACCCCCAGGAACCTCGAGAAGTACACCCATATTAATTTGAATAAAAATAAATATTCACCATCTTGGAATTTTAAAATGACTGTCCTTTTCGTATTTAGAATACCAAAAAACCCTAACAACACCCTAAAAGCCTGGAAAAATTACGCACATATCAATTTTACAAAAAGAAACACCATTTTGAAATTTCAAAAATAATGATTTTCTGTATTGACTCTGATTTCTGGTTTCTGACAACCTAGAAACGGACACCTACATTCATTTTATTTAAAAAAATGTCCGCCATCTTGGAAATTCGAAATGCGTGACTTTTTATAATCAGTCCCCCGAAAACTTAGAAAGAGCACTCTCAGAAACCTTCAAATGGACACCCATATTAAATTAATTGATTTGAAACGCCATTTTTTGATTTGAAAATGGTTATAATTTTCGTATTCAGCACCAACAAATACCTTGAAAACGACACCTATACATTAACAAACCCCAATAGTACCAAAAAATGGTGAATTTTCGTAGTCCATTAATATATTTTTAGCAGCCATTAATTTATCAACCAAATCTGGTTATACAGCTGCTTACATCGTATAACGATCGCCAACTCGGAAATTAAGTCGCCAACGTTTAAATTTCAGTACCAATTTGGATTAATATTCGCCACTTTTATCTGCCGATTTTTGTAATTTTTGTCACCTGTGCTTTCGCCAGTTTAGTAATTTAGTCACCAACATATTAATTCGCAGCCAAATTCAGTAATACAGGAACTGTGCAGTCGCTAAGTTATTTTTTAGTCGCACGATGAATTATATCCCTTAAGTTAACAAGGTTTCTAACAGACCTCGCAATGATAGAGGGATATAAAAACAAGTGACACGCCAAGTTAGCGTCGCGGATTCAGTTAGCTCATTTCAATACAATGGCTGCGGACGTATATGCAAATATTTTGTCCTACGAGCAGCTTGTAAATCATTCCCAATAGTCAAGTTTTATAATTAATGTGTTCAAACATTGATAGTCATATTATGTACGCCTCTGCAAACGCGCTAGGCTCTTGCGGGCATTATGCCTTGACAAAGCACAGATATCATCATAATATGTACCGCCAGATATTTCAAACAGTAGTATCACAGCTAGTGTTGCTAGTGTTTAAGCTAGCTCATGAAAAACCTTCCTATCTCGCCTGAAGTAAGGATACGTTTATGTATGCGACACAATGTGTAAACGCATCCTATGTAATAAACCATCGTGCTCCTCTATCTCGCTAGATTGATGCATGTCTGTCTGTCTAGCTGGTAGCAGGGCACGACCAATGAAGCCTCTGGTCCACGTTACTGGACAACCAATGACAAAAGCAATGGAATTGCGGAAAGCAGTGTTATGAAACTAGTATGTACTGAAATAGATCAACTTCGAAAGCTTTTCTAAATTATTATTATTATGGTTTTGTCCGCCATCTTGTTGCATTAGTTCTGCGACCACCGCTGTCCAGTAATGGCGCCACATGTTAGGCAAGCGGCTTGGCAAGCTCTGGAGATCTGCATTGCTAGTCAAGCTGTTTGCCGAGCGTGATATAGCAACGTTAGGCAAGCATCGTTCCACGGGCGTGCACTTTGGCGTTCTGAAAGACTGCGTTGCTTGCCAGGCGTTATATAGCAAAGTTAGGCAAGCAGCTTGGCAATGAGGGTTGTTCAAGTTTATTCACAATGCGCAATTAGACTCGAATTCGATAACTACCCTTAGCGACAACCAATAAACTCCGAGCTAAGCTTTGATCAATAATCGCGCGGTATGTTTTTGAATCCGAGTCGAATGAGAATTGTGAATAGCCCCGCGGGGGGGCTAGTGGGGACTGAATGCATTGCGTGCCAAGCTACCTGCCAGACAGCATGGTACGTGCGCTTGTTGATGCTCGGTGTGTGACAGTCGACGCGGACGAGATCCGGCGGCTGGGCAAGCGGTTCCGCAAGCTCGACCTGGACAACTCGGGCGCGCTGTCCATCGATGAGTTCATGTCGCTGCCCGAGCTGCAGCAGAACCCGCTCGTGCAGCGCGTCATCGACATCTTCGACGCGGACGGCAACGGCGAGGTAACAACACGAGCTCTCGTTCCCACGAGAGTTTTTTTGTGGTCGCGACAGAAAAAACTGCACTGTAATTAGAGCTGAAAATAGAAGTGTCAAATGTCTGATTTGACAATTCTAAACGATTTTTAGCTCCAGTGTATTAGCGTAGAGTTTTATTTACAGTGCAATTTTTTCTAACGCGCCCACAAAAAACGCTCGTGAGAACGTAGCCTTACGTCTAAATAAACAGACTACTTAGACTTCGGGTCATATGATCTACTGAAAAATCATCGTCAAATTAAAAAAAAACCGTCTTATGTATGTGTGTTTCTCCACTAAACGCGACTCCGCCATATACATATTATGTTGTTGTAATAATTAATATTCTGCCTAAACGTCATTAGATAGGCTGTAAATCGTGTGCCCAAAAGCTTTGTGGTTCGGTTTTGACCTTATATAAGACAAACTCACACAAACTCGTGACACACACTACCTCACTCAACAACATACTATATAAAGAGGCTGTTGAAAAAAGCGCAACACAGTGTTATCACTGTTAGGTGGTTCTGGTGATTTGTGGCAGGCATCTCGTAGACTAGTACCTAGTAAATATTCTGCAGCTGCGTATTTTAACGAAGCGAATACAATTTATCGCTTTTAGTGAGTTTACATAATTATAATATTTATTTAAAGGCAAGTATAAAAGGTAACTTGACTAAGCTGCGATTCCTACTGACTGACAAACACTAAAGATCTACACTAAAGGTGCGTATCGATTTCGCGCGGCGGCCGCGCGAGCATTGTTCGACCGCGGCAAATCTGTTTTGGTTCGCGAGCAATTTTTGCGCAATATTTCATTATAGCGAGGTAGCCGCGCGCGGCAGCCGATCCGTGAACGAGCGTTCATTTTGTGCGCGACAACCATCATGGACGTATCACGTCGGCGACGTGCCGCTGCTGCTTTTATCATATTATTAACAAGCGATCGAAGCGAGAAGCTCGATGGTGGATGAAAAAAAATATATATGAACAGAATGCTACATGGTAGTTTGAGACTAATGGAAGACATGAGATACGAAGCTATTGATGAAACAATAAAAATTTCACAAGAATGACACCAGATGATTTCGAATTTTTAAATTCATTTATTGAGCCCAGTGTAAAAAGAATGGACACTCACTTTCGAGAAGCCATTTCAGTGACCGAAAGACTTGCTATCACTTTAAGATTTTTGGCTACCGGAGACTCATATTATATATCATATATCATACTAGCCTACAATATCTTTTTCGAGTCTCAAAACAGTCAATTTCACGAATAGTACCAGAAGTTTGCAGTGCATTATGTCAGGCGCTGATAGATTGGATCAGGGTAAGTAATTGAACACTTTTTAAATTTTTAATTGAAACATTTATTCATATTTTGTTTAAACTGATGATGGTGTTGGTGGTGGTGGTGGAGGAGGAAGCGGAGGAATTGAAGGCCACGGTGACGGCGTTGGCGGCTGCGGTGACGGTGTTGGAGGCTGCGGCGACGATGTTGGAGGCAGCGGCGATCGTGTTGAATAGGAATACATTGAATCGTGTGGACACTGGTCGTGATTTATTGTACTTTCGTAACCTTGGGTGTAATATCCACTCTGAGAATACTGCCCTAAATCAGCCTCATAAATAATATTGTTAATTGCGTGCTTAACGTATATTAATGTGCGTTGTTCATATTTACGCAGCTCATTGGCAATATGCTGACCGTATGTAAAATACTGATCAGATGACGACGACGATATTGATGTCGATGTTTCACTTAACATGTCAAAAGCTTTTTGCAGCATTTTTTGTCATCTGCAGGATTTGGTTTCTTTTTTTTTCTCGGTCTTTTTGGAACATCTGGGTTATTTAGTACATCAACTGGTTTATCTACATGCTGTGTATTTGGTTCTGTTCCATTTGCTGCATTAACAGACTTGTGTATTTGTTTCTAGGCCACTATCGCTATTTGTGTTATCATTTTGAGTTGGAAGCATCTGAAAAGAAGAATAATACTCATTATTAATTTACATACTTATTGTTACAGATCCCTAACTCTGAAGAAGAATGGTTGAAGTTAGCGCAAGTATTCGAAGAAAAATGGAATTTTGCTCATGCCATGGATGGAAAGCACGTTGTGTTACAAGCCCCTATACAAAGTGGCACCGAATATTACAACTATAAACATTTCTTTAGGATTGTGCTAATGGCTATAGTCGACGCAGACTATAATTTTATTTATGTCGATGTGGGCTGTCAAGGTAGAATTTCAGATGGAAGTAGGTGTCTTCAAGAATACTAATCTATACAAAAAATTGGAAGAAAAAACCTTAAAAATCCCCCAACCCTCAATACTTCAAGTTCCTTATGCTCTTGATGTACCGTATGTACTACAAGCAGATAAAGCCTTTGCACTGAATGAATATACAATGAAGCCTTTTCCAGGGGATCTGGAACGAGGATCTCGAGAAAGAGTTTTTAATTACCGTTTGTCTCGAGCACGTAGAGTCGTTGAAAACGCTTTTGGCATACTCAGCTCGGTTTTCAGAGTATTGAGAAAACCTATGTTGCTGGAGCCAGAAACAGCCAACAAAATTGTTTTAGCCATCTGTTCATTTACATAACTATTTGAGAAGAAATAAAAGGACGCGATTAATTTATACACCATCCGGAACTTTTGATAGTGAGATGGAGGGAATTTTTATACCAGGAACTTGGAGAAATGATTCTACGCCCACGTCATTACTACCCATCTCAAGTATTCCACGAAGAGCAGCAAACTATGCAAAAGATGTACGTTTACATCTAGCTAACCATTTTCATACAAATGGTGCAATACCTTGGCAAAATAGATATTGAAAGTTAACTTACATCATCGTCAAAGGTATCAAATGTTACATTGGGTACATCTTTATCTTTCATGAAGTCAAAGTCGTCAAAAGCGAACCATTTTGATACATAAATATTGTTGGCACCTGTAATAAAATACGTCAGTACAGATTACTAAAGTTTTATTTCGTAACATTTACAACTAAACGTCTAAATGGTATTCCAATACATGTCCTTACTAATAATAAGTAATATATTAATAAAAGATAATAACCTCGAATAAATAAATAACCTCAAATTCGAGGTAATTTTTTCAGATTTTCAATTTTTCGAAAATTTCATAATATGTACTTAGGTTAGGTTAGGTTAGGTTACTAGTTCTGGTAAGTAACTATTATAAATTATATACTATGTTACCTACATAGTATATAATTTATAATAGTTACTTACCAGAACCAGTAAAAAGGCTTTTGTTTATTCTAGACTTCTCCCTTCTATAGGACGCTAAAAGCGTAGTCATTTTCTTTTTCAGTTCATGTACAGGCATGCCTATTTCTATACTGATGTCGTTTCATGCATCTTTTCTTAATGATTTGTTGTGATAATCACTACATTTACTGTTCCATAGAAATTGTTTAGTGCCATATAATCTAATTAAAGTACGACACTTCTCGTTATCCATGTTTTTGCCGCGCTTATCCACTAAAAATGCGTGAGTAGTCGTCAGGTCCGTCCCAATTGCGCGCGCACAACGCACTGACACTCCTTTGCCGCGCCGTCAAAAACCGACACAAACTGGTTCGTCGCGCGGCACGTTCGAGCGCGCAGATGTTCGAGTAGCCGCGCGCGGCGGCGCAGTACCCATAATGCGCGGCCGCCGCGCGAGCCAATGTTCGTTGGTTTGCCGCGCGAAGTCGATACGCACCTAAAGAAATACACCTTATTAAGACCCCCAAAATATTGCTATGAGTATCTTATTGGCTAAGGAACCCCACTAGCTAATTGCAAACGCTAATGATGTCATATTGTATAACGCCATGCTTTAGAAATGCGAACATTCTCGGCCTTGAGCGAGCACAATGGTGCTCTGTGATGAAAACAGATACAGGTCAGATACACTTATTGACACTTGAGAAAATTTAAAAAAGGGAGTCCATGGAATAAATTATTGAATAAGGTTTAAGTGTTAAATTAGCAACATTATTAAAAGTAACCCACATCAAATGTTTCCTTCATTCATTGTAATAATGGCATTTGGCTCATGTATTTGTAAGATACATTTTGTATAAGAATGTGACTTTTTTGAAAACTACAACGAGTTTAATAAGTTAAATACTAGGACTATTAGAGCAACACATTTCCGGAAAACGCAGCCATAGTTAATCCGCTTGGTTTCCGAGTCTGATAGTAAAGAGCAAAGAAACCGTCGCATTGTTATAGCTGAATGCAAGTTCTATAGAGTATAGGGCAACCTAACAGTCCATTGTCCGGTGCAGGTTGACTTCAAGGAGTTCATCCAGGGCGTGTCGCAGTTCAGCGTGAAGGGCGACAAGCTCAGCAAACTGCGCTTCGCCTTCCGCATCTACGACATGGACAACGACGGCTTCATCTCCAACGGGGAGCTGTTCCAGGTACACCGTACACCGCTCTCCCTTTCTCTCCCTCTAAAGTAAAAATTATGTATTTCCATAGTTTGCACATTACAAAATTTGGACATGTCAAATTAATTACATAAAAATATAAAAATTTTACAATAATATCTTAAGAGTATTCATAACATTGATAGTAATATTTGTTATTAAATATATGTTTATGGGGTTATTTAAAGCAAATTTACATCCCAAGAATTTTTATCCTGTAAATACTCAGATATTTTATAGCATACATTTTGTAGAAGTTGTTTTTGTTGTCTTCGTAACTATTGACCGATCATTTTTGTAAGTCTTTTTGAATTTTGTTGGAAAGACGTATACATTGCCCTTTAAACGTATACATTGCCCTTAATGGAGTCTAAAAGTGGGCAAAGCGAGTTTATCTTTATTTCTAGTATTTATGTTATGTGTATTGCTTTTCCTAGGAAACAAATTGATATTCCTATGGGTATACAATAGAGTCTTTTAAATGTATTGACATGGCACTGTCAATATATTTGTTTTTAAATTTTTCGCGCAAAGTTTCTCTGGGTCCATTCTATAGATAGCACGGATCGCTCTCTTCTGCAGCACAAATATAGAATCTAGACGTCCGTTTCCAGCACCTCCCCACAGTATGCCATACGACATAATGCTATGGAAGTAGCCAAAGTAAACCAGTCTAGATGTGGTTATGTCCGTAAGGTAACGAATTCTAACCACCTGGACCCTCTAATGAGGAATGGCGCACTCTCATTTCTCTCAAACCGTCTATAATCGATACTAATATTATAAAGAGGAAAGATTTCATTGTTTGTTTGCATTGACATAATATTCTAGGTACTTTTAATCTACAAAATGTACGGTTCCTGCGGGAATTCCTTTTGCGCTCACAAAGTAGCGGGCAACATCTAGTCTAGTAAGGAATAGAAGTCGCAAGTCCTCTAGAAATAAATCAGCATAAAAATAATAATGTGGACATTTTTATACATCCGAAGTACATTTATGGGCGTTAGAATGTATGGATATAAAGATCCTGTAAATAATAGAAGGTGACACAGATTAGATACATTTTGGGTTATTTTATTACATTCAGAAATTGTTATCCATTGTCTAGTCGTTATTTTCCTGGCGTCGTCCCCTGCGTTGATAGTTCTCCCGTATAACAATAGCAGCTAATTATAATACACAAGTAGCGATGATTGGAAATCCGCCATCAAATTATCTAGAGCATTTATGTTCTTAGATATTATTAACGATACTACGTTCACTATAATACGAATACGACACATTCGATAGACACAATATGTGTTTATTATATTCTGTCTATCCAATACAATCCACATTCCATAGTAAATAGAAGACAGATAAAATATATTATTGTTTCCATTATTAATAACAATTTGCAATGGACTTCCGCAAAGTAAAAACGGAATCTATTAACTATAATATTATAAGGGTCTATCCACATATTACGTCACAGCGCAAAAGGGAAGGGGGGTCATACTAAACGTCAGGGTACATGTTAAGTACAGGTATGGGGATCCTAAAAAGCGTGACATGGGGGGGGAGGGGGTCAGAAAGTCTAATATTTGCGTGACGTAATATGTCGACGGACCGTAAAGCGAATTACATGATTCTAATTGATATTCCCATGTTTTAGGTGCTGAAGATGATGGTGGGCAACAACCTGAAAGACACCCAGCTTCAGCAGATCGTGGACAAGACTATTCTATTCGCCGACAAGGACGAGGACGGCAAAGTGTCGTTCGAGGAGTTCTGCAGCGTCGTCGGCAACACCGACATACACAAGAAGATGGTCGTTGACGTTTAAACCAACTGAAATACGTACATTGACCAGACACAAGTGTGAGTTTTTAACTGACTATCCCGTTTACGTTACGTTTGACTTCCTTTTGCCCTTGGAAATCAAAACGTAATGAAAGTATACGGCTTTATTTGTATGAGCTTGCGAACAGCGCCTCTATTGGACGTTTACGCTTACTAAACAGCGCTTCTAGCCGACGCTTATGAGTACTTATGCCCATACAAATCAAGCCAAACATAAACGCAGTAGTGATAGTTAAAACTCACACATTGGCTACAGAGTTCATGCACCGCATACTAATCGGTCGATAGTTCCATCGAGTACTACATGTTAAATCACTCCGATTCTAATATCGAAAGAAAGTTTGCGATGAGTCTTAGCCCTACCGAGTACGCGCGATTACATAGTACCGGTCGCCTATAAGTGTACCACATTTCGATTTTATTACTAAGGTAAAAAGGTCGAAAGTGGCACAGCGTTTTGCTGGCGACTGTAAAGAAGATCAGGAGACGGCGGTCAATGCCACTGCGAGCCGGACATGCGCGTGCAACAGAGACAGTGGCGTGTCAATGTACTCTACGTCAGTAGCGCCTGGACTTAGCGCCCTCGCGCCCGCCTGCCTTATACAGCCGCCCGCCGAAAGCGAATACAAATAGAAAACACAGGTGTTGTTAAAACGCTTTCGAAAATTTGCCCTAATGCAAAAAGAACAGTTAGGGCTTAATTGGCGAATGTATTTTAACTCACTGTGATGGATGGATTAATTAATACTTAGGTGCGTCCATTTTTTCCGTTTAAAATCGTTTTAGGCAGTGGCATAATCGTTAACTAATAACCTTCACTATGCCTTATATGTCTTGAATAGTTCTAGATGAAAGACAAAACTTTAAATTCCACTATATTAGTTATCGTTCGTGCCACTAGAGGGCGGCAATACTTGCATTTTATCTTGACGTAAGTGCGAAACTTCTTCCTCTCTGTCCACTCTAGCTAGAACACTATTCAAATTGCGCGGCGGCAGCATTCTACCATTATTAGTAGAACTATTCGGGCTTTTGTATAATATATTACATATTAAAGAACACAAAGTTGACTACTTTGTTACAACATAATATTATATGAATCATATAACAGCATCCGTGGTCCAGTGGTTTAGAGCTTGGCTCTCGACTCGGAGGTCGTGGGTTCGATTCCCGCATTGGAACAACAAAAAATGTTTGGTTAGGACAATGCAGGCTGATTGTAAGAAAGATGATCCATGCGTCGGATGGGGATGTAAAAATGCGCCTGATCTCTCGCCAGTCGTGTCGGTTATCCGTCCC
This sequence comes from Phengaris alcon alcon, assembly GCA_037179445.1. Classification (NCBI taxonomy): domain Eukaryota; kingdom Metazoa; phylum Arthropoda; class Insecta; order Lepidoptera; family Lycaenidae; genus Phengaris; species Phengaris alcon. The sequence goes on from JAYRCH010000420.1 coordinate 171,500, forward strand.
ACTGGGTTATGAGAGTAAAGGAAGAGAGAGTGCTCTTGTGTACTGCGAACACACTTGGGCACTATAAAAATAACTCCTGCATAGCTGACCTGGTTTTGACTGAAACCGGCCACTTCACCGAAATCGGTGTGGAGAACTATTATATGAATCATATATATTTTATGCCCACTAGGGGCACTAGTCCCTCCTCAATCCTAGGAGGATTATTGTCCACCACACTGGCCTATTGCGGATTGGACGAAGTAGGTAATGGTAAATGTCAAACGCCGTGCTGCTGTCTCACTTTATAATCATTTGTTAATCATAAAAAGAATTAAGACAAATTACATTAGATATCGACGTGTCGAGGGGAGGACAGAGATATCAATATTTAACTATATTATGATCCAGTCTATGAATCTCATTTTATTAAATTTGGAAATACATTACAATATTAAGATTCATAGTAATTTGTTAATATTTATGTTGAGAATTTTGTCCTAAAAGATTGTTTTTCTATTCTACTAACTTTAATCGATTTTTATGAAAGACAGTTAAGTTGTGTAATATTTTAGATTTCTTCGTTCTCACCCCTCTACCGTTTGTAGATATACCACGTTAGTTAAACTTAATAGTCAAATAGATTGTCTTTATTAATTTGTTGTGGTAATTTTAATTCATATTGTTATTTAGTATTTTATTTTTTAAACTAGGTGTCGGAGTCAACATAACACATTCGCAACATAACATAACGTCATGTCGCAGATTACATTTGAAACTTTGTGTGTGTTTCTGTGTGTTTGTATATACATATGTTCCAGTTTGGCATATGGCTATGTTTGTGTCAAGACAAAATTAATTATTCTACTAAAGAAATACACACCCAGCCATCGATATAGTGTTTTAAATCATTCGCTCATTTAAATTCACAGATAAAAATTAAAAGTTAAGAAGCCACAAAACAACATGAAATACTTACATTTAAGAAATATTTAATTGTCCTTTTAAAATATTATACTTAGTGGTTTTAATAATTATCTTTTTATAATGAAAGATTAACGACTTGCAGAATTGTTCGACACTAATAAGTAATACTTACCTTTTCATAATAATTTGTAGTAGAAAGTAGTACAAAATATTTTGGTCCGTTGTGATGAGGTTAACGATCTTCCACAAGTCATAACTTTAGATTATCTTTGTTCTCCACACACGTAGCAATTGCAATCACAATAGATATATATTATAATATGCATGATTAGTAATCATTTTTGCACTTGGTAATTTGTAGCATAAAACTTACAAACAGAATCGAAATATCGACACGACCTTACCATATTATTACGATGCACTGCCTGGTGACAGTAAAAGAATCAAAGTCCTTAATGACAGTTTTCGATATCACTTCCGCCACCCGATGGCTCTTTGTGTGAGTCGGGTCCGCCCCCTAGCGGCAGAATAAATACCAAAAACCCACATTGTTACAAAGTAATTATTATAATAAATGATATTACTACGCACAGCAAGTCTTGATGTAAAGCAGTTTTAACTAAGGTTTGTAATGGCATCAAGCAGGTGTGAGTTGTGACAGATTTATGAAATTGCTTTATCTATGATTTTATTATCAAGTTCGTAATATAAGAAGCCTGTTAACTTCACTAATACATTTCTGTTAACATTACGCACTTATTGTTTAAGCTTTCTAATTTTTAACTTGACCTTGAATAATATTTCTTAGCATGTAATGAGTTAAAATAAAGATCAACTAGATGTTATTTGGATTATGTTCATGACATTTATTAATAAAGAAATATAAGTTTAAGACTACTAATTCTAAATTATTCTAATGTGTGCATTGCCGGCATCGATTCTGTTTGTACTGCATATTGTAAGTCTACTGTCGTGGACCGAATTTACTACATAATAGGAATGTACAAAGCTCCTACGCTTAAAGGCCTCCTGGCACAATGGCCGAATACGCGACGCGAGACTAATGTCTACAGCGCGCCAACAAAGAGACTTTTTTTGCGCCGAGGGATGTTGTCTAGTGTCGAATATATTTTTTTTTATAATTATTAAAAAATTGTTTAATAGAGATACATTACTCTAATATAAATAGTTATTTTGGCTGACGCGATTAAAAATTTTAAGCAAATATTGCCCATCCCCTTCTCGCAAAACGATATGTTACAAATGTATGGCGGTAGCAACTCGTGATGTCACAGGCTCTCTTTCTTATTGCAAATTTATATTGATTGTATCTTTGTTATTTTTTAAGATTCACTAAAATAGATTTTAGATTGTTTATAATAATGTTGTCTAATAATGATCAGAAGATTTTTTTTTTATTTGCCTATTGTGCTCGGGGGCTGGTTGTACAATATGCACATGCTTGCGAGTCTCATGTTATTGTCCTACTTTACTGCAAACTACAATTGCTTTCTGTATTGTACGCTTTGAGATAATTCCCACTGCTTGTTGTCTGTGAATTCATAGAATAAGTGTGATTTTAAAAAACTATTATTTTAACAATATATTTCTCAGATTAAACTATTTTCAATTTTATAGTTGTCCAATCATTACAATCAAATTCTTATGATTGGTAAATATATCAATTTTATTGTGGAAATGATAGGTACATGAAGCAATTGTAGTGTTTTATGGAGTCGTTTTCCGTCCTCACTGTCACAGCCGGTTCAGCTTGTTTTTTATGTACTTAATTATAAACTACTAAGTTGTGTTATGAAACTAATAAAACACCATATGACACACGGGCACTGAAACCTCTTTTATCTAATAACAAATCCCAGACTACTTTTAATTTTTATTCTTTTGAGTTTTTGTCTTATAAATAATTTAGGGACATATTTTTCTATTAGCACAAAAATAAAATAAAACGCTGAACCTTAAGATGATATGTTCAGCTTAGGGATACACTATTTATATTGGCTAGATATATCAAGTAGATTTGTTATCATAATAATATCGTGGAATATAATGCACTCTTTAAATATTTTATCTTACTTTACACTCTTAAAACTCTATTTTGTTAAAGTAATAAAGATCATTATATAGTATTGTTAGCAGGTTTAAAAGTATAAAGCATATTAATGTTTCAACTCACATCTCATTGTAAATACATAGTGTAGTCTAATATTATGTACTATAAGTGCAGGTCTAGTGAAAATCATCTAGTCAAAATTGCACATTTTATTCTTATCATTTAAACAGAATTTTTATCAATTAATGTTTGGTATTTACATAATAATATGATGATAATATATTAAACACCTATTTTACTAATATACCCTAATTATCTTTACTTAAATTTACTTTAAAGTTTGGGAAGAAATCTTATGCTATCCTAATGTAACATTACTATCGCTTTACTGCGCCTTATTGGTGTAATAATACCCTGTTTTGCAGTTGGCCAACTGTTTGATGTTGCCCACTCATCACAGGTAAGAGTGTCTCCTTGAAACTTCTCGGTCACTCTCGAGATTTGATTGTAAGGTTTAATAAAATTTCAAATTTATTATCCTCTGTGTTTTACTATAATCTACTTAACATTAAATACTGTTAAAGATAAGTGTATGTATCAATAATTGTACTGCATACAATAGTTTCAGCCCTTGAGAGCTTATCATATTTTGTTATAGCTCTAATGAGCTCAAAAGATTAAGGATAACTTATGCTTTTGACTTGAGTATCTCAATATAGAAATGAACACTTAATACCAGACCATTTATCTTATATCATTATATCTTTTGGTTATTGCTATTACAGATTTAAAAAAAAAACAATGTCTTAAATAAAATATAATTAAACAAACTACTTATTGACTATATATTTTAAAATTGTTATTAGACAAATCTTGTCGCTATGCTCAATAATTTGGTGTAGTCTGCTCCTTTTGAGTGTGTCTTTTCCTTCAGTATTGTGCGTAGTATTGTCGGTATCGGAACATGTATTCTTGTGCCCAGTGGAGTTCCACTATCGTCTATAAGGACAATATTGTTGCTGTCGAATTTAGGAACCTTAACTTTTTGTGTTTGTTTCATTCCTACTAGAATGCCCTTCTTCTTTTCTCCCTTGATGGCAACCATTACTCTGTCGCCGATGAATCCAACACCTGCAAGAAGTTATAAGATGTGTTATCAAATAACATGACAAAATACTAATTTAAAGTAAGTACCTAACTAAATTCTACAAGTATGGGTGAGTTTAGATTGAAAGGAAGCTAAGTAATTGTAAACTTACGTTTCTTGTTGTAAACACAAATAACTTTGGGTGGTTTTCCCTCGGCCATAGCTCGTTTACCAATTTCAGAGTTGTCCACCACCCGGAGTCGAGTCAGGAGGCGAACTTCATTTAGACTGGTAGTTGTATGGAAGCCACAAGATAGATTTGGTCCAAGTTTATTTACAAGATTTCGAAACATTTTTATAAATTTAAGAAGAAATGGAGGTACAAATTAGAAAAAATGAGATGTGACTTTGACGTTATTTTTTATTTTTTGTATTATATGGCATCGGCTTAAAACAATTTGCCAGTGTCAAGTTTTAAAAAGGCGGGAAATAGAATTTTCGTTTCAATGTTCAACACCGTATTCCTAAATCGTCAAGTCTAAAGTCTAACAAAGTCCAAATAAATAGTCAGGGCAGTCAATGCGTCAAGTCAGTCGATTCAGTAAAATGGTAGAAGCTTTATTGAAAGTTCTAAGGGAGTTTTGGAGTAACACAAAATAGCGCGTTTTTTGAAGTTGTACCACTTGCCCACACTTATGCACGTTAACGATTATTTAATGGTTATTATTCTACCAATATTACACATTATGAACCGAAATAACAAAAAATTATGAAAGAAATACAAAAAAACACAATTTCACCTATTTTTACAATTAAAAGCATAGAGGTATTTTCGATTTAAATGGTCAAAAAATAGCTCTAAACTCGAACGTTTACAAAATAACCATACAATTTGACAGTTCTTACATCGCAACAGGGTACAGTCGCTCATGCGACATCTAGAGGGAGAAAAGTGCAGTTTTTCTCATTGAATTCCCCGTCAAAACTCGACTGGGATTTTGCCGGGGAGCTCAATGGGTGACGTTGTGGGATTTTGTATTTCATCATAAATTTATGTTATTTCGGTTCTTAATGTGTAACATTGGTAGAATATTAACCATTAAATATTCGTTAACGTGCACAAGTGTGGGCAAGTGGTACAACTTCTAAAAATGTGCTATTTTGTGTTTCCCGCCAAAACTCCCTAGGAACTTTCAATAAAGTTTCTACCACTTTACTGAATCGACTGACATGATTCAATGCACTGACTATTTATTTGGACTTTGACTAGACTTTAGACTTGACGATTTAGGAATACGGTGTTGAAAATTAAAACGAAAATTCTAAGTGTGGGCAAGTGGTACAACTTCAAATAACGCGCTATTTTGTGTTCCTCCAAAACTCCGTAAGAACTTTCAGTACAGCTTCTACCATTTTACTGAATCGACTGACTTGACGCTAGACTGGCAAGGGTGTGTGATATGAAGTTAGCAATAAGAGATGAAGTAAAGTGAGTTGAGTTAGTTATTTAAAATTTTTGACGACTTTAGTAGATTAAAAGTAGTTAATTCAGTAAATCATGGAAGGCCGAAGAAAATTCTGAGCATTGGAAATAGAACTCTGCGCTAATACAAGAGTTGTAAATCGAACACATGAGTGTTGAGACAAATAGCAATGTCATATATGACAGCTCTAAACTCGTAACTTCCATTTTCAACTCTATTATATTAGCGCAGAGTTCTATTTTCAGTGCACTGAATTTTCTAGGGCCAGGCGGATTCCGGGTGATAAAGTCCCACCGTAATAAATCTAAGAGTAGAGAAATCTCGATATTCGAAATTTGTTTTTTTTTTTTATATATTATAATTCGTTTAAATGTTGTAATTTAATAAAATCGAAAAAAAAAATCTATAAATTCTCGACACTGGCAGAATGGTGCAAAACCTTTGCAACCGCCATTGCCATAAATAAAAGAAGAACAGAGTTTTGCCGGGGAATCCAATGGGTGACGTTGTGGATTTTGTACTCTACATAAATTTGTGTTATTTCGGTTTTTAATGTGTAATATTGGTAGAATATTAACCATTAAATATTCGTTAACGTTCACAAGGATAATATTCTACTAATATTACACATTAAGAACAGAAATAACACAAATTTATGAAAGAAATGCAAAATCCACAACGTCATTCATTGAATTTCCAGGCAAAACTCCAACAATGATTTAAACTGTGAACTGTCTATTTTAGGCGCGCTGACGTTGTGACGTCATCACACACAACTCAAGCGCGCGAAAATGGCGTTTTTAAATCGCCCAAGAATTATTGTGATTTTAAAACATTTTTTCCAGTAGAAACGTTTAAAAAAAATACATTCATACTCCCAAAGTACAAAGTACTCAAGTGTCCGCAGATACTGTCTAATACAGTTGGAAGTCAGTACAATAAAACTTAAGGTAAGCATACACGGCGACACTAGACACCAGACACTGAGTGTATACATCGAATGTCTGTGTGTGTACATCGTCGCGACATTTAGTTGCAGATATAGTGTCGGTGTCGCTCAGTGTCTGTGTTGCTGCCGTGGAGACAGGACGCGAAGCGCTGTCCGATACGAGTGTCAGTATTTCACACGTACGCGAAATTTTTGGATACACTAATGACGTCACGCGCGTGGTCAGCTTAAGAAATAAAATCATTGATTTTATATTTTGAAGCGCTGCCAGAACTATGGCAAATATCAAATCCTGATTATAAAAATCGAGCCAAGAAAGCAGCTGCGGCAGAAAGTTTGGCCGAACAATTTAATACTTCTGCATCAGAAATAAATACGCAGTTTAATAATGAACTAAGAAAACTTAAAAAAAAGAAGAGTGGCCAAGGCACAGATGAAAATTATGTAAGCACTTCGGAATACTTCACAAGTTTACAATTTTTAATGCCAAGTACCGTACCAGCAAATGAAACACAACAAAATTTGGTGAGTTGTCTTTATTATTTATTGGTTTATTCATTAATTTCCACTTATGTATCTGTACTGCCAGCTAACTTCGCCTTCAGGAGATACAAAATATTCTTTATATTCTTCACGGATTTCTTTACTTTCATTAGACATGTTGGATCCCACTGGTCTATTTGAGAAAAATACATTATCCGGAGTGGGATCTTGTCTCCAACGGCCAGGAGTTACTATACCATCAATTTCCTCGTCGAAGGTGCCTTGTGGTGCATACACATGCCTTGAATTTCGTTCCAAGAGAAAGTTATGCAACACGCAGATTGCGGATACAAGTTTTATAACTTTTTCAGGACATAATTCTATAGGTTTCCTTAATATTCTAAATCTGTTTGCAAGTAAACCAAACGCATTTTCTACTACTCGTCGAGCTCTCGACAGTCTGTAGTTATAAACCCGATTAGGCCCAGGTTGATTACGAAAAGGAAAAGGTTTCATAATATAAGGTTTCAATGGAAAAGCATCATCGGCTATAATGACCTAGGGTACATATTTGGTCCTACCGGGAAGTGGCCTTGGCGGTGGTATATTAAGTCTGCCGTCGCTTAAAGCATTTGAAAGTGAACAATTTGCAAACACGCCTCCATCGGAGATTCTCCCATTGCATCCTATGTCTGCGTAAATAAATTTGTAATTAGCATCAACTAATGCCATTAAGACAATACTGAATGTACCTTTATAATTATAGTACACGCTCCCACTATGTTGGGGTGCTTTTATGACCACGTGCTTTCCATCTAGTGCTCCAAGAGCATTTGGAAAATTCCATTGGTTTTTGAAATCTTCTGAATTTTTTTTCCAGCAATCTTCAGATGATCGATCTATGGCTGAAATAAATATTTATTATTATTATTTTCAGAACTCTCCTACCAACAGCAAAAATTTGGAATCAACAGATTCGCAAAACTCCAACACCCTCTCTCATTCTCAACGAACCTCTCTCATTCTCAACGAACCTCTAAAAAACGAAAGAAGGAAGACGAAGCTTTAGAGCGAGCGTTAAGCGTGTTAGACAAATCTGATGATGATGGCGTTTTTGGTGATTTTGTGGCTGCTGCGATGCGCAATATGAGGTCAGAATCCCGAAAAAAAGAACTAAAAAGAAAAATTCAACGTATTATTATAGACATTGAAGAATTGGATGAAGCCGAGCAGTATTCGCGTCCTTCGACTTAACAATCTACTTCATTACCAAATGTGACTTGGGAAAGTTCCGAAGACACAAATCTAACTTACGAAAATTTGTAAATAGTTTGTTGATTGACCAAGTTTAAAATGTTTGTACCTATTAATAAGTAAAGAAATTATTAATTAAACAAAAATGTATTTTTTTAATTTTACCTCCATGTAATCCGGTTTTAAAAATCTATAGATAGCATCGCAACATTCTGGTATTATTTTGGAGGTAGTTTGTTGTGGTACCCGAAATAGGTATGAGAGCGATCGATACGAATCTCCTGAAACGAATAAGGTAAATGTTATCATTAAAAAAGTGGTTAAAGATATTTTTATGATGTAAAAATATGTTTTACCTGACGCCAAATATCTCAATGTTATTGCCAAACGTTCTTCTACACTGATAGCTAGTCTCATATTCGTATCTTGCTTCTTAATCGCAGGCGAAATCTTGTTACATAAATATTGAAAATCGTCGTGTTTCATCCGAAGAAAGTTTTTATAACATTCTGGATCTTCGTTTTTCAATTCAGTCAACAATCGACTATATGCCCCTAGCTGCGCTCTTCTTTTAATCCAATCTTTAACCCATATCGATCTCCTCTTACGACGACGCATTTTAATGGAAAAACATATTGCGATAACCGCGGCAGCAGCACGTCTATTCATTGCGATAAAATGTACGACACTGAATAGTGTAGACGGCAAATACACTTGAACCGGTACACTCGATGTATATACAAATGTCGACACAAAAAATTGCTTACCGCGTAGACACAAGCGACACAAGTGTTGACATTTGTGTCAAGTGTCGGTGTCGTCGTGTATACTTAACATTACATCTTAAAAAAAACTGTCAACTATATGTCACATTTTTTCTTAGAGGTTCCCCGCCACGAAGTAGGTATAGATTTATGGAGTCCGGACGTAATGTTGAACAAATGATCTCAATTTAGGGGGCAGATTTTTTTGCCGGTATTACGCGCCACTTTTGAAGAAGTACTCGTTACGTACATTAAGCCTAAAAATATAGAGCAGGTTAAGAGATAATCTGTAAAGCTGTAAAAATCTGGTGTTAATAAATAAACAATAAATTAATAACAAAAATTAGCAGACGATACAATTTTATTCAATTAAAAAATAAACAAGTGCTGAAAAAAAAATTTTCAAATGAATTAAGTAAATGAAACTACAAATTAATTTGTCTTAAAACTACAAAATTTACTAGTTGAAATATTTTTAATAATTGCCAAATGCCTATTAATTTCTGTATCACGAGAAATATACTTGGTGGAAAAGAAATAATAAAGAAGTTTTTGTTAAACATATTATTTATCAAAATAGTATAAATTACAAATAAGTAAGTAAGTTTATAACTATAAATTACATTTACGTGTAATAATCAGTAATAATAATAATAGTATCGGTACGTCCTGAATAGTTGCGCAGCTAGTGGCAGAAAAGAGAACTATGGAACTATGATCTGGGTTTATTATTGGGTACATAAATACTATGGAAAAGCCTCAAGCCTATACCGTTCGGACTCCTTATATCTATACTTCGTGTTCCCCGCCATGTTTTATAGTTTCCGCGTATAGCTTGCTTTTTCACTACAAGACACAACATTTTTCGATTTGCTAAAAAACTATATTTGCACATTAGTTACAAACATAATAGTGTTATGGAATATAAGATGTGTGTGATATGTGTATTAATAAACAAAGTTACATCGGTATGAGACTTTTAATGCCAACAAACAACCTAATGTTTCAAAATTAAACAGATACATAACTAGTATATAGAAAAAATACAAAATGGCGGACTTTGACGCAAAATTGTAGATAGTAGTTCAATTTTTTTTTACCAAACCTATCGAGTAGGGTGTCAAATTAAAGGGAATTAAAATGTGATTTCGAAAATATACCTACATAATATGTCACGTATTTAAATTTAATCAGGAATAATTACAACCATTTTAATTACTTAAATAATTCGAATAAATATTTTGTAATCAATGCATTCAAATAGTAGTATTTTTGCTTTAAATCGACGTCGACGAAATCAAGTGTGTGTTAGATTTAAACAAAAAGTAATAAATAAAAAACCCGACTTTAAAAAACAACATACATAAGCAACGCACTAAAAAGACCGATACAAGATAGAGCTGAAAGCTTATGTGAATTAATTTACATTATGTTTGGAAGCAGGCGGGACCCATTTATTTTTGTACGATTTATAATTTGCAGATGGGTCCTGTCTGCTACCAAAGATAATGTCAATTATTTCAGCTCAATCTTGTTTCGGTCTTTTTATTGCGTTGCTTAGGTATGTTTTTTTTTTTGCAGTCGGGTTTGTTTTTTAATTATTTATTTTTTGTAGTTGTAACACTTGCCCAAATATGTACACGTGAGTCGTGAACGGTTGTATTTTAATGGTTACAGATTGAGAACCGAAATAACTTAATTTATGGAAAAAATACCAAAACAACAACGTCACACTTTTTTCAACAACACACAACTTTCACATTCCGCCAAATTTTATTGATGGCGTGCACTTAGTGCATACGTAATATAAAAATAAAGTATTTGTTAATAACAATAATTATAAATCTTTAGTTCGGGCGGCATAGGCCAATATTATAATAGGTATATACCATAACATAACGTACATATTTTTATGTAAGTAATTTAAAACCGACACTAAACACGTCGTATTGTCTGCGACGTGGGGCGCGATGTGTTCGTCCTCTAAATCTCTGTACTTAGGCGACTCCAATCGGCCAGAACTCCTCGAAGGTCAGTAAGCCGTAAGTGATGGGTCGGAACTCTCACCACAAAGGAATTAAAGTTCACTTTAATGTGACGAGATTCCAAACGTTCGACCCTCAAGACGAAGTTGGTTATGCTCCTGATGTAGTCGCAAGACCTGCTCGACCGTCGACCGACACCAACTGCTACTTGGACATGTACAACGGTGCCGCGATGGTTGCGGACGACGGGTTTCTTCTTCTTCCTCTCAACTTTGATGAACCAGTCATCATCGGACGTACGGTCCTTTTTAGAAAGAGGATGTTCTGCTGTAGGGTATCGGCGTTATTTAATTAATTGTTAATTTAACTAATAAATTTACTTACGTATCTGGTAGGTGAGAGTCGAGGGAGCACCAGGAATAATTTAAAACAATTAGTCCTAACATAATATTATTTGTGATCGAATTCGGTTTGTTTTGTTAAAAAATATTAAAAGAATATATAATTTTTCATGTGTTTATTTTTTAAATAAAGAAATAATTTACATTGTTGTCAGCGTATTTACAACTTAAAAACGTAATAATAATTTATAATAAATAATAATTCGATTGAGTTTAAATAGTTAAGGATATAATAACTTATGTTTGTTTAATTTTAACTAAAAAATAGTTATAAATACCTACTTGATTGTTTTTCAGTGGATTTATCTGTAGTTTCCAGTAGAAGCTAGGTTTACCCTTAATTTTGTAAGTAAAAGAAGATTCTGACGAATTGAGAACCTTTTTGGAAGTCGGTTACTAAACTTTAAAAAATACTTAGTTCTTAACCGTTTAAAAGCAGATTTTGAAAACGTCGTAAATAGGCATGTTGAATGGAAAAGTGCATCTATTTAATGTAAAATCTTTAGGTTAAATAAATATTATGTAAAAGCATTAACACACGTACGGATGTGGTCCGGAGCAGACCACGGATTTGGTTGCCAACGAAGGGGCATGTATCTTTATTCAACAATTTCAAAATTTGGTTTGTAAGAATGTGATATTCGACGCTAGACAACATCCCTTTTTTAAGACGTGAGGTGTTTAAAAAGTCAGGAAATTATAAAAATATTGCAATATTAACTTACAATATTATTATGGCCGAATTTTAACACTGGTTACATTTTTGTCTTGGTCTATTTATTAATTATTTAATTGACTACGATTCACTAAATATTAACTCTAAGCTTTGTTTTTATATAATATAACATGTTTAATACATTATTAATATAAGTAATATTAAATACAATATATTCTGTGCAAACATATTTCTGGAGAAATGGCAACAATTTCTCACTTGACATTTCTAATCACAGTGTTACCATTACAAAAATACATTCTGCACTAAATATTAATTACAAAAGAAAGTAACCTAACCCTTAGACTGGGACCATATGATCCCGAATCCGGCTGGCCCGGGAAAATTCGCAGCACTGAAAATAGATGTCTGCCTAATACAATAGAGCTGAAAATAGAACGTACGAGTGTCGAGTCAAATGTCTATGTCATTTATGTTAGCTGGACACTAGACACATCGATTTTCAAATCTATTGTATCAGCGTAGAGTTCTATTTTCAGTGCTCCGAATCTTCCCGGGCCCGCCGGATTCCGGATTATATAGTCCCAGCCTTAGCACGGTGCAAATCTTATAAACAGTATTTTAACTTCACAGAAACGGTCGAAAGTCTAATATCTAATTAATATTTGTACCGTGCTCTTAGGCTGGTTATCGTGTATGTCGCGCTGATCGCTCGCTATCGTCAGCGCTGATACCGAAATGTATCAAATGTCCGCACTGACCGCTACGCGTTATTCGATAATGCTCTATAGAATTGCATAATTATATTTCGACCTGGCAGCGCTGACGGTTAGCGCGACACTAAAACCCGCCTACGATGTAGAGTTTTTCATAATTAATTTTATCTTCTTAGGATTATTAACAATATTATATACTACATAGGTTTTTGTAAAAAATAATGTAATGCAATTGGCTAAATTATCAATTCTTTTGAATGGAAAAATAAAAAAAAAAATATATTTTTTTTAAATTTAAAATTCGAATTCTACCAGGGTTCCGCCATTGTTCCAGCCAATGGCAATGGAATCAATACACGTTAGTACGCTTTTTGCGAAATTCTATCATTCTTAGCTAAACTAAGTTTGACAAAAACTAGTGTTGTGCTGTACGCAGTAAGTACAACTTTTGTTTTTATTATTACTAAAGAGAGTGTTACTTTCATAAGAATATAATTTAAATTGATATCGAAACTAGGATCGTACCTACTTTAACCGAACGGTTAATAAGTCTCTCTAGACAAATCTCTATTCTTCTATTAGGTTTTAGTCACGATTTTCCGAATCTTTTAAGGATTTTCAAGAGTTCCTGTTGCCTTTAGGGTTTTGAAATGGTTTTGTGCAGGTCGCATCGGAACCGGCTGCAGTCGTGGTCCCTGCTGGCGGCCATCACGTCGCCGAGGTGCGCCGCGACCGCCTCCGCGCTGCCCCCGCGCGATATCCTGGAACACACCGGCGTCATGGTCAGCATCATCGTCACATAGAGGCGGAATGATAGACAAGGTAAGCAGTCAGTGTTACATTAGGTATGTATGCTAAGGTCATCTTACACATGAAGGTGCATAATGCATAGTTACAAGTTGTATAATACCTCATTTATGTGACAAATTGTCAAAGTAATGTTTAACACTGGATTCATAAAGTCATATACCTAATACAAACGGCATAGGTAAGTCTTTTAACATAATAATATTATGACAATAGTTATAATATGATGCTCCAATAGTAATAATATTAAATAGATAATAGGCATGTTGCCTAAAACAAATTTTTTCGTCTATTCGATGTTAGACAACATGTCAATAAACAATCTAGAATCCATTTTCGTATATCTTAAAAAGCAACGAAGATACAAACAATTTAAATTTACAATATGAAAGAGAGCGATATATCGGCCTGTGACGTCACGAGTTGTAACAAATCGTTTTGCGAGAAAGAGATGGGCAATATTTTTTATTGGCATATCATTTATTCGCGTAAATCTAAATACCTATTTCTTTTAGATTTATGTGTCATTAACCAACAATTTAAAAATTTAATTCATAAAAATGTGATATTCCACAGTAGGCAACATCCCTTAGTAGTCGTAACTACTTAATAATCAATTGCATACATAATCAGTTTAAACACACTTACACTCCCTCGTACAAAAACTTTAACACATCCCACACACTCTTGCACCCTAGCAGTACTCAGTTACTGAACCCAAGACGTCGTCGTAGAGCTAGGGTGCATGCATCGTTCGCACACTCATACAAACACCCTAGCACCCTACCCTAGTAGTACCTAGCTACTGAACCCAAGACGTCGTCGTAGGGCTAGGGTGCATCCACCGTTCGCACACTCACACAAACACCCTAGCACCCTACCCTAGTAGTACCTAGCTACTGAACCCAAGACGTCGTCGTAGGGCTAGGGTGCATCCACCGTTCGCACACCCACACAAACACCCTAGCACCCTACCCTAGTAGTACCTAGCTACTGAACCCAATACGTCGTCGTAGGGCTAGGGTGCATCCACCGTTCGCACACTCACACAATCACCCTAGCACCCTACCCTAGTAGTACCTAGCTACTGAACCCAAGAAACCGTCGTAGAGCTAGGGTACACATACGTCATCAACTCGACACACAAATACACACATACACACACTTTTTATTTATTTATTTATTTATATATTTATTTATATCGTTATGGTTTTCTTCTCTTTCTCTTTACTAACTATCGAATAAACATGTTACATGTCTGCTTTTAAAAATGTTTAAAATATGGAGCACGTAAATGAGGTTATAATATGCTTCAACAGAGGCAATCACTGACTCCGTATCACATTATAATAGTTTCGAAGTCAGGGATCTACTAAATAGTGTCATCATTCTTAAGAAGCATTACAATAAAAAAATTAGCCCTACGCTTATTTTTGTATTGTGATGTTGATTATCTGCTATAATATTATTTCTGTAACTGTAAAATTGTTACCTACATTTAAGCTTTGGAAAAAAAAAGATTGTTTATTATTATTATTATAGAACATAGACTGCCAAAAACATTGCTCTTTCTTTTGGCTTCGCGGTAGTCGGGTAAAATATATTATAATATATAGCTTTTTGGAAGTCTGTTAATGCATGAAACCTTGCCTTTATTTACAAGTACCTATTCGATGATACAGCTTAGATTGGAGACTGAAAAAAATGGATAGATGGACTTCAAATGGATGGGGACTCCTAAAATACTACATATTAAAGTTATTTAATGATGCCAAAAATAAAGTCTTTATGCAATCTCGACCTAAGCATAGAACAATAGTCACATCTGCAAAATCCTTACGTCTTTACAGGACAGCGAATTTTTTTCCTGATTGGCCTAGCTGGATGAATATTTAAATAATCTTGTAAATAGTTTTAAAGTAATGTTTAGTTAGTAATAAAATATATTTTAGATTAATATACATTGTTATAATAGGTGTGTCTAGGTTGTATGAAACCATATACAGCGGAAAACCATACATCATATGTCTAGATGTAACTATACTCTTGAGAAAAGTTTCAGTCCTATATATAAATACCTGGGCTGATTGATAACTGGCCGAAACGACGAACTTTAAAAAATGATACGCAAAAAAGGAATATTACATTATATTCTGGCATCTTTTTGAAAATAGAACGCCGAATTTGAATTTAATCGAACTGATGGAATTTGTTTGAGAGGACGTAGAACTTTCTCTGTCGTAAATTTTCTTAACAATGGAAAGAAACGAAATTCGTGCGGTGATAAAGTTTTACGTTTTAAAAGAAAAAACAGCAACCCAGATTAAAACCAAGCTAGACAGTGTTTTAGGTAATTCTGCTCCTGCATTGAGTACAATTCACACCTGGGTAACTGATTTTAAACGTGGAAGACAGAGCTGCGAAGACGCCTACAGGTCTAGCCGTCCAAATGAAGTCACGAATCCGGACATGATCAAAAAAAATTCACAAAATTGTATTGATTGATCGGCGCTTAAAGTTTCGAGAGATAGCAGAGATGGTGAGCATTTCATCTAAACGCCTTTTTAATATTTTGCACCAACATTTGGGAATGAAAAAGCTTTGCGCGCGATGGGTGCCGCGTTTGCTCACTGTAGACCAAAAGCAACGTCGAGTGGACGATTCATCGGAGTGTTTGCCGCTGTTTAACCGAGATCCTAATGAGTTTTTGCGGCGTTATGTAACAGTCGATGAAACCTGAATACATCATTATACTTCCGAGACAAAAGAACAATCTAAGCAGTGGACTGAGAGCGGATAACCTGCGCCGAAGAAAGCAAAAACGGTTTTGTCGGCCGGCAAAGTGATGGCGACTGTTTTTTGGGATGCTCGAGGGATTATTTTAGTGGATTATCTGCAAAAAGGAAAAACAATAAACGACCACATTTGGCCAAGAAAAAAATTTTGTTCCACCATGACAACGCACCTGCACACACGTCAATGGTTGCAGTCGCCAAACTCCATGAATTGCGGTTCGAATTGCTACCGCATCCACCCTATTCCCCGGATCTGGCCCCGTGCGACTTCCACTTATTCCCAAACCTGAAGAAATGGTTAGGTGGCCAGAGATTTTCATCAAATGAAGAAGTCATTGTTGCCGTGGACGAGTATTTTGAGGGGTTGGAGAAAACATTTTATCAAACTGGTGTAACGGCATTGGAGAAGCGCTGGACTAAATGCATCGAGGTAGAAGGAAAATACGTTGAGAAATAAATTTATTTTAAATAGATTTTTGAAGTTTTTCAGCCCTCGTATAGCTTTGTTTTACTTACCTAATTTAACAATTTCTTGATTTTTATTTTGTAATATTGGTTTCGAGCGTGTACTTTTCATGTTACCTATCTATTAAACTAATATTTTAATTAAACCTTGTCCAACGTGTATCGTAAAAAGAATATTCGCGCCCGGTCTCGTGAGTCGTTCCAGAGAACGTAAACACGAGTGAATATGACACCCCCCGCGCGGAGAGCGCGCGCGCCGATTCCGATGAAAGCTTTGATTTTTGGAGGCAAAATTAATAGGTATGTACCTTTGTTCAATTCCTATTTTTAAATGTACGTACAATTAATGAAAACTGATTTTACTAGTATATTAAATGAGTTAATTTAGTACTTACTAAATATACAAAAAAATCAATTTGGCTTAATTGTACTGTGGTGGTTACATGTGGGAACTTTGTTCTATGTATAGGTCTAACTATAACTATACAATCTGTTTATATTTATAATTACCAAAGCTCGCAAGGGAGGACAGACGAACGGACAGAGCGAAACTATAAGGGTTCCTTGTAGTTACTATGGAACCCGATAAATACGACGATTCCCGAAAAACATTAGGAACTTGGTTTTACTGTAACCAAATTAAATTTGTACGAAGAGAAATAAGTATATTCTCTAAGCCCACGTTCCCACGAGCGTTTTTTCGTGGTTGAGACAGAAAAAAAGTGCACTGTAAATGGAACTGTGTGCTATTATACAATAGAACTGAAAATCATGTAGAGCTGTCAAATCTAACATTTTACACTTGATACTTCGATTTTCAGCTCTATTGTACTATCGAACAGTTCTATTTACAGTGCACTCGTGGGTACGAGGGCTAAGGGTCCGTTTCACAATCGCCTAATAAGTGACAAATAGCTTATCCGGGAGTTTGGTCTCTGTCACTCAGTATAAAGTAAACAGCGACAAAACTTTCAAACTAAATGACTTACAGACGGACATGCAGCAATTAAAATATAAAAGTAAGTGTTGCCGCGCAAAACCCGCACCATTAATACAAGCGCACACTTTCACCGAACACGTAACGCGTTACATCACCATGTCACCACGTCTTCTGGCGGCGGTCTGTCTGTGATTATATTGGGAACGGACAACCTTGTATCTAACTTATGGACCAAAGAGTCACGAATTTGCTGTGAATTTAAGACTTCTAAGTTATCAACCGACTTCCGAAAAACAGAAGGTTATCAATTCGAGTGTGTTTTTTTGTGTAAGCGGTTACTCCCCCGTTTGTGGACCGATTTTCGAAATTATATTTTTATTTTAAAGGGTCGACTCCCGAGTTGGTCCCATTGTCACCAAATGGTAGACCCGGTGATGGGGTCCATGAGGAATCGAGAGAAGTCCTCAAAATTTATAGGAACACACCGTTCACACCGTTGACCGTACATCATAATATTATGTTGATATAGGTATATCTCATAGTCTTTTACGCCAATATCGATTTCTTTGAACATTCACAGCTACCAAAAAGTGAAATGTTGTGCCAAGGTAAACCATGTATCCGAAAGGACTGAACAGAACTCCTCAGTATTTAAAGATACACGTTTATAAATTTCAGCGTTGTTTAAAGAACTGCAAGCATAAAGCTAAACAATCATCATCACCACCATCATTGTACCATACATACATAGGTAGTCATAACAAAATGACGAAATACATAGGTATTTTATTCGATTCCTTTGAACAATTGGTAGTCCCATCATCATCATCATTATATATTGTGTATCAACTGGTACATCATTTCCGCCGACAACTTCATTTTTAGGTAATCTAATCATATGGTACTAAAAGTGATATTATGTCAAGGTATAACCCTGGTTCCAAAAGCACTGAATGAGACTCGTCAGTCTTTAATGATACACGTTTGGAAATTTTGTAATTGATTATAGAACTGTTGTAAAGCTGTATGCGAAAGGTCGGCAATGTCAGACGTCTTCTTCCAAAGCTAGCTCTTATCCCTGATAAATCACACATTTTTTAGTTTTTATGTTTTTCTTTCGTTGTACAACAATACTTAAATAATTTCGACGCTACTCATGGCAGCTTGATGGTGGATTGGTAATTTGAGCGTTGTTTACGAATTGGTCTCGGGTTCGAATCCCGGTCAGATAAATATTTTCGTGATTCTTTTTATTTCCTTTCTTTCCTATTTTTAAATATTTTATCGTCTCACTTAAACTCTGAGCAAAGCTCGATCTCCTACTAAAAAGAAAAAAAAATATAAACGAACTTCCAAAGTAAAAGCAATGACATTCTTAAAAATCACTTAAAAGTATAAAATAATTCTTATTGTCGAAATAGTTCCTTTTTAGATTCTGCTAAAATTTAACTATTTCTCTACTCAATCTAAGTCGGTACCAGCTCAAACAATTGTTTAAATCCTATAATCAAATAATCATTAATTGTAACACAACTATGTAGTTGTGTCCATCAGTGGCGTGCACAGGATTATGACACTGGGTATGCGGCGAAGTACTCGGTCACAAAAACTTTTTCGTTTATAGATTTTTAGCATAGCTACAGCCAAGCGTCGGATCTCTAAGTCGAAACCATGCCAACAGAGCAAGTCTTAGATGTACTACTATTCATGTACATCTTCTACGGCAACGCAGACAAAACAGCGATCGATCGTCGCGGCGGAAGAAATTCTAATAAGTAAAATAATAAGCATATTTTAAAATATAACTACTCACCAGTCAGTCAGCTTAAATTTTCACATATTCAAGGTTCCGGTTACTTGAGATTACTATATCCCGATGTAAATTACTAAATAATATGCAAGGAAAACAATATTATTTAATCGTGTGTACACTACCACACAGACAGTTATACGTTTCATAACTTTTAACATGAAATTTTCGAGTTACATTATTTTTTTGCTGGTTTAATTGTTGAAACTCGGGTACACACCTACCTTTAGACAGAATTTGAACCTTTTCACTGAATGACAATTGTGAGAACTTGTTATTTTTAATTTTTAATAAACACACATTTTCAAAACCTCACAGTCAAATAACATCAAAAAAAAATCGACTAACTCACTAGTAAAAGCAAATCACTACAATTATTATAGAAACTCAGTAATAAACTGTTAAATGTACACACTTTCAAATGTTAAAATGAAAAATCTGTTAAGAAAACTATAAATAAACTGGAGCGATTAAATTGTAAACAATGCTTATCACATGAAATATGCAATATGGCCCCCGCGAAACACAAAACGTTTCTTCTATTTAAACAAATATAACCTTACTAAACAAAAATGCATAATATTGTGCATACGTGATTTATTAGATTTCCGACTATTCTTTTTACTCGGATTATAGGCAACGAATAATTTCCGACAAGACAGTTCGGCGGTTTTCGGAAGCGATCGGATAGCCGAACCGAAGCCGTGAGCCATCGCCTGCCGCTGGAGTTACCGCTGATAATCATGTCGATATTCATGGGTGTGTGCGTTTGCGAAGTATGAAAATTACACATACATGCGATGATTTGTCCTGCACAAAGCAACCGTATGAGTTGCTATTTATAAAATATTAGGCGTTTTTATGTTATTATATTTTTTTAATTAATTTATTTACTATTAATTAATTATTAAAGTCATCTAAAACGTACGACCGTTTTATTAAAATATCTGTGAATGACAAGTAAAGCACTGCATTTCTGCCTATATGGAGCGCACGCCCCTGACATCCATATACAAACAGTATTTTAAAGAACTCACGTTCAAATTGGCTGGTACCGACTTCAAAAATAATAAGATTAAGTAGAGAAATAGTTAAATTTTTGCAGAATTTAAATGGGGAACTATTACGACGATAAGAAATATTTTTTACTTTTAAGTGATTTTAAAGAATGCATTGCTTTTACTTTGGAAGTCGGTTTAAATATTTTTTTTTACATTTATTTATTTTACTATTTGTAAAGAGAGCGGTGTCTGGTGTGTAATGTGCATGCATGACTTTAGTTTTTTTCCTGACCTTATGGGCATACGCATTCTCACAATAATTTAAGGCATTTTGTCGAATTTATTGTTAGCCATTTATGTATTTAAAAATATTTATTAGTGTTTATTATTTAGGCCACGATGAGGTCGAAATTACCCCAACTTTAGAAGTATCATACTTGTATTTGCTGTAAAGTAATAATTTATAACCATAATATGTCATGCTACGAATAACGAAATGAATGCTATATCTACTAATGAAACTATATATGTAAATACTGACCCAGCAGAGTCATTGCTCCTACCATAATACACTCTCGAAAAGCATAACACCTCAATCGAGACCCATGATGCGTCTATGTTACAGAATCATCGCTTCATAGCCGTGAACATGATAAATGTTAGATAAGTCGACGTAAGTCGTGAGTCGTGAGTCGTGACGTAACGACCGGTTCCCGTTTGACCCCGAGAAAGCTGTTAAATGTTCAATGTCCATTTCTAACGTATAGCGGCATTTAATTAATGAGTTAGTGTATGGAATTATTGTTAGGGAGTAATGTTATCAAATATTACAGGGTTAGGGTGGTTGCTGTGATTAGCCAAAAAATATGATGTATTTATTATACGTAATTATATTATATTAAAAAAAAAACTATTTCAAGAAGAAAAGTGATAATCATTGTATAAACACTAGAAATAAGCATAAGCTAGATGTACCAGACACCAGTGATAAGACTTAGCAAAGTAAGTAAATCTTTTAAGGGCCAGTGTATACGCCTATACAATAGGATCCCAGAAAACGTTCAAAACCTTTTTTATATTTAACATATATTTAAGTTTACAATGTAAAATATATATTTCTTATAAAATAAAATATTTCCATCTTTCTTCTAAAAGATGGCCCCGTGCGAGTTTCTTAGGCCGGTTCTTCTCGGCGGTTTAGGGTTGAACCGGTATAGCTTTTTTGTTGACTTTCCGAAAAAAGTTTGTTAAGTTTCATTTGGAAATAATTTTTTTTCATTTTCATTTATAATAAAAATATTATGTATAGTTTTAAGCATATAAACGTAAATATCGATGATGCTTGCGTTTTCGTTTGTTTTAATTACATTATAATTACAGTGGTTGAGGCGCAAAACTTAAAAGAGTAATAATTATACATACTAACAAACTTTTACATCGATAATATTAATATGACTAAATGTAGGTACTTACATTTTAAGTAATGACGCCATTTTCTTCTCCATCGCAAACATGGAATCTGATGACTGCGACGTTAACACCTTGCAGAACGTCAGTTTCGCACACTGCGAGTCTCTCCAGTCAGTCTGTTTCACTAGATCTAGTGCTGCTGACGTCAGACTCGTAGAAGCAGGGTTACCTTCTAGATCTTGTAAGTCATCGTCTTCTGCTAATGACCTTTTCACGCTGCGCCGTTTCCTGAATCCTTCTTTAAAAGTACCAAAGACAGTGGCTTCACGTTTACTTCTACTGCTGTCGCCCTCTGGAGACATGACTACGTATACATTTTCGCTCGGCATTTTGTAGTTATCGTCGTAGTATTGTTTTCTGCTTATGATTTTCCTATCAATGTCGTAGGGCATATTCTCGAATGCTCTCTTGTGTTCTTTTTCTAAATTGTCTTTAATTACATCCTCACTAATTCCCGCACTTCGCATCAGGTTAACGTCTAGCAGTCTTCCCATAGCTACAGCTCCAAGACCTAGCGCAGCACCACCAGCCATAAGTCCCAAAGCCGGGAGCATTGCTGGTGCTCCAGACGCTGCCGCTACTCCTATTTTGTCCTGAGCGTACCGTTGACTCTCAATAGAATTTGACCCATAAAATCCTAGATTGTGTGAAATTTTCTGCGTCGCCTCCATCAATGGCTGGGTCACTTTTGCGATCGGATCCATGATGGGCCTAGTAAACTGTTGTACAGTCTGGCTCGCCACGTGCATGGTATCTTTCATAGTGTTAGTTAGTTTCTGCCATAGAGACGGTTCAGGCACTCTCTTTATGTACCCGTAGCTGTAGGGATACTTATTGCGGTTGTTGTCATAATACGAGAACTTATTGTATTCATCCTCGTAATATCTGTTAGCGGAAGGTCCATTGTACTGACTGCGTTGTTGGTTGTAGCCATTCACTGGTTCCATGGGGTACGGGTGAGCGCTCTTTGGTACGTTGGAGTAGTATTTAACCTTTTGATCTCTATTTTCGTAATTGTCAACATTGTCACGCGTAGCCTTCGCAGGTTGGACACCAAGGTCAGGGTGAGCATACTGTAGAACAGGATTACGGACGCTCTCATCGAAACCGTGTTGCGCATTTCTGGGCGTGTACATTAAAGAATTGGGGAAGTTCGTTTCTCCAGGATGCTGTAACATTCTTCTTTGGATATGACTCTCTGAGAATTCCATATCACCTGCAGTGTTAGCACGTGAGCTGCGTCCACTAAAGTAGTCTCGTTTAAGTTCTTGATCGTTGATTTGTTTTATGTACTCAATCAATTTAGAGTTGGCTACTTTAGAGTTGTCGGCTTTAGTAAATGGTCCATATCCGGTTTTAAAGTAAAAGTTCTCTTTCTTCGGTTTAGGAATATATACTTGGCTGGGTACAAAATCGTTTTCAAATTTAACATTATCGAATTTGGTGAAAGGACCATCTTTGTGTTCAAAGTTGTCCTCCTTAGTAAACGGTCCCATGTTTTGTTCTGGTTCGGCGGCTGCCAAATCCGGGTATACATCGGCTTCCGGTATAGCTTTAGGTGGTGTATAGCCTTCGGGATAAGGAACCAGCTCACCATTTACTACTCTCGCGTTTCTCCAAGTTTTTTTATCGGATTCATCGTCGGGAACTCTCACGCCCTGGATTTCTGGGATTCCATCATCTCCTAACGTTAGAATGGACCTGCCTCGTTTATTGTTATACTTTTCAATTGCCTTTTGTATATTCATTGACTCGGAGCTAACGACCACCGGATCAGGTATTTTGAATAGTTTTGCCTCATCGTCGTTCACTTTAGTGCTCACTACTTCGATATACACGGGGTTTCTGTCGTTCTTAATTACGGGGTTGTGCGGATCGAATCGGTAGTTTTTTATTGGACCACTGTAGTCTGTTAAGCTACTAGAGGTAATATAAACCTTTTTGTTTTCGGTTTTCTTTTCATTATTGTATGTGGGGTAGTAGTTTAAAGTCTCGGGGTCTGTTTCGGGTTTACCACCGTCTTCCTGGATGTGAGACTCGGGGTAGACCGACACGGGTGACCAGTTGCCGTATTCGGCTTTGACGTCGGCGAAGTCGTCATGTTTATTTCTATTGATATAGTAATCAAAGCCGGCTAGGTCGCTGCTCAACGGACCTAGAGGCAGTTTCCTCTGGTCCCTCGTGTCTGTATAATTTTTACTGTCTTCAGTGACATTTAGTTTCGCTGTGGTCAGCGTACTTTTTATTGGAACTGTTGTGGGTGAAGGACTCGTACTTTGTGTCGTGGTACTTTTTTTGTCCTTCTTCTTGACAATGAGTTGTGTCATATGACCTGATTTGGTCCTCACGTTGAGCGTTGTCGTGTCGTGTGTGTTTAAACTCCTGGACACTTTCAGCTCTGTCCTCGTGGTTTTGGCGGGTAATATCGTAGTGCGAATAGTCTTGATCGTTGTGTTGTTCTCGCTCGAGTCTGCTCCAGTACTCAACATAACGGTGCTCAGCCAAAGGATGGCACATATCCGTATATTCGTTACGGGAGCCATCTGAAAAGAGAAAAAGAGTATATTAGTCCATGTGTCTAATAAAGTAGATGTAAATCAAATTGAATATGCATTGAACATACAGAAATCAATAAACTGAATATTTAACAATATTACGTCAGAACATAGATCTATAAAATATGAATTAATTTAAAATGAAACGCAACTTGTGAAAATTTTTAACATTGATTGTAATAGCCATTACGTAAGCGAAAAAGATGATGAAGAAGAGTAAGTTTATGAATCAAGGTGTAACGAAGCTGATTGTTTTCTACTTCATACAATGTCATCAATATCTATTAGAAATGTTCATTACGCGTGCAGATAGTAATTGATATTATTACGGAAATAATTACATTATATAAAGGGAAATTTGAGGTAATTGGATAGGAAACATGCATTAATTTAGTGCACACTGTCGATAAAATGTGTTATGTATTGTGATAGCTCTATCAATATAGGTAAATGGAAGTCATCAATATTTAGTAAGTAATTTTTAAGTAAGTTTTGTAATTAATTTTTAAGTAAGTAATTTTTATTAAAAATTTAATAAGTAAAAGTTCATCTCGACACTGGAGACAGTCACATTTTTATATAACAAAAACATAATTATTATCTATGTATGTACCTATTTGCATTTTTCTATTTTCTTTGGCTGCCTAAATTAGTTTTAAGGGCGAATTTATGGTGTTTTATTTTAGTGAGCTTCGTTCCTAACCATTTCCTAACCATAAAATTCTTGTTACACAAGACACTTGAAGTTTGTTTTTTACTCTAACAAAATATTTGGAACAGACACATCAACAAAGCTTTGAACCACATATAGATACTCCTTTTTAGGGTTCCGTAATACATAAGGAACCCTTATAGTTTCACTCTGTCCGCCGTCTGTCTGTCTGTCTGTCCCCGCTTCTAGCTTCTGTAGATATGAATATAAATGTTTCAAATTTGGTATAGTTATAGATTGTGTATAGATCTCAGGTTTAGCTTCATAAAATAATAATCTATACATAATATAAAACCCTTTGTCCTGAATGACTGACTGACGGATCAACGCACAGCCAAAACCGCTCATCGTAGAGACCTGAAACTTGCAGGGCATGCTCTGTGTATTGCGTAGGCATCGATAAGAAGGGATTTTCCGAAAATCGACTCTTAAGGGGGTGAAAAGGGATGAAAAAGTTTGTATGGGGCAACGTGATTCCTTGTTCCAATCTACTTCATATTTTCCACAAACATTCTATAGTAGAATCGATGGAATATTTGAATCACAGTTTATTGAAATTCGCCCTAATCTAACCTAACGGGGTTAAAAAAGGGAAAGAAAGTTGTTTGGGAGCGATTTGCATTAATGTTGATATCAATACTCCTTAGTGCTTTTGATTTTTAGGCACCCACTCACAAGTGATCGATTGATTTAGTCTTTACAATTTAAACTTTTACTGGATTCGTAGTTGCAAGGAAATCGGTTTAGATGAATGATGAATATAGCCTGAGATCCGAGGCCCGCCTTACTAAACTTTGCATATACAAGTAATTTTTTTTCGTACTTTTGGCGCCCACCGCAGAAAATAGCGGGTATGAACTGTGCATATACACACTTATACTACAAAACGAAATTTAATTAATCAGTAAGAGTGTAAGCGACAAGTGTAGTCAGGCCGGCGTGGGATCTCAGTCTATAAATTATCGTAACAACTAAAGCGTTCGTTGTTAAAATTTACCTTTACGAATGAATTTCCAATTCGATCGTAACAATCGATTGCCTGTGAGCGGGGCTGTGGGGCGCATTATTTTTATTTTGTTTTGACACGTCATATTATAGTCAACTGTTGAAAAATAAATCTGATTACAATTCGAAATTTAAATTTAATATTTTGTTCTTAGTCGTTTGATGAAAAACTCACATATACTTAGATTTACCTTGGAAAACTCCTAAATTACCTACCTACCAGCGATTGCTCCATTAAATTTGTTTAACTATTTCATTTATTCAATATTTATGTGTAGTTATTTTAATTTCTTTTTCTTTTGTTGTTGTAATAATTCATTTCTTTGTGTCTGATTTGCTAGTGTATAATATAGGTTTTAGTTTTCACATTACAATATTAAAAAAGAAGAATTAAAAACTAGTTATGATAACAAAATCAATTGTACCATAAAAGTAGGTAAGTACTAAAAAAATAATAACTACTCCAAAACTTAAAATGCTACAAAAAAAAGAAATCTCCCAGGTCGTCCCCACCAGGCAGAGTACCTAGAAGGCTCAAAGAGTTTCCTCGCTGGATTGCGATACTGATTCTCTGGGCCAGGTAGGTGCCGGCTCTGGGGTCTCGGGTGGCCTCAATGAGTTTTTTGGAGATTTCTCCGAAAAGTTTGTGCGCACCCAGACCCCATGTACCTAAGGTTTCAACCCCAAACGGTTCAAATATGAGATCCCTACTAAGGTTCTCATATTTGCACCGGTTTTCCGCCTGATTGGCAGCCGCACCTGCAGAACTCGAGGTGCCCTGGACATGGGACGGAGCAAGTGTATCGACGCAAGTAGCGTCCCATACAAGAGCCCGTCCCACTCTCCAAGGGACCAGGGTCATACCGTCTGGTCTCCTGCCATCGTCGCGCGCCAAACCAGAGGGTTCCAGCACAGCTGGCACTCCGGCGGTGACAAGAGCCCGACGGATGAGATCGTTCAGGCAGTGATGTCGGGAGATGCGGCCGGCGCTTCGTTGACAGGACAGCCCGTGGTGTCCGAGGCTGTCCACATTTGCACCACAAACACAGCGATGGGGGACGACGTTTTCACTACTTCATTAGATTTTTTTTGTTTATTACCACCAGCGATTTAATACCAACAGCGTATACATAATAAAAATTAACACTATTATATACAGTCGTGTAGCTAAATAGAAAGATAATACTTAATTAATATAGAAAATTGCCAAAGGTCCCTATAATTTACTAATTCATCATGTGTGTGTGTGTGTGTTTGTGTGTGTATTGCTTGTGGGTTGTGGGACCCTAGCCCTGCGATACGACCTCGGGATCAGTGACAAACACTACTATACTAGGGTGTCGTGTGAGAAGTAGTACAGGTCATGCAGCAGTAGCCAACATCGTGTTAAAAACACAAGGTAAGTGTTTTTATATTTTATGTCATTTTTTATTTAGGTTAATTTTTTAATTATGCTTATTCATTTATTTTTATGTATTTATTTTTGATATGTATGCTTATGTACATATATATTGTAATAGGTCTTTACCTATGAAATTGCCGTTCTGCAGTACTGGCCATTTCAAATCAAAATAATTTTTGTTTTGCTAAGAAATCTAATTTCAAATTAATTTTATTTTAAAAACATGGATTTCTTTTTCCAAAAGTAGTCATTTGTTTATTGATTAGTGTTACATTTTCATCGCATTTCAATCTTTTTCGTCATCATGGATACGTTAAAAATTCGAGTAATTATGGAATATGAGTACCGTCGTGGCAGCAACGCGGCACAAGCGGCACGCAACATCAACGACGTTTACGGAGCTAACACTACAAACCAACGCACCACCTGTTATAGGTTTGCTCGCTTCCGTTCTGGAAATTTCGACCTGAAAAATGAACCTCGCGGTCGTCCGAAGACTTTGGTCGACATTGACGAATTAAAGGCGATTGTGGAAGCTGATGTTACACAATCTACGGCTGAATTAGCAGCAGCTGTCGATGTTAGCGTCAAAACAATATTGGTCCATTTGCGTCAAATTGGCAAGGTAAAAAAGCTTGACAAATGGGTGCCCCACGAACTCAATGATCGCCAGCGCGAAGTACGCGTCGAGACATGCCTTGCACTGCTCAACAGACACACAAATGAAGGAATTTTAAACCGCGTTGTTACCTGCGATGAAAAATGGATTCTGTTTGATAACCGCAAGCGCTCAGCAAGTTGGTTGGATCCTGGTTCAGCACCTAAACAATGCCCTAAACGACAACTTACCCCTAAAAAAGTAATGGTCACTGTTTGGTGGTCTAGCGCCGGTGTGATTCATCACAGCTTCTTACAAAACGGGGTGAGCATTACTGCAGATGTGTACTATGAAGAACTGAACACAATGATGGAGAAGCTGGCACATTTTCAACCAGCATTGTTCAATCTTTCGTCTCTGCTGCTCCTGCACGACAACGCGCGACCTCATACTGCACAGCAGACGGTCTCCAAGTTGCAAGAACTGGGGTTGGAAGCTCTCCGTCATCCGCCCTACTCACCACACCTTGCGCCTACAGACTACTACTTTTTCCAGAATTTGGATAACTTCTTGGCGGGGAAAAAATTCAATACCCGAGAGGCAGTACAAAATACCTTTGAAGAATTTGTTGCCTCCCGTCCAGCTGATTTCTTTAAGAAGGGCATCAATAAACTGCCACTGCGTTGGCAAAGATGCATTGATTGCATGGGTGATTACTTCCATTAATACAAATAAAAAATACATGAAAAAAATTCGTTTAAATTTTTTCATACAAAACGGCAATTTAATACGTAAAGACCTAATATATGTATGTTTTAATAATTTCATTTTTAATTATATATATAATTATATATTATAATATATATATTTAGAATATTTTGAGTGTGGTTAATTTAGTTTCTTTATCTTTTGCTGTAATAATTAATTAATATCTGTATCTATTAAAAAAATGGGAGCAGAGTTGGTTATCGTTAATGGGAAAATAATAAAACTTACTCTCGTACCAATTGTGGGAGACGGTGCATGCCTTTTCCGCGCGTTGTCATATTTATTATACGGCACACAAGATCGCTGCATGCAAGTTCGCGAAGAAATTGTTCGTCACGTGACAAACAATTGGGATGAAATTGTTGTGATGTCATATGACCGTCATGGCAATAATCATGGTACAAATGTCTTCATTTGTACCATGTACTATTATGTAGAATATTGTAACATCTTTGTTACAATATTCTACATAATATTATGGCGGGTTTGCCAGTTAGTTGCAGCTGGTCAGATATACCCCTTTATGTTTGAAGTTTATCGTAGTGGTAACCTATATGCCAAATTTGGTATTGAGAACCAACCAATAAAAAGATGACGTTTTTCCCAAGATCTATCAAATTGTGACGATAACACTGATGAAGCTATAAAACGTAAAATATAACAAAATTTTATTTTCATGTTTTTTGTTACCTTAAAAAACCTGGTTTGTGTGTTAGCAAGCATTTCTAACTTTTAAACCACTTTGGAGACCGGTTACTCGTAAGTGGTTGACTTTGTAAAAATAATCGTGTATGAAACCTTGCCTTTATTTTAAAATTCCTATTCAACGATACCTTACACGATGGGGTAGGGTGAAAAAATATTTTTCATCCCCAATTCTCATGTATGGGGAGCAACTCCTAAAATATAAATTTATTATTATTTTATGATGCTAAAACCGAGATACACAATATATAACTATACAAAATTTCAGCCATTTATATTCATAACTACTATTAGGTTACATTATGTATAACGGAACCCTAAAAACGAAGAAATTAATTTCATACGAGTGGTGCAAAACTTTTATATTATTTATAAGGAAGGCTATTTATTAACCTAGATGCTTAGCTGAATAAATGGAACCATTTACTCAGAACTGTTGAAAAATATGTCTTCATTCAATAATAAAGTAATTCGATAACTTGGGAAAACCTGACAAATAGGAAACATGCGTGGAGTTCGACACGCGTATAGCATTTCAAGTTTATACTAATTACTAATGTAAATTGTTATAATGTTTTGTTCTGTTAAATATTAAATCGTATTACATAAGTCGGATACGGATATTCGCCACGGTGAAAAAAAAAAAATATTTTAATTTCAATTATTATAAAGTTCGCCTCATTGCAGGCCCCTAACAGACGAGAGGACGATCGTTTCAGTTAGAACTGACGTCAGTTCGGCCTGAACGGATTCGAGCACATACACGGAAAAAAATCGCATCCGACCTAACTGACGTCGTTTCGGCCTGAACGGATTCGAGCACACACACGGAAAAATCGTATCAGTTCGTTCTGGTTTGCCGCCAGCTACGGTCGTGTTTATTAATTGTAAACTCACTACGCTTGTACACGATACACGCCCGCACGGTCGCGGCTCTGGCGAGAACTGAAGCGATTTGTCACACATGGTCCGTTCAGTCCATCCATTCAGTCTAGAATTAATGTTGCCAACTTAATTATTTTACAAAGTTTTACTACTAAATTAAGTATTTTATTCCTTCCTTAGTAGGAATTTAGTTGTTAGTAGTGTTTTAGTAGGAAAGAGCCAGACAGTAATCATAATATGTAAAATGGCTCTAGGTTAGGCAAACAAAAATAAACATTTTTTTTTACACCTTATCATAAAAATACATCGTTGCATTCGTCCGTATTTTTCTTAAAATTACCCATTTAATTACTTTGTACGTAATATTTCCTAGTACATTTTAATTTAACGATAAAATTTATAACATAATTCAATAAATAATAAAAATTTTATATAACAAAACCTAAAATGCAGTGTATTTTGGGGGCTTAGGGATTCCTAAGTTGAGTAGCTTTTTTTATAGATTTATATTACACTATTTTTTTAGTAGTTTTTAGCAGAAATCGACGCGAATTTAGTAGTTTCGCAAGAACAGAGCTGGCAACACTGGAACGAATCGCTTCAGTCCATTTGGCCGACTGATGCGATCTCGAAATTGCACACAGATGATACGATTTTGCATCCATTCAGGCCGAACTGAAGGAAAACCGGACCGTATATGGGGCCCCTAAAGGAAAGCCTGCGGTGCGTCGGACTGTTCATAATGAGACGGGCCGGGCATCTAGATGTTATCTAGTGTTGGCCAACATATTGTCTGCAGATTGTATAGCACATAAATGGATTATCTCTTAATTAAAATTAGCCTCGTTAAGTTCCAATTGAACCAACGCCTGTTAAAGTTAATCGTTGATTAAATATCATGTTGTCTCTCTCGTTCCTTGTATAAATGAAAGGGAAGTCATGATATTTAGACAAACGATTAACACAACCAGGCGTTAGTGAATTTGGGACTAAGTATTTGGTAGCAGAAAATTATTGCAAGTAAGTTGGATTTTTTTTATTTATTACCTAGGACTTATTTTAGAAAACAAATTTACATTCCTGGAGCATATAATACAGACCGGTGAGAA
This sequence comes from Phengaris alcon alcon, assembly GCA_037179445.1. Taxonomy (NCBI): domain Eukaryota; kingdom Metazoa; phylum Arthropoda; class Insecta; order Lepidoptera; family Lycaenidae; genus Phengaris; species Phengaris alcon. The sequence goes on from JAYRCH010000420.1 coordinate 203,303, forward strand.
AGCTAAAAGGAATTTCTATTGTTTCACAAAAATATCAACGTCGACATGGGGTCTTTCATTTAAAACATTAAAAATAATTTATAATGCGACGTACTTTGGCAGCATATGCTATGGCGCACCGGCGTGGGCAGATAGGGCTACAATAGGACCGGCCCGTCGTAAGCTTTTGCAAAGCCAACGTCTCGCCTTAATATTTTTATGTAAGGCATACCGTACCGTAAGTACTGAAGCACTCCCAGTCTTAGCCGGAGTCCTACCAGTAGATTTAGAGATACAGCGTCGTGCAGCACTATATTATATAAAAAAAAAGACTAACCCTGAGTTTTTAAGCGCGAAAGAGAGTAATAAGATAACTAGATTATTCGAGCCATTAGATATTTCTATATAGAACCTAATTTCTGAGTGGCAGGAACGGTGGGACAACACTATCAAGGGGCGTCACCTATATAATTTCTTCCCTTCGGTACGCGATCGACTCTCTAAGCAATGGATATAAATAGATCACTACGTCGCACAATTTTTGACAGGTCACGGAAACTTTAAAGCGAAACTTTTTGGATTTACATTAGCCTTGTCTCCGCTATGCGAGTGTTCGACCGAAGGTAGCCCTTATGAATAAACTGCTCATCACATACTCTGGGAGTGTGATCTCTGGTATGACGAAATAATCGATATGTTGAACAGCGTCCATTGTGTTTCTAGGGTTGTGTACTACGAGTAGAAGATCTCGTGGGCTGCGCGAGGAACTTCCGGGCTTTCAAACGTTTTTGTCATAACTACTTTTTTGTCATTATAAATGCATTGTAATTAATTGCCATATTATAAATTAAAACATTTAAGTACATTCTGTCTTCTAGTCATAAAAGAAACATGTTATTCCCGTGGTGCTTCCCCTTTAATTCTGACTTTTTGTCATCACAATTTTTGCTGTCTCCCGCTTTGCTTGGGGAGGGAAACTGGAATACTTCCTACTACTCCTACAATCTTCTGATTAATTTCGTTGCGGGTTCGAAGACAGATTTAGCACGTCTCCCGGGCACCGCTGAGATCATATCAAAGGGTTTTTGCGGTTGGTTACCACTGTCGATCCTGGCTACACAGGAGATGCAGTGATGGGTAAGTGTGGTGGGCCAATTGCCCGTTGAAAAAAAAAGTAAGTTGGAGCATAATTATAGAATTTTAAAGAAATGAACAGGTTATAGGGCTGAATTCTAAATGAAGCGAAAGAAGTATGCTAGGCACTAGGCAGAATTATATAGGTCTGTTATTTCTTACTAGCGTTATGAGTCTTGAGCAAGTCCGCTTTAGCATAATTATCATTATACTAGAGGTCGGTGTTTGGTCGAAATTCGCCCATCATAATTCATATGATTTTTATTAAGTTTAAACTCTATAAGGATTCTTAAGGCTAAGCGGTTTTCACTCGCGCCCGGCGCGGTTGCGGGCCCGCAACCGCGCCGGGCGCGGGTGAAAACAGCTCCGTGAATTCTTAGCCTTAAAGCATCGTCAACGTGTAATAAAATGCTATCTGTCAGCCGCACGGTAGTGTGTTAATATTCTGAGGATTAGTATATTCGTGTGTTGTAATTTTTATTCATTTCATGTATTTCTAAGCAATATTACGATCTTACAAGAAAGTAAGTGAATACCTAAAAGTATGCTTCGAAATGCGCAGAATCTGAATCATTCAGAATAATAAGTGAATTGCGTTTGCGAGCTTATAATCGAAAGTTAAGCAAATCGTCAAAATTCTCGTCACGCTTTTGGAGTTCACTTTCACGTTATATACAAAACGTATGCCTGGTAGAGTAAGCATGTAGGGTATGGACTGAATTATTGATAATATTATGGTATGTTAGGTAAAGTAGAGCTCCGTGGCCTAGTGGGTAGACTGTTTGATTCGCACTCAAGAGAGTGCAGGTTCGATTCCCAGGTTGTGGCGTGTACCAATGAGACTTTTTCAGATCTTGATCAAGTACATTATATGGACGCTCTAACGGTAAGGAGAACATCGCGAGGAAACCCGCACAAGGTTGGCCCCAGACGTATTGACCAGTCATTCACACTTGGGCACTATAAAAATAATTCCTGCTATTTTATCACGCACTGATATTATGTGTTATGCGACTATAATTATAGTCTATTCGCGATATATTAAGAAGTCAGTGAATCGTGCGTACAAATATCCAGGGGATAAGACCTAGCTAGATCGATTTTTCCGCATAATTCCCTGCATACTCAATTTCATGGAAATACTTGCAGCCGTTTCTGAAATTCCGAACATACAGTGTGTATCGCCTCGAGAGAGTACCGCGACCAATCCGCGGTACGCTCCGTACCGAATCCGATCATCTGTTGGCACTTATATTGGGTAAATTATAAAGAGGAAAAATTTCCTGTTTTGTTTGTTTACATTGAATAGGTTCCGAAACTACTGGACCGATTTTGATGAAATTTGGCACAGATATAAATAGAGTAGTTGAGTAATCCACAGGGAAGGACTTTATAACGCGGCAAAATGTACTACAGCTCATTAGCACAAATAGGTATCTATTGAAACTCAGAATAGAATAGATTTACATGTAAAAATGCTCTAATTTAAAATTGCGACAATTGAATATGCAATGAGTTGTTTTTATAGCATATATCATAATAATTGTAAGCGTCATTATCCAAAACGACTAGCACACACAATCGCAGCACCTCCCATCAGGTGCTTTCTCCGCCGCGCCCGAATCGTCTAAGTTGGTGCACATTACGCTGAATTTTATTTTACTTGTTACATTCTTGTTTAAATTTCTAATGTGTTTGAAATTCAAATAAGAAAGCATTACTCTTACAAATCAGCAGGTTCAACATGGCATTACATCGTTCTTTTTCTTTAAAGTTTTATTTCCATATAGATTATTAAATAACACTAACGGAATTGTCCCTACGTGATGCCTACCACCGGTTCGGGATCTAACCCGACGAGAAAAACTGGCGTAAGAAACTCGCACGGGGCCATCTTTTAGCAAAAAGATGGAAAATTGATCTTTTTAAAAATATATATTATCGCAATTACTAAAAAAAAAATACAATATGCAATAGAAATGGAAGAGTCTTAATCTGAAACCGGATAAGTACCACGGCCTCGCAGAAAAATGGAGTGAAATCCTGAGTTTAAGGAAACGCGATATCAGAGGAGCTATAATTGCGTTTAATGCGGTATAAAAGAGGAAGAGAAGAGGAGTTTTACACACACATTATCCTCAGATACACACATTATCATTTCCAATAGGGACGAGCATTACCCCATTAGATTTGAGTGCGATTCTAACAGTAGCCAAACTGTCTTTATACAAGATCCACCATACTGGATTACTGGCTGTCGTCTAATCGACATGACGCTACCGATTATTTATATACCGATATATTACGTAACATATAATTTATTACTGAAAATATGTTTCTAGACTATTCTGGAACCCAGCCAGCGTTCGTCCCTAGTGAATGTGCAGCGCTGGTTCCTGACGCTGGCTAGCCAGCCGCGGGTGCTGTCTGTGGCGGGCCCTCTGTCGTCGTCTCTTCCACGTTTGTCTCTTATATAATATAATGATCCGGCAACGTTTACAATTTCGCGACCGTAAACTTGACCTGATTTCAAGTATTAGGTGCGTGCGACGCTTCCGCGCATCGCTCTTACTCCCGCAGAATCGTTTCTCTCTGATTTCCTCGCGCTGGAAACCGTTCATTACCGCTTTTCACGTTTAGAAAACCCGTTATTGTTTACTGCTCGTACGCACAGTACTAAAATAATATGTGGTAGAGACATTATTCATTATTAGTATGATCATTAAGTCAGTGTTGTTCGAATTAAGCTAATATATTACGGAATCGAATTAAAATAAATTACACCTCTTGTCAATGAATAAGAAACATTATATTTTATCAAATATCAAAATCGTTCGAATTAATGATTGCCTCGTAAGTAGTTTTGACGTAATTGCTACACTGTCAAATTAAATTTGATATTTCATGATCAAATGTACCAGAACTTATTTTCCAAATCACATATTAATTCAATCTAGGGTTACTATTTAGAAATTTTAAATATCATGATAAAAAGACAGTTCAAAAGAGTCCGGACATTTTAGTGACGAAATGCAAACATTAAATATTAAAATTCCCATACATACTTATTGAAAACTAAAGTTAAGTTTGATAATTTAAGTCCAACACTTTTTGTTTTAAGAGGATATTTTATATTTGAACTTGTTGATTGTTTGCGATTGCAATAGAACATTGTTTGAAATCGTTGAGTTGATTATTATTATTGATTGTAAGTTGTATTAGTAATTAAATACTCATTTTCCATTGAAACCAAAAATCGGGACAAATTAAAAAATTCGGACAAAGTCCGGACATGTCCGGACTAATCCGGACGGATGTCAACCCTAATTCAATCTCAATAAATGCATCATAGCCGCAGCGGTGGCCGGTGATTGACAGTGCGCAGCGGGGTGAACGCCCGCACCGCGCAGCCGCACCATGAAAGTGAAATCGCCGCACGTAAGCTGCGCCGGAACTGCATAGTCTGACCACGTGATACGCTGCTGATATCCACGTAATATTCACACGTAAACGGTAAAGTAGATCACAGATGAACATCAGACGGACCTAGAGCTCTTACGGACGAACGGCACTCCATCATCCTTTGATGTGTGCCGTTGACGGCAGCCGTAGAAAGACGACGGCTGTTGTTGTGGTACGGAATACGGATGTCGTGACGTTCGTCTGTAACAAATCTTAGACGGTCTTTTGGTAGGATAGTCTTGAAAAACTGCATTTCTATTTCATGTTAGGTAATTGAACGTTCGCCTTATATCTGCTAATTAAGTATTTCAATTTCATTTTGTGCTTTTATTAATAATAGTTGCAGCATATCTATTATTATTTCTATTACTAATTTATTATCTCGAAAAAACTTTAGTACAAAGTCGATTCATTAATAGAGTGGTCACACGTATCGACTATCGTGTGAACGACTGATCATTAGGGCGAGCATTACCGGCGCACGCGATGTATACAATTAGCAGAAATATCGGTTCATTAATAATATTATAATATCAAAAATGCTAATGTTTTTTCTTAAACATAAAAATTACCAATGAAATGTGTATCCAATGTATGTACAAGCTTGTTCCTAAAAACTATATTTTATATATTTATAATCTTTTATAAACGGAGTTTTAATTATGTACAGGATTATGTAATATACCAGGCTACTATAAAAACTGTATGTTTCACAATATGAGGCCAACAATGAGCTTATAGCAATATCAGTCGCGAATACCAGGCTCGCATGGGTGGGCAAGCGGTGCAGTTTCCCGCTTTTCTAATGTCATCGGTGTTGCCTCACGCGATGGCCTAATTCCTGTGCTGCCAGCAAAATACCTGTGTTGCCACGTTGCGGTTACAATTTCGCAATACGCTTATTATTCACTGTGCGAATACCTTTGGTGTGCAATCGGAGATAAATAGATGTCATTATGTATTCCAAAATCATCGTTTGTATTTATCTGAGTAGGCCTTACAAGCGCTGTAGGTACTGTTTTCGTTCGTGTCACAACTCAATAGCGTAGACAATAGTTTAATCAAAATAATGAGTTCATAAACTTGCATTGTTCCCATTTAGATGAATTCCACATTGCTAGTCGAATACATTTACATGAGTATCGGTTTGTTGCTTATTTTATGTAAATTTAACATTCATGTTAACCAATACTAAATACATTATTGTGAAAGATCACCATACGCCATAAATATATTTTTAAACACCACGATGTGCTGTATATAATTAAATTTGTAGCATGATAATATTACAGCTTCTGTTTGTCTGTATAATGTATGAGGTACTAGGGTTGTCAAAAATGCAATTTATGTATTACATTTAGTTTCAGGCAAACAGAGTAACGTTTTGTATAAGCAGCCTGGCAGTCTCTACCCTAATCCTTTCTTTACGAGGGGCATATAGGTCTACAATTAGGTCTACAGCTCTTTCCTTAGGCGACGCACAAACCTAGCAGGAGGCATTATAGAGGTCGATAGTGATGTCGATAGTAATAGTTGGCAACCCTGGCATTGGCATCATTATTGCGACCACCCAGTGGTCAGTGGTGAAATAAAACCAATCGTAAATGTCAACTGTAATGAGGTAGCTTTATCTTCTCTTTTAAGGGATTGGAAATAAAGTAAAACGACCATACGTGGAGAAGATTTAACAAGCCTAGTTTTGAATGTATTTAAAAAGGTTTTCAGTGAATGACCTGAACTCGACGCGACCTGAAATGTGTGCTGTATGTTATTAGCCATATTATAGTTTGTTTGATTTTGGGCAAATGACCTCAAGTTAATTTATAAGTTTAATTAATTAAAGAATAAACAGTAAGTTTGAAGGTTTTGTTAAGATATTAGATAGATAACACCTGCATCAACATTATTTACCATGGGTGTCACGAGGTTATAGTGCCAAGGTTTTAGGAAAACTGATCTAGAAATTCGTTACGGTGTCACCCCATAATTATATGTTACATACTTGATTATATAAGAACTTAGAAATTAGAGCAAGTCTCTGACTATATTATCCGGAATTTCTGCAGCCGCAAAACAGAGCGGAAAATAGAACTCTGCACTAATACAATAGAGCTGAAAATCTAACACACGAGCGTCGAAATTAAAATTGCTGACGTGTGTTGCATTTTCAACTCTATTTCATTAGCGCAGAGTTCTATTTTCAGCGTTTTTGTCCAGCCGGCGGCGGATAATGTAGTCCCAGTCTTAGAGTTAGAGTAGAGATGTGACTACATGCAGGTGTTTCTTCAAGGCTGTATCAACGTGTGTTGATCCAACTTCGAACACACCTGTATCATCACTGCACCAGTAGGGCTTGGTGCAAACGGGCTACCGACGACTGCGACCGGTCGCTAGCGCTGCACAATTCGTCAGACATTTGCTGCGTTTTGCATGTGTTGTGTACCAGTTGCTGCGACCGGTAGTGACTCGTCAATAAATATCTCGACGAATTGATAACTTCCTATACCTTTTGGAAGTCGGTTAGGTATGTTATGATAATAGCGAACAGCTACCGCTACCGACCAGTCGCGGTCGCCGGTAGCTCGTTATTATGAGGCCAAGGTTCACCGGCATGCGGAAGTGACGCAACCGCAACCGAAACCGAAAGGCGATCGCAAGCGCGCGGTGAAAGTGTTGCGTCACAGGTCTAGGGGCGGAGCGGGGTGCGGATAATCGATAACTAATCGATTGCGAGGTAAATCAGATCGTTATCGTCAAAGCGGTACTTCTCAGACAATGTCAATGACCGGTAGAGTATTTTAGGTGGGATAATAGGTTTATTCCACGTACAATATTCCTGTGCATCACTTCCATTGTCTTTATTAATATTATCGTTATTAAGATCATCCATCACCAGTATCCTTGTTATGAAGAACTTAAGTATTTAATAAATATTAACTTATATTACTTAATATTTAAAGGATACAGACGAATCATACCTGTATATATACTAATAAAAATTCTATACATGGAAATGTGTCAATATCATGACGCGCCTATACAATTTTCATTTATTTATTTATTTATTAATAAGATTTACCAACGATTGCTAACACTAGTTACATTTTTATATAAATTCTATTTATATAAAAATATTTAATATTTACTGAAACTATAGACGGCCTCCTCCAAATGAACTGTCACATTAGGGTGATTCGGTCCGTGGAGGGTCCGTGATTAGGGTGAAGGCCACCAAAAACGTATGTCTTGCGGTGTTGTCAACTGTGGAAGTTCCCTCAACTTCTCAAACAGTTGGATGATACCATAAGACATACGCTCTCCGCGATTTTGAACTAAATGTTGATGACCGCTCATGGACTCGCAACGCTTCCAGTAAGGGTCGGTGGCCTGGGTGTTCGAAAACCTTCCGACATATCCCTCTCAGCCTTCTTGTCCTCTGTCCACGTGAACCATAGACTCATCCTCAAAATACTAGAGCACCCATCCTACTCCAATATAGTTCCCTTTCTGGACGAGGCCAAGGACTCCTGGAGCGCAACTAGTACTTGTAGCGAATTGCCTCACAATACTTTTTTCCAAAGGCTCTGGGACGAGCCACTCTGTAGACTGGTACGGAATAATCTTCTTAATACGTCCTCCAGTCCTGTAGAGCAGGCTCGCCTCTTAGCTGCAGAGAATTGGGAGTTGGGCCTTTGGTGACAAGCATTACCGTCACCCAATACGGGCACATTGATGGACCGAACAGCTTTCCGATTAGCTATTTCCCTGCGTCTTGGCACCCCCCACGTCGTCCCCCACCGCTGCATTTGTGGCGCAAACGTGGACAGCCTCGGACACCACGGTCTGTCCTGTCAACGAAGCGCCGGCCGGATCTCCCGACATCACTGCCAGAACGACCTCATCCGTCTGGCTCTCGTCACTGCCGGAGTGCCAGCTATGCTGGAACCCTCTGGCTTGGCGCGACAATGGCAAGAGACCAGACGGTATGACCCTGGTCCCTTGGAAAATGGGGCGGGCTCTTGTATGAGACGCTACTTGCGTCGATACACTTGCTCCGTCCTATGTCCAGGGCACCTCGAGTACTGCAGGTGCGGCCACCAATCAGGCGGAGAATCTCCAGCGGCGCAAATATGAGAACCTTAATGGGGATCTCATATTTTAAACGTTTGGGGTTGAACCCACCCCATAAATCTAGGGTAGGTTCATGGGGTCCGGGTGCGCACACACTTTTCGAAAATCGAGGCCACCTGAGAGCCGGCACCTGAGCCAAAGAGTGAGTATCGCAATCTAGCGGGGAGACTCTTTGAGCCTTCTAGGTACTCTGCCTGGTGGGGACTACCTGGATGATATATTTTTATAGATATCTATCTTTATCTTTTTTATGCTATAAGATAGTTTGTTAATATTTTAAGTAGTTACTAATTACTACTATAGATATTAATATTATGTATTTCATGTAATTTTCATTCGATAACTACGAGTATACCGATAATTTTTTGCAAATTGTTCGTGCTTGGGCTACATGTTTGATTCATCTGTATCCTTCATAATATGATTAAGTTATTGCATAAGTTAATGACGCTCCTGTTTATACAGATCATCTGGTATTAATCCTTAGTAATCAGGTAAAAGTCGATTATTACTTGGATACTATGTTACGAACAACTAGCATATGCCCGCGGCTCCTACTGCAAGCAGCCACAGAAACCTTATGTATATAGTAATAGATGTTATGCAACAACAAACAATGTAAGGTACTTCAGATTGTAGTCTACATATTTACCAATATCTGTATACCGGTAGGGCACAGGTTGCGAACTTGCGACACAATAGCGAAACGACCTGCAGCAGCCTGCGACCGGCGGTGAGGTTGGGAAACCGTATTGTTCTGAGAGTTATCAGCGACCCATAATGATTTCGCGATGTTAATATACGCACGTTTGTTTAGTAGAACACTTTGCAGGTTGTATGGCGCTCTACTGCTGGTGCTCCCTCGAGGTTACAAATTATTCATTTAATAATAAAGCAACTTTGGTCAGAGCCCATAGGTCTACGTAAATTATTAAGTCGATTGCAGTATTTCAACTAAATATTCTTCATTGATTTAATTTAAATATGTTTTATTTAAATTAAATCAATGAGGAATATTTAGTCGTGCGATACTTATTACAACGACCCAATGTACCATTTACATTTGTATTTTCTTCATCAGGACGATACATAATTATTATGCATTGACAGTCGTATGATAGCCATACGAGTATAAGTAAGACCTGACTGTGTATGGGCGTGGATTGGCATGACGGTCTCCACTGTTTATGCCGATAGGAACTGATCCAATCGAACTAATCAAGTCAATTGAACGACAGTCTGTATGGTGTACGGCTATTCTAGTTAAGTGCGAGAATTGGGGTTCTGATTTAACAGCTATTTTGAAACTTACTAAACTACCTTATCTAACTAACAGTTCAAATTAAAGCTTAAATATTAAAACCAATTTTTATATAATTAGTTTATAACAAACTAGAAGAAACACCAATTTTGTAAGTCGGTTGAGTAAGAGCGCGCACGCCGGCGCAGGCGCAGGCGCAGGCGCAGGCGGAAACACGGTGACGCGTGCTACAGTAACACTTATTACTTTCGATTTACTTAGAAAGTTAAATGCTCGGCCGTAATCATATGTTTTACGAATTACGATCTGATTTGTTTGTTTGTGTACCAATTTATAAATAATTCGTATTAACTTACATTAGAAAACTAAATATAGTAATAAATAACGCGCATATTGTGATTAGTGACTGATTATTATATTATTTGTATGCGCAAAAGAAAATCCCGTAGGCGGTGGAAACCGTACATTCACTCGCGATAAAAAGTAGCCTTTGTCCCCGTGGTCTATATGTGCCAAATATTCTCATAATAGGTCCAGTACTGTTTCGGAGCATATTCAATGCTAACAAACAAGCAATTTTTTCCTCTTTATATTATTATTGTTAATTATCGCAGTATAGTATACAGTATAGACAGACAAAAACATAAACGCAAATTCTTATTCACAAAGACTTGTAACTTTTAATATTTTGAACCACGGAATCCGCACAAACTATGCATCAATTCAATTTATTACAGCTATTATTTATGTAATAAACCAAAAAAAAAAATGATAAGAGCGGTCGGACTCGCCCAATGAGGGTTCCGTACAATGTAGGAACATCATAAATAGTTTAGAAATCGAGTCTTGCAGGTTTGTTGAGCTTGAAAATGGGTGATGAAAAATTTTGTGGAGAAGCTATTGTTCTAAACATTTTTCATTTTAAATAAAAAAATATAATGCCTATTGTATAATATAAATAATTAATTTTTGAAATGATCATATTTTTTTCAGACATATCATATTTTACAACGACCCAATATTTTACAATTATCATATTTTCATATTTTTTTCATATTTTTATGCTTTAATTACAAATGTGCAGTTGTAAGAATTTTCTTGTACTGGTAGTTTAAAACAATATAACTTGCCAAATTTCATAGTTCCAGATCAACGGGAAGTACCGAATGAATTTTGATTCCCTTGAGAGTGTCGAAAAAGGCGTTTTTTTCATAGCTTTAAATAAAGGGTCTTGACAGACAGTCAGACGGACGGGCAGACTACAAAGTATTCTTATAAGGATTCCGTTTTTTCCTTTTGAGGTACGAAACCGTAAAAAACAAAAAAATTATAGCTAGTAACATCTAGTTCTATCCGACCAAAACTGGTTCCGAACTAAGTAGTAGAGTAACGTATGAGTTGTATGAATGTATTGAAAGTTTCAATTAATGCTCTATGATTGATGACCGGCGAATGATGAACGAGCTGAATGTAATCAAATGAGTGAATGATTTCATTGAAACTCTATCGTAATTAGTAGGTCGAATGCGCTATGCATCAATAATCGAAGCATAATTTTATTATTAATTAAGCTTTCTTGTTTTCACTCTTATTAAATTACTAAACCAGATTAATACATTATAATCTTCGTTGTCGACGTTTGTAGCTAAATGTGTGACGTTTTGTAGCTATATTATTTAATAAACAACTTTCAAAATATGCATTAAAACGAAAAGGTTTCATCTTTTAACAGTTTCCGAGGGAAAAATCGCAAACGAAAGCTGTAAGTGTTTCCACTTGAGAAACTTGAACAAATGACAATTTCCCGCGCGGGGACTGCGAAGTGTGAACAAAGAAAGTAAATTTACGATATCTAGAGTAGATACAATATTAGAGAGACATCATCATCATCAATAAATCAAAATAATTCTTCTTTTTTTAAATTAATCAATGATAATTGTTGTGCTTTTACACTTAAAATATACCGTTTAATAGTGTTTTATATAAATAAAAGAAAATCATATTAAGTAAATATCATAGTTTTATATAGACTTAAGCAAAGCTATTTCAACTTCTACGGACTATAGTTTAATTTTTGTTGTATGGTGTGCGAGCGTTGAAGTCTTTTGTATCAAATGTTAAGCAAGTGAGCTCGCTTCAAGACTTTTCTTAATAGTAACTTAAATTAACTTGAACTGAATATAATGTTAACTTATCAAGATGTGTAGAATACTTATAGCACAATATTTTATTCAGGCGTTCACATAAATTCCGATAGTTATAAATGTACTAGTAATTATTATTATTACAATACCAACATTTTTAATGTACCTTTAAAAATAAATATACGATGGTTCTATTCATCAGTAATCGTTCTATACATCTCTACTGATATAAAGCGGGAAGGAAACTGGACCTATTTTGACGTTCGGCACCTAGATCAAGGGCGGATCCAGCCTCCAAAAAAGGTTGTGGTCACAGCCAACCAAAATCGGCCACGTGCGAATAAGAGTACGAAAAACTCGTATTTGCACCTTGCAACGATCTACAGCCAGTAGACACGATCATCACCAGCACCTCCTGTTATTATTATCGTTCGTGTTACCGTCAATCGAACCAAATCAGAGCGAACTCCCTATCCGAATCTATCTAAAAAAATCCGAATATCCCTATCGATATTAACAGGCTGTAAAGTAATGACGTCACATGTCAAATAGGGTTGTAGGTATGCCCACACTGTCCATGTAAGTAGATCCGCGCTTGACCTAGGTATAGAGTAAACTACGGGAAAGTACATAGGCTACTTTTTGTCGCGGTTCCTGCGGGATTTGCTTATTCGCGCACGAATTCGCGAATAAATTAAAAGTTACGTATATACGCAATAAGGCCTTAATATACATTAGCGAGAATGGGAAGCTCTATATTCTGATATAATATCTAAACATCACATCAGGAGGTCACAGGCAGCATTGTTTCGGAAGTTATCAGATGACCCGCGCGTGACCTCGACCTCCGCGAACTGCCGACTACCAACAATCTCAGCAGCTGACAGTCAGATCAAATCGTGTTGCTCAGTAAAATTGTGACTGGTAGCCATACAGCTGCAGACGAGTTCATCGATGATTTCACGAGACGAGTACACGAATCCGAAGATTCGATTATACGTTACACCAAAACAATTGTAATTTTCAATTAAATATAGCAGAGAGCTCGTGGGATATATCATATTTCTTTTTTCCATTTGATATAAGTACCTAATTTTATGTGTGTCAGAGCTAATATGCTATTATTTATTTTATATCTATATAATTATGAAATCTATCGAAACTCTTCTTTTAGAAGTAACCTGAATAAAAATATTATAGTACATTTTTAAAATGCAAAAGCACAGTTCCTGCGGCTTATCTTCGCGTTCCATATATGCATATAATTTGAAATATCGTAGTACACGAAATCAAACAAGAACTCTATATTCAGCTCAAATTATTAGGCTCTATCGCACGCCCTACATTACACTATTTTTTGCCGCGAGTTCGCCCGTGGGAGCGTTACGTCACCACGTCACCCAGACCTACGTGACTTGTCAATAGCTGTTACTTAAACTCATTATTTGAGTTTTTACTGTCAAAAATATAGTCAAGATAATAAAGTCGAGTAAATAGTGTGATTATTGTTAATTTACATAAATTAGACATAAGAATATGAATTACATCCTTTCATGAACATGAAACTTCAGGTACTTCGAAAGAACAATTTTTCCATCTTTTTGCTAAAAGAGCCTGTGCGAGTTTCTTACGCCGGTTCTTCTTGCCGGGCTAGTTTCCGAACCGGTGGTAGGCAGGGCCGGATTAAGGTAACTTGGTGCCCTAAGAAATCTTTCCTTGTGGGCCCCCCTATCCTTAGACCTTAGGTCATGGATGGTGAACCTTGACGTATTAACGTGTCATATTTCTAAAGAAATGTTTAATGAGGCTATAGGCGTGCCATCAAATAATTTTTCGTTGTGATTCAGAGGCGTATTTAAAGATTTTGTGCCCGGGGTCATTTAAATTTACCGCCCATTAAGCAGTGGCGGATTCAACTATCAAAAACTTATGTTTATTTTACAAGTTAAAAGCTAATTATACTTTAAAACCTATGTGAAAGACTGTATACTTCAAAAAAATACATTAAAATCAATAGCTAAAATCAAACGTCGATACTAATTAATATAATACTTTCTTTATGTTAAATGCGAGTGAGCGGAGCGAGCGACCTATAATTTTTTCTATTTTACCTGTCCAAACCTTGACACTTTTTGATTTATGATGATTGATACTTACACTAACTACACTTGGAAAAATACACTAAAATAAAGAGCCTAAAACTAAACGTCAGTACTAACTATTACAATATTGTGTTTTTTTACGTCAAACAGTAAAGTCTGTTCAAACTTTAAAACCTAAAAGACGGTGAACTTCGGAAAATACAATTAAATCAACCGGCTAAAACAGAATATCGGTAGGTATTAAATAATAATTATAATACTTTCTTTATGTTAAACGCGAGCGATCGAAACGAGCGAGCAAAGTTTTTTCCTTTTTTACAGATTAAATCTGTTTAAATGTTAAACTCTAAAAGACTATGCACATGAAAAGAAAACATTTCGGTTAACAGGTAGGTAACAGAGGCGGTCAAAGCAAGCGATCAAACTTTTTCTTATCATAGCAATTAAAAATTAAAAAAAAAATCAAAAAACCTCTCACGTCAGTCGTCGTATCGCTGTGATCTGCGACGGCGACCCACGACGGCGACAAGCGAAGCAGCGGTCCTACTTAGCAGTGGGTCGCGCGATCAAGCCGTGGTTGCACGACCCACTGCTTTGCTACACACAGATCGGAATGCTACCTTTAGAGTTTCACATTTTGTTCTGGTAACGTTTATGCAATTTTACTTAAACCGTTATTTCCCTAAAGGTGTCAAATCATTACTTACAAATGACTGTGCAAAATCACTACACATTTAAAATAAATTAATCACTACGCCAGAGCTATTTTATCGAAGTCTAATTTGTAGCATTATGTCACACAAAACAAAAGCAAATGTATTCACAATACACGAACTTAATACATCAAATGATGTAACTGTCCACTGTCATTGAATATGTGAATATGGGCAGGCAGAGTCAGGTACAGCTGATAGTGTGACACCATTTCGCCGCGAAAGATGAATGTTCGCAGTTAAATCACACGTCATCGTCATCATCAAGCCATCCCTCAGTAATCAGTATTTATGATGTTAGTAATCTCTATCTCAAATAGATGGAGAGAGTGACCATATTTATTTTGGAAGTTTCTGATGATGTTTCCTACGACTCCCCCCTCTCTCTCTCCTCTGTCCCGGAAACCGTGCGTTTTATTTCCATAAAAAGTGGCCTATATCCGTCCCCGGAGTCGTCTCTAGGTACATACAGATGTACATAGAGAAGAGAAGAGAAGAACGATTTTGATGGGCACAGGCCCATCAAAATCGTTTCAGTAGTTTAAACAAACAAAGAACATACAAAAAAACAAATCTTTTCTGTTTAGGGGGAGAAAGATCGATCTAACTAGGTCTTATCCCTAAGAAACTGTGAATTTTTTGGTAATATAAGGTTTTTCTTTCATCGTGAAGCAACATATTATATCAATATTTTTGATTCTATTAATGTGAGTCAGAATAGCTTGTTGGCAAATTAATGTTTCGGGTTCGAATCCTAGTCTAATATTTGTGTGATTCTTTTTTACTAGTACAGGCTAGTACTATTCGAATTCCCTGACAGTACTGTAACGGATTTGTTTATTTTTAACAAATTTTGAAAGCATGGTACAATACAAACTCGGTGTCACAAAAACCTGGAAGGTTTGTCCGTACCTCTTTGGAGCTACCTACCGCACCTCTTCGTAGATCTTTGGAGTGTCCAGGCACACAAGATTTGAATATTTATATTAAGAATTCTTTATATAAAATAAATGTCATCCTCTACGTCAGAAAAAAAAGAGAAACAGAGAACGGTTTAGAGCGCATAGGGAGTTGGTTGCGATTGTTCCTCTCGATAATTGTCATATTGTATATGTTGTGTACAAGAATAAATAATGACAAGTATTGTGTGATTTAATTGGGAGACCTAGCCACCTCTGAGCGACTGCGCCCCACATCAACACGCCACAGTACCATGTTTGATGATCACCTATGGTTGATTCAGATGATGTTCAAAAATAGAAAATGATTAATTGAAAAGTTAAATTATTAGTATTGCTAGTTTAATACAGTAATATACCGAAAGTTAAATAATTGGATGCATTTGTAATGACGACGTTTAAATTTTACACTTTCATTTCATTTTTCACGAGTACCTGTTAATACGATTTCACGAGTCTGTGAATAAGTCCGACTTAGTCGTTCATTGAAATTTTCGTTAACTGTTTAATTATAATATGACTTTGAATGATAAATATATTTTAATGTATCCCATCGATTTTTATAATTTTACTAGTTGTACTGTAACTGCACCTTAACTTAACACTATATTTCATACACCAGTAGCTCAAGCAGAAATAATTGACTACTACGTATTCGCAACGTTATCGAATGTCATAACTTTCATACAATTCTCTTTCGATATCGTTATGCATACGTACTTGTCAATTTTTGTTCCAGCTAACCCCACAGTAGCCCAAACATAAACAATTGTCAGAAATCTTAACATTATCGAATAAAATCGTATAGAACGTTAAGTTACTTCGCATTTCAGTCAATTGTTTTAATGTTTGGAAGGACGTCGAACATTTGTAATCAAAATGTGACACAAACCGCGATAGAACCGTGTCCGATAAACGATTGTACTTGCGATTTAAAAGTCTGTCCGTTAAGTTTTTATTAGGCCATAAAGCGTGTTTATGGGGTGATTGAAACATAACTATGTGTTTATGGTAATTTTCCACCAGTCCAACAGTTATACAACTCACCGTCACAGTGTCCCGTAGAAAGTGAAACTAGCCGCGCATGCTCCGCCCCGACTCACTTTTAAACACTCTCACTGCCTTAATCCAAAGGCTTAATATTCGATTTGTAAAAAAAATCGCAATGTCAAATTTTCAAAATTCGAATCACTCGACACCGCGGTGACAGTTAGTTTTTTTTTAATTTAATTTTCAGCGTCTACGTGCGTCGGCGTGTAGTCAGCGACTGCCGCCGCCGCGCGAGCGTTTCATCGCCGAAGAAGGGAGAAATTTTGTTTCGTAATAATTATGTGAAAATATTGTAGACAATATTAACATTATATAAATGTGGATATGGTTATTACGAATCATGACGCCGAGATTTCGTTACATCGTTTACAAATTTATGGTAAAAACCGGCATTCTGTTTGCTCGCGGAAGATAAGTGATTATTATGCTCTAAATGCCCGGTTGCTGAGGTTTTTTGTCGGTAATTTATCTATTGAATAGCGCTTTTGATCAACGCATTTGCATCATCCAATCTAAGCGCTACTGAAACTACCGACAAGAAGTCTCAGAAACCGGGCATAAATAAATCTATTTATGTAGGTATAATATTATAATCGAATCAAAACTTAATTAGGGTAAGTTTTATTTTTGTAAATCAATTAACAACATAACTATTACGATTACAAAATAATTGGACATTTATTTGCTCTACATTCCGAAAAAGGTAGTAATTTATATACGTTAGAACTTTTGGTGCAATAGCCAAAAGCGTATTAGGTTGACTTGTTATTGACATTAGGTCATTAAGTAACATTAGGTCTTTTATTTTAGCAAGACTAGATGCAGCCACAGTGCTACTCGCTGAGCTGGGCGTCTAAAAAGGCCACTTTAGACGTTTCATATTATGTTTCATATTTTTTTTTTAAATCATATTATGTGCGCCATTTTACGCATTTCTATTGAAAGCTGTGAAAATTTATGTTTTCTAATATGACGAAATCAGATGAATCATGTAGCCATTTTACCATTTCAGAATTTTTGTATGGAAAAAAATACTAGTGTCCTTTTTAGACCCCCAGATAACATTCTGATGAAAAATAGACCTATTGACGTTAGGACTTCCTATAACTAAAATTATCTTGCTATAACTATAACGCGTTTTGATTGGTCCAAACTTCAAAAAAACAATTTATCACGATATCATTTATAATTCATTGAAACTAAGTTGAAAATCTAAGTTAAATACGAGAACTAGGATTCAAATAATACGCATTATTCACATACACATTTTTCTCGAATTGTTCTATCAATTTTTGACATTGGAAATGTCTTTTCGTTCGCTCCAGTATAGGCTCCGATTTCACGAAAAAGTGCGATCCCCTTGTATCTCGGAGAGTTGTGAAGATATTATATTCAAAAAAGGCACAAAAGACGAGATTCACGACAGCTATAAGGTGTAAAAAGAATTATTCCAGAAAGTAAAAAAACTAAACAAGTTGTGGCTGAAATGGTGAAAAAAAAAAACATTTTTTTCTGAATTTTATTTAGCCGCTCGATATTTTGGATACGAAAAATGATATCAAAAATTTGAGAAAAATATCTCTGGATAATTTAGTCAGCTATGATTTGAGCCTAAAACAAAGACGATCGTGTTAAGGGTCTGCCCTGTCGCCTAACCGTTTTGAAAAAAGTCAAGTGTTTTCGAATCCCGTAGATTCATTTCCAATGTGCTCGATAGTCGTGTCAGGGATGAATTCTGTGAACTTTATTGAAAACCACATTTAAAGACACTAAGCGTTGGTACATATTCGACAAGCGCTATTATTTCAAACTGTAACGAGATAGTAGGTACAATAAGAAGATATCTCCTACATCCGGACAGTTTTATTCAGACCAGCAACAGCGCAGTCCTATAAACAATTAAAGCTTATTATAAACTTAATGATTTCATGAATGATAAGTACACCTTGGGAATGAGGTGGCCCCCTCCAAGGCTACTTCTACATATATACTATTGTAATCTTGTTATGTAGTTTTAGTCAGAACATTGTTAAATACCTTTTTTATTCTAAACGAACAATTTTCCATCTTTTTGGTAAAAGATGGCCCTGCGCGAGTTTCTTACGCTGGTTTTTCTCGCCGGACTAGTCCCTAAACCGGTGGTAGGCATCATGCATACCGACGCTTATAAAAGTGTATAAAAATACCAACTTTGAATAAAAAAATTTGACTTTGACTATGGTGATAATGGTTTAGCTGTCCACTGGGCTCGTGACGGTGTGTATATGTGTGTGACTAAGCGGAAACAGCTCAATTATCGTAATCTGTGTGACCGTCCGCGACTGGCTGACTAGTGACTAGGTGCCTTGCCGGATGGAAAAGCGTCCAGGAACCACAGATTAATAAATAGTTACTACGTAAGCGGAACTGCCCGCGATGTGTGTGTGTGTGTGCGCGTGTGCGTGTATGCGTGCATGTGGGTGTGAGGGTGTGCGTATGTGCGTGTGGGTGTGCGTATGTGCGTGTGTGCGTGCGTGTGTGCGTGTGTGTCTGTGAGTGGGTATGTGAGCGGCCGAGACGCGAGATACAATAACAGGCGACATCCATACTGCCATAAGCACCTTTACTCGGAGTTCCAGAAGATTAAATAAATAATAATAATAATAAAAAAAATATTTAACTGGCCGGGATTCGAACCCACCACATTCGGAATTGCGGAACAACGCAAAAAATAATAAATACCAAATTGCTAATCGGATTACATTCGAAATAATTATTGATTATATTGTTGCACGACGAAAGAAAATGAAATATAACTTAAGAATGCGCAGTTTCCAGGGATAAGACCAGGATATATCGATTTTTCCCCCCGAAAATTCACTGCGTGCTAAATTTCATGTTCATTTTCAATTGATTTCAATTTCATAATCTCGAAAAGGACTGTTTTCGAGAAATCGACTATATTATGTATACAATATTGTATAGGAAGTATAAGAATAATAAAGAAATGCAGAAATAATGGCGGCTAAACTGACATAATATTATGTAAAGATTTAAGACCTCTGCGGTTCAGTGGTTTAGCGCATTGGCGCTCAAATTCGGCAAAGTTATTGCTCGACGAGTTATGAGTTTCTTAACATTTTTATTTGCACTAAGACGGACACCACAAAATATCAAAACACAAAGGAACTGACCGCATCGACTGCATATGTGTTAAATTTCGTATGTTCACGAGAGTGTGTGTGCGTGCGTACGATTCATCGGCGCTGTTAAGTGATTTTGATCTTGTGCCTGGTCGAGGGGCAACCTGTTCGATTGTAGGCACGCTACAGACTATTAATTACGGAACTTCTACAATGCCTTTTTTTAATGCCTTTGCCTTTACTTAAGTAATAAAGGAGTCATAAAGTTGCACGATAAGTTATATAATATAAGGTACAATATGGTACTCGAATCAGCACTGTCCATCGGGTTTGTTGTAGCTAGGCCACTTTTAGAGCTTTTTTAAACGTCTTAAAGCATCTTAGTTACATTACTTATATTATACACATACAGAACTCCGTGGCCTAGTGGGTAGACCATTTGATTCGCACTCGAGAGAGTGTAGGTTTGATTCCCAGCTTGTGGCGTGTACCAATGAGACTTTTTCAGATCTCAACAACATTTTACGGACGCTCTAAAGGTGTAGGAAAACATCGTGAGAAAACCTGCACATGGTTGGACCCAAACGTTCAATACGTTCATTACGTCATTCAGTACAAACATTCCTCTGGACTTGGCTGACTATGTTTGGAGAATGCCGTATGTGCTTGGGAAACCATACGATTTAAAAACCAACTGTCCCAGGCACTACAGTATTTCAAGAGTGGAGAATACTGAATAAATCATCCAATAACGGATGAAAATACCTAAGTTTTTTTAAAAGCTTTTATTATACATACAATATGGCTTATTTACAACGTCAAATTAAAACTGTTTAAGTCACAACAGGCTCCCCTACGATAGATTTTCATTCTATATTAAAGGACAAAGACGTCTGTTTATAACACAAGTTATATATAGTCCTAATACTGTCTCAACTTTTTACGAAATTAGCTCTCTTAGTTTCTCCTAATAATTAATATTATGTTGAACGGTTGAGCAACGCTAATGGTTGTAATAAAATATAATTGCTCCGGAAATAATTGTTGTGTAGGCTCTCACGGCCTGCGGGTACTCTGGTGTGGACTAGGGACAAACTTTTTGGTAGGTTAGGGTAGGTATAATGAAAATTTCTCTGCAATTTTAAGGGTCGTGTAAGCATAAGAAATAAGAAATTGGAAACGAGGCAAACTCAAAATATTTTCCTACTTTTATGAGGGTTTTTTATATTTTTATGCCACAAGGAGGCAGATCCGACCCACACAAAATGCCATCTGTTGGCGGAAGTGATTTCGAAAATTGTCAGTAAGAATTTTCGACACTTTTTCTACCATCAGGCAGCGCTTCGTAAAAGTCGTGTGAAACAGTTGTCAGATGTCACGAACTTAAAAATAACCTCCTCAATACTTCATATGTTCTAAAATGCTTTATTTTTCTGATTAGCTCAATTCTCTGAGAAAAGCGCGAAATATTCTAGAACGTCTCAATGAGTCAGTAGTCGTCGCACACTGGACAGTGGACTCCAAGGACTGTGTGGCGCTTCGACACCTTCTGGTGGTTGTTCGATAAGTTATTTCGACGCGTTACTTCACCACTTCGTCGATACCAATATACGAACAGCAACATTTCACATTAAACTGATACATAAGGCGATATTTTAATGGCTTTTTACTCATATCGGCATAGTAGCCGTGGTGTCTGTACGGCACTTGTCATGAGCTGCTACTTTCTCCGGCCGCATTGCTGACGGTGGTTGCGCAACTTTTGAGGCCACGGTTCGCCTCACGCTGCGCCTACGCCGGTCAAACAATTATGTAATTGTATGCTGTAGACACTTGACAATCGCAACTATTTCCCCAAGCTAGGCGTGGGAACGTCAGGTGTTAGTTTTGTTAGACTGAAAGAGTCGTTTTAGTTTAATCTTGGATAAGATTGTAGCTTAGTGCTTATGAATTTGTAATGAAGTGTTGCGTCTTTTGAGCGTCAATGGGAGGCTTTAATCGCTTACCATCAGGCGATCCGTCTGCTTCTTTCCTGACCCATTTAATAAAAACGATTTTGTACTTGTTTGCATATATATTATGTACTACCGAGTTTCTATTTGACGTTTTTTAAGGTTTATAAAATTACTGTGACCCGCATATTTCCGCCTCAGTTCGCATAAAATAAGGTTTAACTAACTTATCAGCCCCTATCGTTGAATCTGACCTTGTGTTCGTTAGGCAATAAATGTAGTTGGGTTATCTTAACTACATATTATATGTTTTACTTAGTCGAATTAGCTAAATTGCATGGTTAACTTTTGGATATATTTCATACAAACTCAATATGTCGGTATCTCAATAATTGAAAAAATCAAAATGGAACACTATATTTAATCAGTCATAGAAAAATAAAACATTACAATCAAGTTTAGGGGTCCAGGTGTTTTCCCCTTTCTCACCCCTATCCCAGGGGTTCAACAGCACCAGGGGGACTACCGCCCACAGCGGGGGGGCTGCCGGAAGGTTGGTGGGTGAGCACAAAGCGCAGCACCGTCTTCATGGCAGCAGGGTCCTCGCAGTGCAGCTTGTAGCAGTGTTTGTTGCCAGTTGCTATTTGCTCACTGAAAGAAACATGGTTCAATAAGTTTTCCATTTTGTAAACAGAGTGACGCAAAAAAAAAAAACCAAAAGAGGTAAGAACAAATGAATTACGGTTTTCGAAACAAAAATGCATGAGTAAATAGTGGTATAAATTTGCAATTTTGCAAACCAAAGAAGATATATTTGAGATCAAAGTCGTCAGTACGACCAAACGCCAATTTCATATGTAAGGACCGAATATAAATGCGCCTGCGCCTGATCTCTCGCCAGTCGTGTCGGTCATCAAACACTTGAGCACTATAAACAAACTCCTGCGTAGCTAGTCGCCACAGTCATCGAATAGGGTGGGGGGAGCTACTCGTAATAGAATTTAGATACACCAATGTGGCAGACGCCGTACGATTATATTCTCACCTTGGGACCTTCTGCTTTAACAATACGCAGGGGATAGTCGCTATATAATATTCGCACATCCTACGAGTACCACTGCAATTCCTGACATTCATACCATGCAACTTTAAGACTGCTTGAAGTAAAAGCTAATCTATGGCTGTCTAAGAATACAAATACATAATAATATTATCATTCTCATCTAAAACCCACCTGTGATGCGCGTGTACGGCGTGTAGCTGACATAATAGCCGCCGTCTGCAGGCCTCGCTGATGACCGGCAGGTGTTTGGAGCCTTCAACCCGGCGTGTGTTGCGGGTACCGTAGCTGGAACAAATGGGATACAATAACAGAACCCGGATCTGACGAGCAAGTTCTGGGGGTGTGAATATTGAAACCATGACTTACCGATACCTACCCCACACAATGGGGTAGAATGAAAAAATATTTCTCATACCCACTTAACATATATGGAGAGCCACGCCTAAAAATTTTTAGGTTGCCAAAACCGAAATCTATACTCCATCTCTAAGTATATCATATTCTATCCATAATTACATAATTACATAATCATATTCATAATTACATAATCATATTCATAATTACATAATCATATTCATAATTACAGAGGCCGACCAGATAGACTAGTAGTATAGTAGATAGATAGATATAGAAGGACAGAAACTACATAGAAATAAAGTTTTTGATTTTTGATTTTATAAGGGTACCTTGAAATCTGCGGAACCCTAAAAATTCTACGTAATACGGCGACGATTTCGACGTATATGGTCTACAAACTGCATTATATATTGGTGCTATAATATTAGTTATATTATTAGTTTTGTTGGTCTATTTAGACTTTTGCATCAATATTCAAGCCGTTTTTGTGCATTAGATAATTTTAATGACCAATTAATAATATTAATTACCTAATTTGGATAATATGGATATGTATTGTGTACTCAGAACTTATGCATTATGCGCATACACAAATATACATTTAAAACACCAAAATCTGTGATTTCACATGCGCACTGCTTTCTATGTGCTCTGTGCCAAATTACGAAGAGTTATGAAAGACGTACGTGTTGGTTACATCACAAGAGAGTGACTCTGGCATTGGCCACTATCAAATATCTGTCAATGAAGACGAGCAGACGAGCATATCGGTAAAAGTAACGATTATCTGTTGGATCGATAGTGCGAGAGCCATTGTTCACAGTCAGAACGACACATCATTCGTATAATGGAATCATTTAAGTTTAGAAATTAAGATATTGTGCTTCTAGAATCTAGATCTTGTCTTGGTTAAATTGTGGGTTCAATAGACATTAGTTTTATGTGGACGAAGTTAACTATTAAGCTCTTACATTGTTATAATATGCTTTAGAAGACAGTTTAATATACCCCGCAAAAAGATTCTCATCTTACAAGTATTCAGCCTACGCCTATTATAGCCTTTAAACCTTAACGTTTTAGGCTACACTATCTACGAATGAATGGATAAGAGTATATATTTTATCGAATCATGTTCATATAGTGTTTATTGTTAAATTTTTACTTAATTAACAGGGCATTTAGTCATGATGCATTCGATAATTTTGACGGGGAAGTTCTAAAACAAAATGTATGAGTTTTGACATAAGGCATCGCATGGGACATGTCACTTAGCGATTATATATGTCTGTCTGATTATAATGATGATCTAGTGTTGTAATGTTAGTAACCCACATCCACAGTGCAAACGCTATCGATATTTTCACACGCTCAGATTGGCGATAAGCCTTGGTGTTTATGTTTAATTGTTTGTTCTATTGGGCAACGATTGAACTGACTGAACAGAGCGGGAAACAGAAAGGCTATCAATTGACATATCATTCGCGATGGCCGCGGGCTAAGGAAATACATTTGGTATTTAATTGTATTTGAAGGAAAGTGATTTCTTAGGATTAATATTTTATGCATTTGAAGCAGGAAAAGTCTGGATTTTTTATTCTACAGGAAGTAAGTGAATTGATAATGTTATAAAATTATATTTGAAATTTTTAATAGCTGTCATTAGTGTTTGAGCGTCATATATAAAAAAAATGTTCTGACTTCATTATTACAATTTTGCTGACTTCCTATTTGCTTGGGGAGGGAAACCGGAACACTTTCTACTCCTCCTCTATCATCTGATTAATTTCGCGGGTCCCAAGACAGATTTAGCATGTCCTTCGGGCACCCCTGAGATCATATCAAAGAGTTTTTGTGGTTGGTTACCGCTGTAGATACTGGCTACACAAGGGTTGCAGTACTATTAGAAATTCAGCTAGCGCGAGTGTTATAATCAATCTTGCCTCTTATTATACAGGATGACCTGAAATTCGATACATTCCTTTGAAAGACAGAAAGTAGACCTCATTTACAGTAATATTTTTCATGGCATCCCCTATCCGAAAGTTGATATTTACGAAGTTATTGAAATTTCAAAAAATTTTTCTTTATTTTCGACTTTTTGTCTTTGACATGACGTATTTTAAAAATGTTTGTCTTTTTAGTGATTTTTTATGTATTTTAACCGTCAATGAGTCAAATATTATTTTTAAGGAATAAATAGGGACAAACTAAGCGAGAGTTTTTCATTATGAGACATGAAACAGAATTTTCTTTTAAGAAAAATGCACATTTTTCTTAAAAACAGGTGATTTTCTTAAAAAAATGTATGATACAATGCGTACAAATACCTTAAATAACTTTCTTACCTCATAAGCTTCCAAAAAAGGTACAAATATGTACATAAAATATGAACATGTAATAAACAAAGACAAAACAATCATCAGGTAACGTTATCTCAAGAATTACTCTACCTGAGGCGACCTTTTTTTTCAATTGTTTCCTTTGTTCAAACTTCGGGATGTTTCGGCTACTGTCGTCGCGGCACTTTGTCAATGAGTTACCGACTGGCTTAGAGAGCAAATTTAGTAGCTAATATTAGTTTTAAGTCAACTATTGCCGTGTACGGACGTATTGTTGCTTTAAACTACACCCTTACTTCTACTTGTGATTTTTTTGTATCGCGATGGCTGCTTTTGAGTACGATGAATACGCTGACATCTTGTTTTGTTACGGACTTTGTAATGGTAATGCTGCTGCTGCACGAAGAACATACGTTGAACGTTTTCCGAATCGACGAGTGCCAAACGTTAGAGTGTTTTCAACAACATTTCGACGAATTCGAGAAAGCGGCCGTGTGGATAGAAGACGTGGCGATTCAGGCAGACCTCGTTTGTATGCTCCAGAAGAAGAAGAAATTTTAACACTTTTTCAAAATGATCCTTCTATTTCTACAAGAGCGGCAGCTAGAAGACTTGGATTGAGTCAATGGAAGGTGTGGTTTACAGTACACACAGCGCGTCTACATCCATTTCACTACACACCTGTCCAAGCGTTGGAAGAGGGAGACCCGGTTAGAAGAATGGAATTCTGCCGTTTTATGATAAATGCAGACATGGAGGATCGCAATTTCTTCTCAAGAATATTGTGGACGGATGAATCGAAATTTGACCGTGACGGGTCAAATTTCGATTTCGGTCAAACAATTTCCACAACACACATTACTGGGCACCAAAAGGAAAAAAACCCCAGGATGAAAAAAGAAAGGGCCCATCAAACCAGATTCAGTCTAAATGTCTGGATGGGTATAATTAATAATAATTTAGTTGGACTCATTTTTTGCCTCAAAATTTAAATGGTGAAATGTACGAACATTTCCTAAGAGAGGAGATTACTGGTTTAATGGAAGATGTGCCAATAGCAACTCGTCGTAATATGATTTTCCAGCATGATGGTTGCCCGGCCCACTTCCGCCTCGGCGTACGCCAGTGGCTAGACCAAACTTACCCACATCGCTGGATAGGTCGAGGCGGGCCAATTCCTTGGCCAGCACGGTGTCCCGATTTGACCCCGTGTGATTTTTATCTTTGGGGTCATATGAAGGCTTTGGTGTATACTACACCCATAACTACTGTACAGGAGCTCAGAAGCCGCATAAGAAATGCAGCAGAAGAAATCAAAACTAGTCTTACTACCAGAATAATCAAAACAGAGGTACGGAGAAGAGTACGGGCCTGTATCAGAAACAGAGGTTCACATTTTGAACAAGACCTAAAGTAGAATATTTATTATTAAATTTAATTAAACATTGATGTTTTTAAACAAAATAAACGTAATTAAATTCAAGTTTTTCCTTTTATTTTAACCTTATCGCAAATAAATCGATTTAGACATTATTTCATTTTACTTCTAATATGTTTACTACAACGTCATATTTTTATGTAGACATTTGCACCTTTTTGGAAAGCTAATGAGATAAGGAAGGTATTTAGAATATTTGTACGCATTGTATCATACATTTTTTTAAGAAAATAACCTGTTTTTAAGAAAAATGTGCATTTTTCTTAAAAGAAAATTCTGTTTCATGTCTCATAATGAAAAATTCTCGCTTAGTTTGTCCCTATTTATTCCTTAAAAATAATATTTGACTCATTGACGGTTAAAATACATAAAAAAATCACTAAAAAGACAAACATTTTTAAAAATACGTCATGTCAAAGTCGAAAATAAAGAAAAAATGTTTGAAATTTCAATAACTTTGTAAATATTAACTTTCGGATACGGGATGCCATGAAAAATATTACTGTAAATGAGGTCTACTTTCTGTCTTTCAAAGGAATGTATCGAATTTCAGGTCACCTGTATATTTTCAGGCCTCTTGGTGCCTCAAATGAATCATCCTCAAATCTTTGAATGATTTGATGAACTACTGCAGCATACGACAACGGCGAAAATCGACCGTCTCAAATATGTTAATTTAGTATCGACCCCGTCGAATTGCCATTTAGAGTTCGGTTGATTTTCGCCGTGCGACATTAGTCAAATTCAAATTACCGTAACAGCGATATCATCGGGTGACCTACGAGTATGTAGTGTGGTGTCCGCACACGCTAGGCAAGCACGAATGAGGGTTTTAAATTCGTGACATCTGACAGCTTTTTGACACGACAAGGACTGTCGGGCTCCCAAGCGCCGCCAGGTGACAGAAAAAGAAACGAAAATTCCTATTGACCGTTTTTGATACCACTTACGCCACCAGATGACGCTTTGTGTGCGTTGAGTCTACCCCCTAATGGCAGAAAAAATATCAAACACCCTCATTATGGGGAGACGAGGATGGGGGGCACATTGAGAATTAGGATTAGTAAAAGGATTTTCCTGCTTCCTAAGCTTGTATAGCGAATAATCTATAGTATACCTAGCAGGGTGAACTCACTAGGGCGTGTTGTCGGCGGACTGTAGGGTGATTACGCTGGGCGTGAGAGCAGACACGATCAGCCCCACCGGCAGCAGTGCCGACGCCAGCTGCAGGAAACTCTTCCAAGGGCTTATCCTGAAAACGATTTGTATGTAATATGTATATTAACATAAAAACCCATATCTAAATTGATAGGAATAACTAACAGGGTGTGCCAAGTTGGAGCCGTTTTTTGAAGCGCGATGAAGACGCAAATCACCATAGATTGATATACATGCAAAACAGGGATGTTGTAGAAGGTCCCAAACTTGTGGCTGATATATGTAGTTCGCAAATGAGTCGTTCAATGAGGGTTTTTAAATTCTGGTAACAGAAAAATAATCGAAAATTCTTATTGGCCGTTTTCGATACCACTTACGCCACCAGACGACGCTTTGTGTGAGTTGGGTCTGCCCCCTAACGGCTGAAAAAATATCAAAAACCCTCATTGGACTAGTTCGTAAGCGTCATGTCGTTGATTTATTCATTCAGTTTCGATACAGACATATATTTAGTTCACGTCCATCGCCCTGTCCGACATGTCCGATAATTCACGAAGCGACATAAGCTCCCTCGCAGCAAGTAACTTGTTAAATTGACGAAAAAAAAAACAATAAAACAACTATTCTGAGGAGGTGAACAGTGAAATATGACTATGATATTAAGCCATTGTCCATTGGACAGTGCCCAGTGGTCAAATGATAATTGAACTTCTGAACTAAAAAGTGATATAGGTAGTTCACCATGATCTAAAGATGCCTTATCTTTTTAGTGACACATTTTTCGCACCTCAACTTGTGGCTTTAAGTAGTGAGAAGTAGTTAGCGTGAATTAGGTACGTTTCATATGAAGGCGTAAGACATTTTTTTATTAGGTATAAGAATCCGCGTCAGTAAAACATTCCAATTATTAGCACAATAAAAGTGCAGTTTTTTAGAAACCTAAGATGATATATCTACTCGTAGACGTCTAGACGTAGACGTGTTGCGTGGCACAGAGGACAGTTATGACGCGAGTTACATTTCCACACCTAATTATTCACATCAGGTGAGTGAAAGGCCGTTGTGAGAGCTTGACCGCGCTTTTTGTTCCTGTGTGTGTTTGCTTATTAGCTTTTTCCGTATATTATACCATCATTTTATACCTAAACTCCTGCCACTAGATTATCCCATACTATGGCATTTTGTCATTTGTACTGATGACTTACTGTAAGCTTAACGCGAATAGACGATAGATATATATAACTACTAGACCATACATTGACCATAACACTGTTGTCTGATGCAATAATATTTAATAACATTTCGAAATAAGATTTCATTTTACCTTTAAAGTTTTTCTACATCTAAACGAAATACGAAATATTAAAATAGAAATATAAATACGAAATCAAGAACACTTACATACTTTACTTTTCAACTGAAAATAAACTTACTCGATACTCGTGTACTCGTTTGCTATTCACTCTTACTACTCTAGTATTTCTATTCACCCTTATAACCAATATAATTGTGCTCTATTCATTTGTAGTCACAAACTTACCCTTTTTTATGCGAATTCCCTTTCGATTCCTCCTTATAACTGACTCCATACTCCTGACTAATAGGCTGGTCTTTGAACACACCAGGCGACTTGTACAGACCCCCTGCTGGAGTCTTTACAGGCACTGAGTCTGTTGGCTCGGACTCTAGACCCGTGTGGTGCTTCCAATACGTGGGATCTGGGAAGGCTGGGTAGTTGGTCTCGAACTTGTATGGCGCGTCGATTGGCTTCTTGTAGTTTAGCTTGTAGAAGTCTTGGGGTGATCTGAAAAATACATTAGGGTCTGGTAAACGGAACGTAAAGTGCCTAATTTAAAACATTTTGCGTATAATGTTGGTTTGGTGATTAACGGTGTTGTTAAATGATTTTTGTCCTTGGTATCTTACCGGTATCAATTGGATCAGTTACAGATGACCGTGTATGGGCGAGGATTGGCATGCCAGTTAAGAGGCATATAACATCTTGACTGTGATTTTTGTCCTTGGTATCTTACCGGTATCAATTGGATCAGTTACAGCTGACCGTGTATGGGCGAGGATTGGCATGAGCATGCCAGTTAAGAGGCATATTACATCTCGACTGTGATTTTTGCGTAAAATGGCGTTCTTGATGTCAGAAACAAAGATACATTAACACTTGTGTCATATTAAATAGTGCAGAATAGCTATTGGTTATATAGTTCGTTCGTAGCGGCCGCGCTTTTTGTAAATTTTGCTTAACTGTTTTTATTAAGCCCAAAATTGCAGAGATATATTTTGATAAAATGCTCGAAGGCACTTTTTGAGCTCCTGGATTGAACTACTGCTCTAAGCAAATATAATAATAAAATGAGAATGTTATCTCCTATATAGTCGTATAGTTCGTAGCGTAAATCTTATTCTAAGCCAAAAAAAAAATTCGAAAGTAGCTTTAAGTTAACTGTGAATTACTCCTATCTACGATAATATTATTAAACAAAATTTATACCAGAACAATTGTTACTTCATGAGGAATAAAGATTTTATAATTTTAAAGCATGAATTTAATAACCTATTTCAATAAAAATGATAAATACAACTGCAAAATTACTACAAAATGCGAAATGTCGGGAACGCTTCAAATACTTAATCTCGCAGAGTGCAGATTTGTAATAGGGCTCTTAATACTTTATACTGTTTATGTTAATATTGAGAATTGAAACAGTTTGGTGTATGGCTATCATAAGATAAAATAATTAATAACTACTCATTCGTTTTGTAATGCATTTGCACTATGCAGATACATTTATTAGTATAATAAATAGAAGTACCTCATAAAATCTGATGGCTTCGTAAAAGGACTCCAGGGTACAACAGACGCTTGTGTAGTCAAAGCAAACGCGTCCTCATCGTAAAAGCTGCCTAAATGTGGACTCGGCCTGAACTCCTTTCTTATTTTCTTCAGCTCTTTTTTTAAATCTTTCCTACTGTCATTCTCATCTGCATGTGAATAATTCGTCTCTAATGACCATGTTGTTACTTCATCTTTTACTCCATTTGCTACTGCGTTACTTTTACCATCTGGTTTTTGATCATCGGTATCATCATCTTTTATTTGACCATCTGTTATAACTTTTTCGTCTCTTTCGTCAGTCTTATGTTTTTGTGTCTGTTCTCTATCTTTATTTTTGGCATTTCCATCAGATATCTTTGGCATGCCATTATCGTTGAGTGGATTAAATATATTGTCGCTTATATTATTAATTTTAGTTTCCTTCAGATGTTCTATTATTTTATAATGATCGTCGTTGTCTAGCGTGTTTGGCGTATGTTTGTTGTTATAAACATTGTTACTCTCCTGTTGCTTCAGGTCAAAGGTTCTGTTGACTGGATACAGAGAGGTAGTCAACTGTTCTTTGCTCTCGCTGGCTAAACTGCACGACGACATAGTGAACAGCGTGTACATTAAAATCTGAAGAAAAATATGTAATTTATTAAATAGGTTACCTACAGATACTACTTGGTGAGCCTATATCGCTTACAAAAAGTACCATAAAGTAAGCAAGAAAGTGTCGAATAAGCAAGATCTGAACATGAATAAAGTGTTAATATACTAGTAGCTACTTTTATATAATATTATGGCTGTAGGAGAATTCTAAATAAAAGTAAAAAATTATAATAATAATTCTGAATGAATTATGATTTGTAATTCATAACAAAAATCATTCATGCTGTATTAATATAGGTATTAGGTAAAACATTTGCACAGTATAAAATGTACACTTTCAATTTCATCATACAAAACAAGTATCGACCGACGAGGAATCCTAACGAGTTTCTCTTCACTTCGTATACTCACTGTAGGGCCTGTGGGTGCCGGCAGGGTGCCCTGAGAAAGTCGGAGAAAAGGGCAAGGGTCGAGACTGAGTCAGAACCTACGTAGATACGGTCGCCGGTCGCCGGTCGCCGACAGATCCGGTGCCACACTTTTTAACCTTACTACTCAGCAATAAGGTTCAAAATTGCTACACCGTATACCGGATCTGTCGATTGTTGTGTATGTAACATTGTGGTGCGGCAGTTTATCAGTTTTATGTGTATCTCACAAACGTTGCTGTGAATGGTAACTGTGACCTTTCAGTGCATGTTTCTATTCAATTATTAAAACGAGTGATTTTATGTAATAATTGCATCATAATAAATATCTTTTGTGTCAGAATGAAGTCGCTTAAAAAGGTAAAACAATATTTTAGCAGATTGTAAGTTGTAACTATCTACGTCTCTTATTGGGCACATTTTGAGATGTTTGCAGTTTGATTGTAACAAGAAACAGCTTTGAATCTAGAAGCACAATGTATCAAGCCTTGCACAAGGACATATTGCAATAAATGGTCTGCATATCCTTTTAACCGGTGCAGATTGCTCCAAGCTAGTATTAGCAAACTTAATGTGGAATGGCTAGTATAAATTTTTCTGCGTATCCTACTATTACTATAAATTATATAAAAATTTAATCAAAAACTGACGAATTCACGTCTTTATCACTTCATCAACACACAGTGCATTCTGAGGTCGGTGAAAGCGGTGACATAACGCATTATATCGGTGGCCACTGGCCAGACCTGCTGACCTGACGAGAACTAGTTTGGGAACCGCTTGTGTAGCAACTCGCGTGCAGCGAGTAGACTGTATGACGACGTGGCGAATCACGGGTGGTGCAGTCTTCAGCAGCATCTTTACAACACTCTTCGACTGTTCAGTCTGTTCAGTAACATAGTAGATACCTATGCGACAAATCATAGAAAAGATTACGCATGCGAGGTTTCAGTTGCGGGGATACCTATTTACCCAACTACGGCGAAGCCAAAAGGAAGGGTAATGATTGTGGTAGTCTATGTATGCATGTTTGTTCCATCATAGCGCCTAAATTACTGATCCGATTTTAATGAATGAGGTGTCAATACATTTGTAATAATGTCGCGGGTAATATAGGCTACACATTTTGTGTAGTCGGGTCATAGTTTTAACTTTTCGATTATTTTCTTATCGATTACCAAAGCTTTAAATATTTAATGTAGTGATTCGTGATTTCTTAGAACTTTATTCACTTGCAGCATAAATACAATTGAGCAACGTTAATAACACAAAATATTGAATCAACGGAGCCGCGGGCAAAAGCTAGTACTATTATAAATGTGAAAGTTTGTGAGGATGTAAGAATGGATACATGTTTGTTACTTTTTCATGCAAAAATTACTGAACGCATTAATGAAATTTGGTATGGTAGTAGTTTAGGCTCTGGATTAAATCATGAGATGTTCGCGTATAGTAAAATAATACTGGCTATAATATGCTGATTATATATTGAATATAGAATATTGAATCCATTTATTTACAGAATGACATAACAAAAAGGTGACTTATCAAAGAATACCAATATAAAAAATATAATACATAAAAAGGTTTATTCATATGCACAATGTACATCACACCCTTACACTAAGCAAACAATAATTCTAAAAATGTTAAACTAGTAACCTAAAAAAATAACAAATTAAAAGCCAAATCTATCTATTGGCCTTGTCAGACGTGAAGAGATGGCGCTCTTGCCAACGAGTAAGCATCGGCTCCATATCAAGCAACATCATTTTTCGGAACAAAACATCTAATAACATCGATTTAACATTAAAATTGGACTTAGATCCAGTCCTACTACTGACAATAAAACAAGAAATCCAAGTCGCTATCAAATACTCAATAAAGTCGGCTATAGGCTCATACTTCTCTAAAGAGTTCAATCAAATTAAATCCGAACTGAAGAAAATAATGATCTAAAAGAATCGGTAGAGTTCCTCAATGCTGAGTACGACCGCTTGCAATCTAATTTAAAAGAATCGGATGAACACATTAGGCAACTCACAAAAGAAAATTCAACCCTCTCGAAAACCTTCGAGTCTTTATCAACTAGGATTAATCTCATAGAACAACACTCTCGTGAAAGCAACATAGAATTCCAGAATCTAAATCAGAAAATCTTTATTCTGTAGTTAACCAATTGGGTAGTGCTATCTCAAGCCCATCATGGAAACTGATATCTTATCTTGTACCCGCGTTAGGAAACTAGATGACTCCAAAAAGAGGCCCCGCACTGTCATAGTTAAATTGCAAAATATTAAGATTAGAGATACTATAATAGCGGCAGTCCAAAAATTTTACAAAAATAAGCCTAACGATCGACTAAGCACAAGTCATCTAGGATATACCACTTCTGAACCCCACGTATTTGTCTCAGAACGCCTTGCTCCTTATTACAAGGCGCTTCACGCACGGACTCGTCAGATAGCGAAAGAAAAAGGTATCAAATACGTCTGGATAAGAAACGGTCGCATATATGTAAGAAGAGACGATCAGTTGCCTGCTAAACAAATCAAATGCTACGACTCACTGAACAACCATTAATTCCTTACTAAAACACTAATCTGGGACCTTAACAATATTTCTATCATTATAGTCAACATTTACTACCAAACATTTTCGCTGAATTAATTCAAAACTTAATTATATAAGGCTAGAGACTCTAGAATGCAACTACGACGTAATAGCTACAACCGAACGTGGTTTGATAAAACCGTTGTAGATAGTGGACTTTTCACAAATAAATTCAACACGTACAGAAGAGATCGTCAAACGACGGACTCATCTACGAAATCTGGTGAAGGTGTTTTACTAGCGGTGTCCGAAAATCTAGAATCACATAGAGTTGAACATTATGAGACTGGATTTGAAGACCTATGGGTTAATGCGAAGATAGGCAAGAGATATCTATTGATTTGTGTACTCTACGTACCCCCTCCAGAAACTCTTAATGCTCTTAACACTGTGCTAGATAACATTAGTTCTAATTTACAATCGTACAATGGTAATGTCATGGTGCTCGGTGATTTTAACTTGGGGTTTATAAACAGGATACCTGACTGTAATGACACAAACCAATAGTCTCCTATTAATTACAACAACGCCCTTGGCTTTTCAGTGGTTGATTTCCTATCTCAAAACAATCTAACAAGATTGTTAAGAGACATTGTACACAATTTAATTGCATTCCTAACCAAAATGATCGCACATTAGATCTTGTTCTCGCCAATTTTAAAATTTAATAATATTTATTAAATATATATATTAGGTATTTACCTATGAAATTGCCGTTTTGTATGAAAAAATTTAAACGAATTTTTTTAATGTATTTTTTATTTGTATTAATCGAAGTAATCACCCATGCAATCAATGCATCTTTGCCAACGCAGTGGCAGTTTATTGATGCCCTTCTTAAAGAAGTCAGCTGGACGGGTGGCAACAAGTTCTTCAAAAGCATTTTGTACTGCCTCTCGGGTATTGAATTTTTTTTCCGCCAAGAAGTTATCCAAATTCTGGAAAAAGTAGTAGTCTCTAGGCGCAAGGTCTGGTGAGTAGGGCGGATGACGGAGAGCTTGCAACCCCAGTTCTTGCAACTTGGAGACCGTCTGCTGTGCAGTATGAGGTCGCGCGTTGTCGTGCAGGAGCAGCGGAGACGAGCGTTTGACCAATGCTGGTTGGAGACGTGCCAGCTTCTTCATCATTGTGTTCAGTTCTTCAAAGTACATATCTGCAGTAATGCTCACCCCGTTTGGTAAGAAGCTGTGATGATTCACACCGGCGCTAGACCACCAAACAGTGACCATCACTTTTCTAGGGGTAAGTTTTCGTTTAGGGCATTGTTTAGGTGCTGAACCACGATCCAACGAACTTACTGAGCGCTTGCGGTTATCAAACAGAATCCATTTTTCATCGAAGTAACAATGTGGTTCAAAATTCCTTCATTTGTTGAGCAGTGCAAGGCACGTCTCGACGCGTACTTCGCACTGGCGATCACTGAGTTCGTGGGGCACCCATTTGTCAAGTTTTTTTACCTTGCCAATTTGACGCAAATGGACCAATATTGTTTTGACGCTAACGTCGAAAGCTGCTGCTAATTCAGTCGTAGATTGTGTATCATCAGATTCCACAATCGCCTTTAATTCGTCATTGTCGACCAAAGTCTTCGGACGACCGCGAGGTTCATTTTTCAGGTCGAAATTTCCAGAACGGAAGCGAGCAAACAAATAACAGGTGGTGCGTTGGTTTGTAGTGTTAGCTCCGTAAACGTCGTTGATGTTGTGTGCCGCATGTGCCGCGTTGCTGCCACGACGGTACTCATATTCCATAACTACTCGAATTTTTAACGTATCCATGATGACGAAAAAGATTGAAATGCGATGAAAATGTAAAACTCATCAATAAACAAATTACTACTTTTGGAAAAAGAAATCCATGTTTTTAAAATTAAATTAATTTGAAATTAGAATTCTTAGCAAAACAAAAATTATTTTTATTTGAAATGGCCAGAATTGCATAACGGCAATTTCATAGGTAAAATACCTATTATTAAATATATACCAAAATAAATCTCCTCAAAATCCTCACCTAGATATTGATCGCTCAGTTGAAACTGAAGGTCAATTATTAATTAAAATAATTTTCGCTACGCACGACTTTAGGAAAGCTGACTACAATGTAGTTAACCACAAGCTACGTTCAATCGACTGGTGTCGTGAACTGCATAAATGTACAAACGTCAACGAAATGGTCCTTCTAATTCTAATAAAAAAAGGTTTTTATAAATTCCTTAACAATATAATCGATACCTTCCACACCTTCTATACCTTCTGAGATGACACTCAATGATGTTGTAGCCAAATCAGGAAGTCAAATATGTAATCTTTTAGCCAAGTAATTTTCTACATTATATTCCGTGATTTCTTCTAACTCTAC
The DNA here is from genome assembly GCA_037179445.1 of Phengaris alcon alcon. Taxonomy (NCBI): domain Eukaryota; kingdom Metazoa; phylum Arthropoda; class Insecta; order Lepidoptera; family Lycaenidae; genus Phengaris; species Phengaris alcon. The sequence continues at coordinate 240,511 of JAYRCH010000420.1, forward strand.
TACAAAACCGACCGTCGTGCAAACTCCAGTACAGAATTCCCTCTCTACAATACACATTTCTGAACTTGAGATCTCTATTTCTAGATCCTAGTAAGGGTGCTGACCTAATACCACCTGTCTTCATAAAAAAGTCATATAAAAACTGGACTCGACCTCTAAAAATCTTATTTAACAAGTCGATAGAAACACCTTATTGCCCTGACGCTTGGTAGTCTGCGAATATACTTCCTATATACAAAAAGGGTTCAAAGAATAATATTTGAAACTACTGGCCTATATCAATGCGCAGCACATTTTCTAAGGTATTTGAAAGCTTGATTTGCCCAGAACTAACTCACCACTCTAAATTCATAATAACTAACGATCAGCACGGTTTCCAACGGCGTCGTTCTACCGTTACCAACCTCGTCAATTTCATTTGTGACATATCCAAGTGCTTGGACAGTCGTCAACAAGTCGATGCAGTATACACTGACATTCGTAGCCCCTTTGATAAAATAGACCACAAAATACTAATCACCAAATTAAATGCATACGGAATTCACGATCCCCTGCTTCGTGGTTTCGATCGTACCTCAAAGATAGAATTCTGGTGGTAAAGGTCAACGGCCATTCCTCAGACCCTTTTTTCGCCTCTTCTGGAGTTCCACAAGGTTCCCATCTCGGTCCAATCCTATTTTCCTTATATTTTATCAATGATATTACTCTCAAAATTAACTTCAGTAAATTCTCTTTGTTTGGGGATGATCTTAAAATATATCAAGAAATTAAGTCACTGGAAGACCGCGACTTTCTACAAAGAGACCTCGACTCTATCCGGGCATGGTATAGCGACAGTAAAATGTATCTAAATGCTCTAAAATGTGCTCACATAAATTTCTGCCGCAAAAGAAAAATAGTCACACTTGCTACTTTATTCATGAACAGCAGCTACAAGAGGTCAGAACCATTAGGGATCTAGGAGTCATGCTAGATAGCAAATTAACTTTTAATGAACACCAAAGATCAGGAGGGGTATTATGAGGTCTTGTAGCAGTATTACGAGGTCTTGTAGAGCACGGATGTTACTTGGCTTTATCAAACGCAACACCAAAGACTTCAGAAGTTATAACCAAATTCAACGCCTTAACTCGCAGCATCATGGAATATGCATCTGCAGTCTGGAACCCACACTACATAATACATAATACATACATACCATACATCAAAGAATCGAGGAGAGTTCAACGTTCTTTTACACGTTACCTCTCCTTCAAGGATAAGTCATGCCCCTATAGAGCAAGCTACGAAAGACGCATAGTTCACATCAATATTTGCTCCCTCGAGTAGCGTAGGCTAGTTGCTGACCTGTGCACCTAGATGCCTTCTCAGGTGCCCACTTAAAACTTTCTCAACCAGTTCTGCTAAAACAAATCTAGGCAAATACTCCCCAATAAACCGAATAACGGACTACTACAACAAACTTGCGCCCGTGACATTAACATTTTTCACCACTCCTTAGAAAACTTTAAGAAAAAATTGTATAACAGTTAAGAAAATCAACAATTGACTTTTGCCTTTGATTGTACTCACTCTGTTTGTGTTTGTGTCCCCTTATTTTAAATTTGACAATGATATTTCTATTGTACTAAATTTTATTTTTATTAATTTTTATATGCATGATAATGCACCTAATCTTAATTTCAATACTTATGAAATTTTATGTTGTAATTCACTTCTCATTGTCACTTCATAATTAATTAATTTATATCAATGACTTACTAAAAACTATTATGTTAATTTTATTGGAGAATTTTCTTCAAATGATGTGCTATTAACGAAAATTTTCCATAATTGCTTGCTGGTAATTAACTATTGTGCTAGTACTAAGTAAAACCTGATCTGGAATAGATGTTATTAATGTAGTTATCAATAACTTGTTGGTGTATCTATTTAATAATAAAATAATAAGACGTTTTGGCCTGTGTAAGCGGACAGGTGGAACAGAGGTTCCGCTACAACTGGAACGCTACTCGCGGCAGTTGGTGGCTCCGCTACCACTGGAACGGTACTCTCGCCTGCTGCGGGATGGCCAAACCTACAAGAGCCTAGAGAGGCTTAAAAGGTACCGCAGCTAGCTTGATTTGGTCCACGTGCCTTTTATGCGGACCCTGTTACGACCTACGCTGCAACAACATAGCAGGCGACGCGCCTGTTATGCTGTGCTCCACATTCCGATAGCAAGCAAGTACGCCTGTGTAACGCTGCTTCTATATCGCAGCCATCACGAGCCGATTTCCTTAACACTCGCTTGCATATCTTGACTGCACCCTCGGCGGCACCATTGGACGCGGGATGATAAATCGTCGTAAATGTTACCTTAATACCATTAGCCGTCATAAAATCGATATATTATTTACTAGAAAAAGGTGATCCATTATCTGAGACCACCTGTTTAGGTAATCCAAAACGCGCAAACGTTCCTTCAACACCTTAATCATCGCACTTGCGGACATCCTCTGCATGTGAAACACTTCTAGCCACTTACTTTTTTTTTTTTTGGCCATTTCTGGACCTACTTGTTCCCCCAACAGCGAGTTCAGGACAACTTTTTGCTAGCTTATATTTTTACATTCATTTATAATTGGTTTTTTATTGGCTACACATTGTTTTCGTAGCAATTTCTATTTTTAATCTATTCTATACTTATACATTTATTCTATGTTACATGGTCTCTTATTTTCTTAATTTTGTTTACTCTATTTTTAACATTCCTTTTACACTACACCCTTACATATTACATTTCTGTTTACATTTATTATTTATTTTAACTTTCATTTGCATACATTCATATAATTTTTTTTACTTTACATTACATTTATCTTTTACCTTTACATTTCTCTTTTAGTGTTTATATTATATTTAGCTGTTACATTCATCATATCATTTGTTTTGCTTTACATTACTTTCTCTTTTACCTTTGCATCTATCTTTTTAGTTTTAGTATATTATGGTGGAGGCTATATACGTCTTATGTGTATCTGTACATTGGTTGTTTTTATTTATTTACTATTTTATCATTTTTATATTTAACTATTTTACATTAAAAAATGTTATTTTATTGTCAAAGAATAATTAATTGGTTATTTGTTCGCGTTCAGTCCGGAACGCCCGCTCCGGAATTTTGCAATAAAAATTATAAACTATAGTTCCTTTGCAATGTGTTCCCCATAGCGCGTTGTGTGAGATCAGTGCCAGCTTACAATTTTATATGTAGGACTAGTACGTGGTACCCTGTGCATTTGCTTACAGTATCTAATTTAATTATACTTATGCTATATATGCTGATTTATGGTTTAACATATTCATATATTATATGCAAAGTGGTTTTTTTTTTATCTAGCCACTTACTGGTCGCGTCAATAACACTTCTAGCAACGTTTTATCATTTAACGGCCCCAAGATGGCAACATGTAATCTAGACCACGGCTCAGGCTTATGAAGCCACGGCTGTAACGCCTTAAGTGGCGCCGGACTATCTGCTAAATATGTCTCTCAATATCCGCATCTATTTCTGTCCAAATAAAACTTCGCGATATACTTTTCATTTTGACTATACCCATATAACCCACATGTCATACACCCACTTAACCCACTCACCCATTTAACATATAACTACGTACACTAACAGGTATAACTAATCTATAACCCCATACACCCCGTATCATGATATAATTCATTACCACCCGTATCATTAGTTGTTTCCTCAGATCCGCCACGACTCAACCTCAACTGAGGCATCCTTAAGCAGTTCCTCGAATTTGATATTCTTAAACGTCATTTCTATCATACTGTTTGCTCCTCCAGTAAGGTTGAGTGGAGGTATGACGTTATAGATAATCATAGAAAAATATACTTTTTTATGTTAACACCGATAGTTACCATTAAAATTAGGTCCGAATTTGGCAGAATGATGTTATAACCCTTCGTTTAGCTTGTATTTCAATGCATGCAATTAGCAATGCTTTAAAGTAATTGTATAATGGGTGGGTTTGATAGTCCCCTGCTATTTACACGAATTGGTAGGTTCAAAAGTGGTAAAATTACTTCTACTACACTGTAAATCGTTTTTTAAATTCCTCGACACAATACCGCTCTAAGGGGTTTTGAGCGTCGTGTAAATATCTACGCGCTGCATAATTATACGTTTTCGTAAAGGTAATCCAGAAACTCCAAAAAATCGTACATGATTCTCTTTAAATAAGTTCTCTGTAATTGCGTAATTGCTACAAGCAATTTCACTCTTGTTTATAAATAGAATTGATATAAATGTCGCAAATAGACGCTCGAGAGAGCCTCAAGGCACATCCTGAGGTACCTTAAGTTTGACAGTTGATTCCTCGACTCGCGTAAGGAAATTCCTCAAGTCGAGGACATTTTGTTGAACTAATGATACAATTTTCTTGGATTGAGGTTGAGTCGAGTGGAGGAAATCTCGACGAAACAAGTAATGATGCGGGTGTAAGTCGTACAAAGTAAGGTTGTAACTCCGGATCTGAACATAAATCTGGCCAGCCCGATTGCAAAAAGGACATGACTTTTATAAGTAGGCTATCCTTACTGACCTGTTCTTATACTTCTTTCCTAGTAATTGGTAAAAAGAACTGCACAAAAGAAATGTACGTGCTCTCTTGTTTTACCTTAATCTGCTGACCTACCGATAGCCTAGACAAGGTATCCGCAGAGTTATTGTTGCTGCAAATAAATTCAATTGTATAATTGTAGCCGTCAAGAATAACCGCCCATCTCTGAATTCTATTAGCCCTCATGACCGGAATACCTGCCTTATCTCCTATGATGGTGACTAGAGGCTTATGATCAGTTCTCAAAATAAATTTACGCCCATACAAATATTGATGAAATTTTCGTACGCCAAAAATAATAGATAACGCCTGCCGTTCAATTTGCGAATAATTCTTTTCTGCCGAGTTTGATGTACGTGAAGCGTAAGCGATCGGTTTCTCTCCTTAAGGAGTAATATGTGAAATAACTGCTACTATAACGATGCTACTGGCATCTGTAGTTAAAACAAGTGGTAAATCTAAGGAATAGTGTACCAAGACTTCACTAGAAACAAAATTATATTTAATCTTTTTAAACGCCTATTCACAACTCTGATCCCACATAAACTTACAATTCTTTTTAAATTCAAATACAAATAATCTATTGCAAGAATGTGGTATACACGAGGTCTTACAAAATTACAATATTAAAAAGATCCTACATTCGGCCATCAGAATGGCGTGTTCAAGTCATAAGCATGTGGGTGAGTAAATTTATAATTAATCTAGCTAAGCCAAAACTTATAAATTAAATTAAATTTTAATTTTAAGGAGTTCATATAATATAATGGTGCTAAATATTGCTCATGCTTGGATCAAATTTAGTATATTAAATCACTAATCCTAGAAAAGAACGTACATCAGAAATATTAGTAGGGGCTCTTACATTTTTTATTGCTTCAATTTTAATTGGATCTGTGTGTACTCCCTTCCTATCGATAACCAAACCTAAATAAGTAACCGAGTCGTCGAAAAGAGTATCATTTATCTTTTCAGACTCTCAATACCCATTTTTTCTAATGTAGTAAAAACTTCCTTTAGTGTTGCTAAATGTGACTGATCATCCTTACCTGTAATAATAAAATCATCTAAGAAAATCCCAGGACTAGATGCCAAGCCAAAAATAAGCCTATTATATTTAAAGAGACCTCTATGTGTATTAATAACAGTATTTTTTTTTATCGTCGAGTTCAAATTGCGTATAAGCTTGTGATAAATCAATTTTGGAAAATTTCTCTCCTCTGTGAAATTTGGCTAACAAATTCTCAACCCAAGGTAACGAAAAACGATCAAACTTTACAAAAACATTTTTTTTATAGTTAATTTAAAATAGCCGCAAATACGTATGGTACCGTCCTTTTTCATTACCAGTACGATAGGTGTCGCCCAATCGGAACTGGACACAGGTGAGACCACTCCATCTCGTTGTAGTCCGTTCTTCGAGAGTCCGTTCCACCGGCTCACGTAACGCATAAGCTAGTGGGCGAGCACGTAAAAAGATAGGTTGTGCCCCCTCTCGTAATCTAAAACCAACTGTTCCACCTGTATACTTTCAAAGTCCGTCTGCAAACACTTTAGAGAATCTGGAACTAAAATTAACTAAATTAAAATCTTTTCCATCCTCATTAATGTTTAACACTTGTGATAACTGGGGATAAATTCCTAGTTCTGTTATGGACTGACGGCTAATAGATTAGTTTTACCTTCTTGAACTATATACAAGTCTAAAAAAAATTCACATGTATGTACAAAACTAGAGGTCTAAATTTACCTGTAGGCTCCGTTAATTCCCCTGTGTAGTACCTAAGTTTTATTTCGCTAGGATAAATTTTACAATTCATAAACAGTCTCTCATATGTCTCCTTGTTTATACATGAAATTGCACTCCCTGTATCAATTTCCATAATTAAAGATTTATCATTAATTGTAACACAAATCGTATAGGGAGGAAAATCCTGAAAACTCCGAGCTCTAATTGAATAATTGAATACCTCCTCACTGTCACTACTAGGAGTGCTGTTATCTCTTATGGTGCCATCAAAACTAGTAGTAGTTAGTAGAAGTTCTCTTGCGCGGACACATTCGTTTGAGGTAACCTTCCTTATTACATATTTTGCAAAAATAACATTTAAATTTGTAAAAATCCGGCCTATGTTGATATCCCCAAATATAACAATTATTACTATCCATAAATCTAGAATCTTTAGCATCTTTTCTATAAGAGACCTTAGCATTCATATGACGCGTCTCCGCTGATTTTAATGACGTCAAAACACTCAAAATACTATACTGCAGTTTGGTGCGCAGCCATCTCGAGTACTGCTCATCTGTTTAGATTCTGGTTTATGATACGTATATTAGCCGCATAGAGAACATTCAGAAAAAAATTCTGAGGTACGTGCAATTCAAATCGCGAACGTATCTGCATATTTCGAACGATTTAAGAAATTTCATATATTGCCTTTATACGAAAGAAAGAAAGTAGCAGATCTGTCTCTTTTATTTAATATTGCCAAAAGTTCAGTAGACTGTGCTGATCTTACTAGTAGAATCGAGCTACGCATCCCAGCAGCTTCGCGAAGAAAGCGTGACCTACTGCACATTGTGTGTTCGCCATCGCCAGAACGCGTATATTGTCAGGGCCAGGAAAATATATAACGAGATTTCGCGGTTTCTCGATGTAGATTTATTCTGTACCAACGTTACTACTTTTAAGAAAGAGTTCCCCAATTTCTATTTTAATAGCAATATGTCTTAATTTTTCTTAATTTTTCTCATAACTAATTTCATATTTGTAGTCTGTGTCTGCCTTGCCTTAAATGTGTAAAACGTCGTTCTCATTGGTTATCGCTGTCTTTTTTCCTTTCTACTGTTATGTCTACTATCTGTGAAAACTTTTAATTGGCCTTCTTGTATTATTCTTAAGTTTCTATTTTATGTAACTTAGCTGTAAGTTTTCCAGTAAATAAAAATAAATAAATAAATAATACAAATCTTTTTTAACTCGATTTCCATGGGATCCAATATTGGGAAGTCTACTTGTAGAGTACATAAAGGCCGATGTGTGGTATCCCGTGACTGCTAACTACAAGAGCCGCATTCGATTCTGCCGTTTCCGTTGCTTGCAATGTTATAGGCTCGATCAAAAGTAACGTCCTCCACTGTGAATAGCCCCCTGTCTGATACTTTCGCTTTTTACCCCACATACAAATTGATCCCTTAAGTTTTACGTTAGAGAATCATTAATACATTTTAAATTTTTGACAATCTTTTTAAAACGGCTATAAAATGTGTAATATTTTCTGTGGATTTGTGCTCGTCTCCGAAAATTGTATCTTTCAGATAATATTGTTGGTTTAGGTTTAAGATGTTTTCTCACAATCTTGATAAGTCCTGAATACTGTTTTGTTGCTGGTTTATGTGGAGTACATAAATTTGTCACCAATTCGTACGTTTCGGCGGCTATAGCTGTGATCAGCGTTGCTATCTCTATTCTTCTTTAATATATATCAAGTATCGCTCTTATCAATCGATTTACGATTCCCAGAAATCTCTCTCCAAATTGAATTCTGTCAACTTACCCACCGACATATTCCTTATTTTAGATTGAATTTATCTCATCGCCACTGAGATGTTCGCGTATAGTGAAATAATATTCGTTATAATATGCTGCATTGAATCCATTTATTTACAGAATAACATAACAAGGAATACCGATATTATAATACGTAAAAATTTACAGAAAAATATACAGAGTATAATACGTAAAAAGGTTTATTGCTATGTACAATGTAGGTACATCACAAAACATAGGATACATTTATCAAAAAAAGTATAGTGTTCCCGTTTGATACCGTATTAAGCGGACGGACCGGACGGAGCCGCGGGCAACAGCTAGTAGATTATAAACTTGTGTACTATTTGTGTTGAAACCTGGGCCACTGCCCACTGCAAAGAATATATATTACTAACGTGAATAATCGTCATTGCACCGATTTACACGAATGGCAGTTCGCGGCAGTGTGTGCGTGTGTGCGTGGCTCGGCAAATGCGGAGGCGGGCGGGCGTAGCTTTTTTCCAGCCAGGACTTTCGTTCACGGGGCTGGCCGCTAGTCGTTTCGTGTTTTGACATAATTGACAATATAATTTCATAATAAACACACCGGCATATTTAGCGGGACACAAAAAAAAGGTCCATAATTAAAAAAAATATGGTTTTATTTTAAAATCTACTTACTACACTTCTTTTGTTATTTAAAGTTTCATTTGTTTTACTTAAAATGAGATCACATTAAGAACAGATTTTGCGAGTAAAGGCTATTTGTGAAAAATGGTACATTTTTTAACTTTTCATGTAACCGGGAAAAGTGAAAATTAATATTAAAATAACAATTAATTTAATTAGAAAAATGGTGATTAATATCGCGTATTTCCTCCACGTGCTCTTATTAAAGTTTCTACCCGTCTAGGCATACTGAGAATGATGTTATCGATGGTCTCCTGGGATAGTCTACGCCATTCCTCAACTACGGCGATTCGCAGTTCACCCACGTTGGCAGGAGCTGGAATTCTGGACTTAACTTTTCTTTTCAGCAAGTCCAAAACGTGCTCTATTGGGTTCATATCCGGTGATCTCGCCGGCTACTCCATAACAGTGATATTCATATCATTAAGATAAGCTTGAGTTACCCGAGCGGTATGCGGCCGAGCATTATCCTGCACAAAAACAAAATCGTCACCGATATATGGGGCAAACGGTACGACATTCTGTTCTAGAACTTCTCTGATATAGCGGTCTGCAGTCAGACTCCCTCTGTCAATCACTACCAAGTCTGTGCGAGCTCCCAAACAAATGCCCGCCCAAACCATTATTGATCCACCACCGTATGCAACTGTAGTTTCAAAATTTGTCTGTATATATCGTTCTCCTTTGCGTCTGTATATTCTTTGCCTGCCGTCAATTTGATTTAAGAGAATTCTGCACTCATCACTAAACAATACCCTACTCCATTGGTCCGCCTTCCAAAGTCGATGTTCCTGAGCAAAAGTTAACCTGTTTCTACGATGATTTACCTCGAGCCTTGGAGCCTTGACGGGCACAAATGAACCCAAACCAGCTTCTTCGAACCTTCTTCGTACCGTACGCTCACTTACGGTTACACCCCGCACTGATTCTAAGTCATGTCAGGCTTGGACGGCCGTCAAACGGGGGTTCCTACGTACACGAAGCCGAATGAAACGATCATCCCTACTCGAAGTGCGTCTTTTTCTGCCTTGTCCTGCTCTTCTCACATAAGTACCGGTCTCCCTGAACCGTTGGATACGACGAAGATCTCTGGATATCACTCTGTAGGTTTGACCATTTCTTCGCATTTCGAGTGCCCTGGCAATCTCCGTTGGGGCTAAGTCAGGCATAATTCAGTCCTCAACTCCAAAAATATCAGCGATAAAAAAAAACTAACAAAAAACAGTATTTCAATGAAATTTTAAATCAAACTCAGAAGGAAGAAATACTCGAAGTTCGCTCCAGATAAGGTGTATTTGAATAAAATTAAAACAATTGCATAAAATGTGATGTTCAGTTGTTTTCTTAATTTGAAAATATTTATTTTTAAATGAAATGACGTATAAACCAGCCAGCAACCTTATATGATACTGATATCAAACCTTTATTTTATGTTCCGCTCAATATGCCTGTGTGTGTATTTATAATAGATTTGTCTGACGCGACGTTTAATATTATTTCGGTGTCAACCTTAAGCTTACGTCAACATTGCTGACATTCGCCGGTGCTCGAGCTGTCATTTGTAGAGTGTCGCCCCTGTGGCAGTGGGCAATGTTGTCGCCCCTGTGGCAGCATAATGTTATAGCTTACAAAGACAAGTATTTAACCTTCTCGCAGCCTCTGACCCATTCCTACGACACTCCTAACTAAACAGCATTAAAATTGACTATAGCAATGACAACTTGAAATTATCTCTAATTAGTACTTATTTAAATATAGAACAATCACATAATCAGTGACACACACAGCTCGTGCGCGTTACGTAACGTTGTGTATGTTGGAAAACGTATTTCTGAATACATGTCTCTTCTCCTTCATTTCTCATTCATTCCTCTGCTTAATAGCTCAGTAGGTGTTTTGGCAGTTTTGCAAACCATTATAGAAACAATTAAAGTGATCATATATTATATCACATTACATATATTCAATTCATTTTGAATAGTAAAGGGAAACATTTGCAAGCAATTTTAGTTGAAATAGTAATGGCAAATGGAAATTTAAAATATTTAATGATTATATTCCTTTACTATTTAACTACTAAAATTACTTGCGAAAATTCCAAAATAGCAGTTTATTAGTATAGTAGTAAGCCATATTATTGTGTATGTTGTAATTGTTTCTTGCTAGTGAACAAGGCTGTAAAAGTTCTTAAAATACTTATACCGGCCGTTATACAACAAGAAACGCAATAAAAATGTATGTTCGTAACTCACGTCCACTACTACTTGAGAGAAATGACAACTTTTAAATCAGTTGACAAAACTACGAAACGTTAGATTTACTTTGACGTTCTACATGCGTCTCTCACATCTTATAAGTACTGTAGGCGGGCTTATAAACACCATTCCAAGAGGGATGGGAATTTAAATAAAAGACACAGACAGGGAAGACGCTTCCCTCGTGTTGCGGGTGTCCGTGGACTGCACTAATCAGGCAATCAATCAGCTCGTTTGCAAGCGGATCCGCGGCCGCTCTACATAGTACTGTAGAGTGTAGGTCAACATTATGAAACAAGACATTGGCATGCAGCCCGTACAGCCCGTACAGGCGTCCGGTTTGGCGTCGGATAATACTTAAGTCGGAACTTCTGTACTTCCTACAGTGTAGCGGAACGAAATATTTACATTTTTTGTATTAATTAACCCATATTATTTGTAGTTTACGTAACACGAGGAGTATTATGTACGGCCACTCACAAGCACACCTGTTATTAAGACACGCGCCACATTTTTATACTAATAAAACAAAGGTACTTAATTAATAAGTGCGCTAGGTACTAGATAGATAGTGAATTGTGACTTTTGAGTTGTGACACTTTTTTCCAACATCATTTTTATTTTTTCAATTAATGCGTCTTTTTTTGGGTTCCGTACCCAAAGGGTAAAACGGGACTAACTACTAAGACTCCACTGTCCGTCCGTCCGTCTGTCACCATTCACCAGATTGTCAATTCTGCTAAATAAAACCTGCAATAATACAATTACAATTGTATCAAGTCGCGATACGCTAAAACTGACAAACCGGTATTCTCGTAAACGTTAAACCCACGTTAAACGCGTTTTGATTGGTCCAAACTTCACAAAATCAGTTTATAAGAAGATATATAACGCAAGTAGCTTCACTTAAAATACAACAAAAGTAAAATGAAACTCTACGGTAAATAAAAGAATTGATGTCCTGGCGGCACCTCGTGAGCGGCCAGCTACGACGGACAGACAGGTCAAACTTTCGTAGATAGTGTATTGCTGTTGGCGGTATAACAACAAACACTTAAAACAGAATACAATAAATATTTAAGGGGTTGTGCGCTCGATAGAACTGAAAATTGGAGTACTTTTATCATAGTCGTGGTCGTATAGAAAAAAAAAACAAAAAATATATGTTAATCTGCATTATATTTATAAAAAGAGAGTCTTTTTATAAATTGAAAATTTATTTAAATTTTGGTTAAAAAATAAGCTAAGTGCGCCCTTTTTTTTAAGTTTAAACCTTTTTTCTCTTCTATAAGTAAATTATTTCAGCATTTTAAGTAGAACAAAACTCAGGGGAAGGCTGTTTCGATTTTTTCAAATTTTGTATGCAAATATTTATAGCGATTTTTCATCCGATTTCGATACTCTCCGGTCGGCGCGATACGCCCTTGTCGCCTACAAAATTAGTATGGGACTTGACGTTCAAGGTCACTGGCGTTATACAGAGCCTTAAGGGGGCTCCCGTACAACATACGTGTTTTTTGGTACGCATTGTAGTTACGGAAACCTTCGTGCGCGACTCGCACTTGGCCGGTTTTATCCAAAAAAGGAGGTGGTTATACGTTCAGCCGAACGTATGTATTTTGTTTATTTTTTTTATATGTTTAACGTTAACTCCGCTGTCTGTTGACCGATTTTCAAAATTCTTTCTTTGATGTAAAGTGTACTTTGATGTTGGTGGCTTTTTCACAAAGGTGACCTGATGATGAGATCCATGAGGAGTCGAGGGAACTCCTCAAAATTTATATCGACACACATAGTGATTTCGACTTTTTCTGAAGTAACCCAAGCATATGCTACCAAAAAGTAAGATTTTGCATCAAGGTATACCCTGGATCCAAAAGTGCTGAACATAACTCCTGACTCCTTATGTTTGGGGATTTCGGCGTTGCTTAAAGAACTGCAAGCATATGCCACTATGTAACTTACAGTAATCATTATCATTATCTTATATACAATACCTAATGGAAGCATGACTCGTATTCAATTATTATTTTATATTCCTAGTCTTGCCATAAATACTGAATCAAAGAAAAAAAAATTCTATTGCAAATAACATTTATTACTTTTACAGTATGTTAGCTTAATACATAAATATAAAACAATTTAACATATAAAAAGCTTAACCGAAGTTGTCTCCATTGGCTGCAATACAGTCCTTTAAACGTTTAGGCCAGTTATCAATAGAAGCACGCACTCTTTCCATTGGGAAATTTCTTCACTGCCAATCGTACGGATTTTTTTATTGACTCCAAATTATCATGGCGTTTAAAGCAAGCCGTACTCTCTAAAATTGACCATAAATCATAATCCAGCGGATTAAGATCGAGACTAGACGACGGCCAGTCTTCAGCTCTGATGAAGTTCGAAACGTGCGTTTCCAACCAAGACTGCGTAGACCGAGCTTTATGACCCGGCGCCGAGTCTTGCTGGAAGGACCATTCGTGGTTATTGAACATGGTGTTGTTAAGGGGCTTCACTACCTTCTCAAGAATGGTACCTTGATACACTTGTGCCGATATTTTGATTTTTCACAAAAGTATGGCTCAGTCACTCCTTCATAGCTAATACCCCACCAAAACTATCACTAAAGTCGGATAGTGCCTACGTTGCACTCTGTCGACTAATTGGGAAGCTTCCTCAGAGCTTTGAGCATAAATACGGTCATTTTGTTTGTGAAAATGTTGCTCTGTTATGCAAATTTTCTCATCCGTAAACAAAATTTTTCTGTGACCCCCCTTTGCGTACCGCTTCAGTAGTTGTTTCGATTTTACCACCCTATTATTTTTTAAATTATTAGTTAAGAAATGACCAGTACATATCTTATAGGCTGCAAGTCCTAAGTCATCTTTTAAATACGCGAAATGGTTCTAGGTGCTATCTTCATCTCCCGAGATAAAATCTTTTGATTTCGGACAGGATTTCTTCGAATTCTTTCCCTTACTGCTTTGACCACCTTTTTCGTACGAAAACTACGTGTAGGGCCAGATCTTTTCTGTCACAAACAGAGGAGGTCTTATTGTACCTATTAATAGCCCGGTATACAAACATTTTACTAATACCAAGCGTATGGAGAGTTTTAAAAATTGCATTTGGCTCCATACCTACTTTGTGGAATGCAATCACAGCGATTCGGTTCTCTTTATCACCCCACTCCATTTTAATATCGCAAAATATTGTACAATGTATTGGCGCCAAAATGAGAAAACCCAATGAACAATCATATAAAAATGACAATCCAAATTCAAATGTAATATTTTGTTTATTTTTAATTGTAACAGTATTTATGGCCAGACTAAGTATATAATTATATAGTATTTTGGAAGTCGGTTAATTCTTTCTTTAATACATAGTATCATACACATTTGTACACACAGCGCGCGTCTCCTGAGTCGTGAGCCGTGAGCCGTGACTCTATCGCTCTCCAGTCTAGTCAAAGCTCGTTACACTAGTCCTCGCCTGTGACTGGCGGCGAGTAATGCTTTCCTACCGATGTTAGTTACGGTAGGCGCTAGACGACTGTGGAGGCAGCCAACCATGGCCGCCATGGTGTAGAAGCCCATGTGTCACGGTTGTTTTGTTTTACTTTAGCTAGAGCCTAAAGTAAAACACATATTATGACATAATATAAGGTTCAGTTGACGGTTCACACTGAAACGTGTCGATACGCCACGTGGACATTAAACTTTATTCACTAGTCGATACACAAGAAGATACACGTTAAATTGCAAGTGTTCGGATGTCAAACTAGACCGCTCTGCAATGAAACGTGTATCTTTCTGTGTGCTGAAAAAAGTTCAATGTTGAATAGCTATCTTAAAAATGCAGCATGTCACGTTTCGTTTGACGTTTCGTTTCGGTGTGAACATGAATGACTCCTAGTGGTGTTGTGCCTACTTAAAATATTATGCCATTAGTAGGTAGTATCTCCTACAAAAATGCACACTTTAGGACCTTATTTCCATAATCATAAGACCTAAATGAACACCGAGTCTGTCGGGGTATACAAATATTCCGGGGTTAAGCATCTTGAAACTGTTGCAAGCAATTTTCTACAATGAACATGCTAAAGTCGCATGAAATATCAAAATTTAAATGTCCAGGGCTGAACTTTCACATGGAAAGTGTGAAGTGTACACCACAACACAGACAGACAAACATATTATAAATTGTTTCGACAACGACCTTGCTTTCTACAGATTCCTGAGGTCAATATTAACATTGCAGACAATTTCTTAATTAGATACGTCCTCGGTTTGCAAAAATTAACAATACTTTTATTAAAATTGAAAAAATAAATAGACTACAATAATAAATAATAACATAACGTGTTCTATATGCATATAATTGCTCTGCACTGTGAACTTCATAAAAATTGAGTCATTTAAATTGTAGGTACTTACAAATCCGAAAATCGGATAAGTGTAAAGGAATTATGAATATATTATATAAAAACAAACATGTTCTGCAAATATAGGGCTTATATATAGGTCATTTAAAAACTTATTCTTTTGCGACCCCATTATTCGGAGGAGCATTAAAAGTATGAGCTAAATATCTAAGTAAGGGAAACTTCAGTACTCACGTTTTTTAATTAACTTTCAGTTACTAAGTAAGAAATTGGTTAGAATGCCGACAACGCGATGACTGAGTATTACGCAAGCACTGCTCGCCGCCACGCGACGCGACGCGACGCAGGTGGTGAAAGCATGGCGCTGATTCACACCTTACGTAATGCTATTCTGGTGGAGGTAGCGATGTTGAAGCAGTAATGAAACGATGTCGCCTTGTAGGGTGCAGCAAGAGAGTTGGAATGAATTGGAATATCAAAATGGGTACAATATCGGCAAAGTTTCTGCTCAAACAGTTTTTACACATTTTTTGCACTAGGAAGCCTCAAAATATTTAAACTCAAAGAACGCTTTTAAGCGTTTTAGATCGCCAACGGTTAATTTAATATTGCAAAGAAAGGAGTAGTTTTAAACAATAAACTGTTGGTAACCTAGACGCAATTACTATAATAAATTGTAATTAATTAAAGTTGATAATTACTTGCTTTATATCCCAGATTATAAAACAATAGGCTTTTAATATTCTCAAAAAATACGCGTTGAACAATAATAATGTTGTTTTTTTATCTCTATTAAGGACTTTTATCTTTATTAAGGTTCACAAACAGAGAGCGACCATGTCGTCCAATAATAATTAATTATTAAAGTTATTTTTTAATATTTTTACTCAGAATAGGGATGTGAACATAATTGATCGCTATGTGATCTCGTGGTCGTTGATATCTGTGTGATTACTGTGTGGCCGATGACTCGAACAAGCCGATGATTGTGAACATTGACACACAAACACGTGATGATGAATTTCATTGCAACCGAAGACTGACCAGTCATCCAATTTATAACAAATAGAAAATAGGGTACAGTGATAAAATAACTTTAAGTATTATGACCGGTGTAACCGGCTGAGGGCCTGTTTCACAATCGTCTAGTAAGTGTCATATAGTTTATTTGAATGTTTTGTCTCTGTCGCTCGATATAAAGTAAGCAGCGGCAAAACTTCCGAATAAGCTATCCAACACTTGTTAGGAGATTGTGAAACAGGCCCTTAGTTATATGACTTTTTCATACACTTGGATTTAAAATTCAAATTTATTATGGTGTTGTATTTTCTAGGTATAAAATTTCGAATTGATTGGCGTTAGCGAAAAATATTGGCGGGATTCGAACCCGCGACTTATATGCTATCACCTCAGACAAAATTAAAAAGGAAAGACTATGCTTTGTAGAACAAAAACTGAAACCGATTTTTAACCGACTTCAACCGACTTGTATGTTTGTTATGTGTGGAGTGCCCGTGTAGCTCCGCACTACATAAACCGCGTCATCTCGCGTAAGCGTAGTTTCGTTACATGTGTGTGCGTGACACTGTATTTAACCGGCGAGGCGTAGCTTAGACCGGTGTCACTGTGTGGTTCGCCGAACTCTGTCTTGACTTTTTTATTTGGTTTGAGGCTCGCACTTAATATTAAGTAAATAGTGACCCGTCAAATATATTTCAGTGCCAATTGTTTTATTTCTACCTATAATTTGTTAATTTTAGTCTAAACCTCCTTTCTTCATCCTGGATCCCCGAAACCAGGACTGTTCCTGGATCACCATATTAAGGAATTAAGCAAATATTACTCACAGCACTGTAAGTCTTCGCCATGTCGCATGTTCCACGAAACTGTCACACGGCGTTCTGGTGGATACCTTATAACATCTGCATCAGACACGCTCACATTGTTCTCAGACAAACGACTGGTTTAGACACTAGATGGGACACTATCGATGTACACAGGTGCGAGCCTATATTTCAGTTTTTACCTTTACTTGTAGTGTACTGACTGGTAAAACTTCATGCTAGCTAACACAGGAAATCATTACGCTCAAATCGCCAATTGTTAGCAATTGTTTACTACACTAGGCTGATATCTGAATGCAACATTAAACGTGGGTGAGCCATGCTTCTAATTATACCACGGCCTCACAGTAGACCGACGTGAAATAACGCTTGCATTGTGTATCGTCGTGTGAGTGAGGTTACCGGAGGCCCAAAGGGCGTTGGGAATTTTGAGGGCTGGGAACGTTAGTGCGATGTTGCGCACACACACACACGCGAGTGCTAATGGGTGTCAGTAATCACTTATCATCAGGCGATCCGTCTGCTCGTTTCGTGGTCCATTTCATTAAGAAAAACAGTGTATAACATTCGGTAGTTTGAGTTGTGCTAATTAAAAAATCTTTTAGTAACAGTTGCATTTTATACATTAGCTAAGGTACAAACTCATTCACTCACAGAACTCACTCTCAAATTATCATAAATAATATAACTTGCTACGAAAGAATACATCTTTATCGACATTTCCCAACGGCGCATCACTATAAGCGCGCAATTTTCCGGCGCGCGGCCAGCGTCGTGCGCGCACAATTATTCCGCGTAACTAATTAGCGTGCGTAACTCTTGGCCAACCAGGAACACGATACAACCCACTGCCGCTGCCACTGGGCTAAGGGCTTGCGGGAACTAGTTGCAAACATTTGCAGTATACTGTAGGATCTCCCTTAATATTTGCAAGGCATGTGAAAGGCAAACTAGATGAAAGGAGTTAATTCTTGAATAATAACTATATTTTTTTATAAAAACCATAACCCGGCTACGTAAATTATATAGCCCATGTTACCCGGGCTCGGGGCTGTTATTACGAATCTATTGACACCTAATTTATTAATTTCGAAGCAGTTATTTAATCGCTACGGTGGAACAAATATAAAATGTGGCGCTACGGTCTACTGCATACTAAGGGTCAGCTCACACCGACGCGACAGCACGGTGCAGCTCGAAATTCGAACTCCTGAAATGAAACCTGTATCTTCTTTTGTAGTGAATAAAGTTCAATGTTGAATTGCTCTCTTTAAAAATGAGCGCCGCGTCGCGTCGCATCGCGTTGCGTCTCGGTTTTATGATTATAGAATAATGAAAACTAAAAATTCCTATTTGAGAGCATTTAATTGTTCTTCGTATATATTATAAAACAAATTCATATTAAATATTTTCCATATAGGCCCCGTCTTCGTTCTATTGAGATCTATTTCGCCAACGTCTAACATGCTACGTCGCGACGGGTGGCGTGTTACGACTAACACAGCACAGTATATGCACCGCGGTAGACTAAGACGCGTCCCCACGCCTCAGCGTGCAGCGCGTTACACGGCATACTTATACGCTGCATGGTATCTCCGCATGAGTCGCTCGGCGGACTCCGTGCTGTCCTCGCGGAGTATCTCCTGCCGTCTGCTGCTGACCACCGAGGAGAGGTAGTACAGCAGCACTGGAAAAGTTGGTGATGATCAGTGATAAGCAGGTAAATCAGAAAATCAAGTCAAAGAAAAGTCAAGTTAAAGAAGTAGACTTCGCAAAGAAGTAGACACAATGATAATAATTCTTTATTTTAACTTAATATAATAAAATTACACAACGTACAGAAAGAAGTCCAAATTGGCGGCCTTACCAGTAACAATCTATTAATATGTGGCCTTACTGCTGAAGCATTTTCTTCCAGGCAATTTTACTCTACTACGGCGAAGATAAAAGGAAGGAAGGGATTTCAGCAGTCTATGAAAATGGTTTAAGAACATGTATCAAACCTCGACTTTATTGAAAGACCTAATTGACGATATCCGATGTTAAATATATAAATATTTTTGTAGAACAGTCTAATGACCAAGTTCCGAGTTCCGAAGATCTATCTGGTTGGAAACCACCTTATACTATAAACTCACCTCCCTGCAAGAAGTACACAGACACCATGGTGTTGACCTCGGCCTCCTGGTGCACGCCCAGGATCAGCAGCGCCGCCCCCAGCACCGCGAGACCTGCCAGAGCCGCCCCGGAGACGCACGCTGTGACTATCCACGGAATGAGAAAGCTGGGCTTTTTCTGTGAATAGTTTACGGAGTATGTTAAGTTTTGTTCAATAAAACCGGTCAGTTTGTTGTGTCGAACTAAATCTGTAATTAATTAAGTAATTAGTAAGTAATTGAAATTATTTGTTAAATTTCCAATGAGTTAACTTCAACACTTAGGGTCAGCTCACACCGAAATGTGGCACGATTTGGTGCAGCTGCATTTTTAAGATAGAGATTCGAAATTGAAGAGCGTCGCCGCGCTACTCCTTCAGTATAAAACAATGTACTCTGTGGCTACTCAGCCGGGGCAGCTCGAACTTCGAACTCTTGCAATGAAACGTATATCTTGCCGCCTCTCTCTCTCCTCTCCTCTATCTCTGTCTCGTGTATAGCGCCGTCTCACCCGGAATGCGCCGTACACGAGAGCGGTGCCGACGAGCACGTGCAGCATGGCGGCCGCCGCCAGCGCCGCGTACACCACGCGCCGCGCCTCTGCCACGTGCGGCAGTAGCGCCGCGCTTCCATACAGCAGCACCGTGAGCGACGAGAACACCTGCGAATGTCAGAAGGTTCTCTGATTGACGGACTGACATAAGGATAGTAAATGGAATAATACACAATATAAACAATACCCGAAGGAATTTTTCACACAGTAGGATAGGCAGAAGTCACGTGATGGGGCTGAGTGACCTTTGCCAGTCTCTATAGCCGCTGTCTATAGTATATGAGCGTTAAGTTTGAAGTGATTCATCAGCGTAAATATCTAAATTGACCAATTACGCGTCCTTACTCCGTACTGATTGAATTGCTAATTAGTAAATATGTACACGGGCGAAGCCTGGTCAATGTTGACATTTGCGCTGATGGCTCACTTCAAACTTAAGGCGATTAGACTATTATTAGTGCCTACCACAGTAGCTACTAGACAGCGACAGACTATATAGAGTACACACTATACCCCTTGTCTATCAAATATTTACTCAACGGATACACAATCCATGTTGCTGTCTTTGTCTGTCAAGTGGCTTTTCCAACGTATCACAATACAAAGACAGCAACATTAATTAGCGTATTCGTTGCGTAAATATTTTGTATTAATGAGGGGCTTATATAATATGGAGATAATATAAAATATTGTCTCCATATTATAGAGCCAATAGAGCCAAAAAGCCTCGTTAGAAAATAATTATTTGGTAACAAAGTTCTTTTATTTAATTAAACAATTAAGCTACAGAATGCAATAGACGCTTGTCAGTGGGTTCATACTTCATAGTCGGTAAAACATGTTGTTTACAATTCACATTAAACTACGGTAAAGACTAAATACAGTAAAAATAATTGCACAACCACTTACAAGATTCAAAATAGATATGATTTTGGAGCCCACGTCCAAGCTTATGCAGAAGCAGCAGGTAGCGAGCCGTAGACACATTGCGGCAATGTTATAATGACGGTTATCGTGATTTAATCGTAGTTATCGCCGATAAAATACCAGCAAAGTGGGTAGAATACGTTCAAAGAACCTTATCTACATTATTCTAGTTAAAGATAGTCTCTCGATTATCTTGTTACTGTTGCATTGTAATGCAATAGAATATTGTGTTGTGTTGTATTATATTTTATATAAAAGGTATTCTGTTGCAGTTATAATATTGATCACTCTTATATTATATTCAACTCAAATAAATTATTGTATTTAAAACAACAGCTCTTATTGCAGTGCAACCGTTGCAACTTGCAATAAACAAGCTAAAAATTAATTTAAAACACTTCCTTTATTGATAGGTGGAAAAAATAGGCGGCAACAGACAATATTAACTAAGATTTTAAATTTATAAAATTGCAGTGGTATCTGCTACTCAATGAACCATTTAAGTGTACTGATAATAACAGAATGTTCGTAGCGAAACATGTACCTAATAATAATATTATATACGAACACCTGGACATTTTTAAAAGCCAAGGAAAAATGTAAAGTTGCTGCTTACAATTTATTTATTATTATTTTTTCTTTATAGTATAAACTGTTCTTCTCTACATTAAAAGACAATTTTTTTTGCAAAAAATATTTATTTAAAATCATTTGCTATTTTTTCCGTACTTCTAAAACGGTATCCTACGTACCTAATGTTGTTTTAATGCACATTACATGTACAGTACATAACTGCTTACTACTTAGTGTCTTTTACAATGTTTCTAATACTTGAAGTCTAATCACTACATAGTATAGGTACACAAAAAGCAGCTGTACAGCACTTGTTTTTCGTTAATAAAATAAATAACAGATGCGATTGACAAAAAAACTATCGGTAGCAGCTGTTTTCCTTGTTTTGAGCAAAGCATTTGATTTTGTTAATCATAAAAGTCTATTGAATAAAATGGAGAAGTATGGTATTAGAGGGAATGCATATAATCGGTTTAAATCATATCTTACTGACAGAAAACAATGGACAGAAATAACAAATATTAAACATAACAGAAGCTTTACTTATAGATCTGAGTATATGTGTTGTATCTAAGAGAAAATTTAAGTATGTTCAAAACGAAAAGCAATAATCACTGTAGGAACACTAGAAATAAACACAAACTAGATATACCGGTGATTAGATTAAATAAAGTTAGCAAATCCTTTAAAGGTCAATGTATACGCCTATACAATAGAACCCCAGAAAACGTTCAAAATCTGTCTATTAATAAATTTAAGAAAGTAGTTAAAGAACGTTTGTGTGCTATAATCATAGGGTGAATGATTTTATTGACGATCGCACACCATGGGAATAGGATTTTACCTGCAAGGCTACTTCTATGTACTAAGTATTATACTCTTGTTACGTAGTTTTAGTCATAACATTGTTATATACCTTTTTTTTTCTAAAAGAACAATTTTCCATCTTTCTGATAAAAATGGCCCCGCGCGAGTTTCTTACGCTGTTTCTTCTCGCCGGGCTAGTTCCCGAACCGGTGGTAGGCATCACGTTTACTGACGTTCAGAAAGTGTATAATAATACCAACTTCGAATAAAAAAAATTTACTTACAGAGTAAATAGGAGTGGAGTACCACAGGAAAGTGTTTTAGGGCCTACCCTGTTTCTTATTTATAAAAACGAGTCGCCATATGCTACCAAACATAATTGTTTTATGTTTGCTGACGACATGACTTTAATAATAAAATGTTGCAAAAATGTTTTAAACCGCGAAGTACAAAATTAATTAATAAATGTTACATACTGCCTTACCACTAATAAGTTGCAGGTTAAACTCGATTAAAAAAAAATTGTAAAATTTCATAAACCAACACTTGATGAAGATAACAACTTAGATATACAATTAAGCCCATAAAATACGTATCTTCGACTACTTTTCTAGTTTCACTGTAGATAGGAATTTAAATTGGAAAGAATACAGAAGAATACAGGTAATACATAATATGCAATAAACTTAATAGATTTGTATATGCTCTGAGAAGAAGTAGAAATGTTATATCGAAAGAAATAGCCTTAACAGCATATCATGGTTACGTCTCATCGACGTTAAGATATGGGCTTGTACTATGGGGAAACTCAGTGGACGTAAACAGAGCATTTATAATACAAAAAAAATGTTAAGAGCTATAGCAGGTGTGGACCGTACAACACATTGTACACCTTTTTTTTTTTAATTAATATACTCCCCCTCGCCAGTTTGTACATACTATACATTATAATATAGAAGCGTGTTTATCTGTGGAGAGACATAAAATTTGTTTTGAGAAAAAAACGCAAGGCAGCACTAGAAATAATACAAACATTAATAAAATTGTTGTACCCACACAAAGACTGGTGATAAACAGTAAAAACGCATATTGCAAGACAATTAAAATCTACAATAATATTCCTGATAGAATTAAAAACAAAAATTATAATATGTATAACAAATTTCAAAAAGAATTATTAGGTCCTTACATATTATGAAATTGGCGTTTTGAAGTCCTGGCCACTTTGATCTCAAATATATCTTCTTTGGTTAGGAATTCCAATTTCAAATTTATACCGCTATTTAGTCATACATTTGTGTTTCGAAAACCGTAATTAATTTGTTTTTTCTCTCTTTCAAATTGAAATTGAAAATTCAAATTGGTAAGGTGAAAAAGCTTGAAAGGTAGGTACTTCATGAATTGAGTGCAGCAAACCGACAAACGCGCGTCGACTACTGCGTTACATTACTCAACCGGCACAATAATGAAGGGATTTCAAATCGAATCATTTCCTGTGATGAAAAGTGGATCCTGTACGATAATCGGAAACGCTCATCGCAATGGCTGAATCCTGTGCGAACCAGCCAAAGCCTGCCACAAGCGAAAATTGACTCAAAAAAGTTACTTGTGAGCGTTTGGTGGACTAGTGCCTGTGTTTCATCATTTTTTTCGAAATTTGGATAACTTCTAGCAAGGGCAAACATTCAACACTGATGGGGCAGTCCAAAACGCCTTCAAGGATTGTATTATTCCTGTCCGAATGATTTTTTTAGTAAAGGAATTAATGAACTACCTATGACGTGGCAAAAGTGCATAGATAGCAATGGTATATACTTTGATTTAATAAATATATTATGTTTAAAAAAATCTACTTTTTGTTCCTCCTTTACAAAACGCCAATTTCGTATGTAATGCCTAATATTTGCCCTTTTTGTTGGAGAAATGTTATTATACCACCCAGGGCTTTTTTAACGACGTAATGGTCACAAGAAAATTTAAATTGTAATCATAAACTTTAAAACTGATATAAGAATTGTATTTCATGATAAATTATTTTTTTATATATAATTATTTTATATTTTGACATAAGGAATAATAATCAGACTGACATTGTAAAGTACCTATAGTTTTAAGATTGACATTTTGACTTTTTTTATTGTTTTATTTTAACAGTATATTATATTTTGACATCGATTGTAGGATATATTATCTTTAAGTTATTAAGTTGATTATTAATTAGTTTTATAATATAACACTAATCTTTCACTTTGAGTTGCTTCGATTTATATTTCGTTTATTCATTGTGATTGAATTTTAACAGTACCTAAATAATATTTTTTAATTAGTAATAGACGATATTTCCGGAGGCAGAAATTGTAACACAAACATAATATTGCAACAATTTTGGTAAAATCAACTACGGATATTTCGGGTACATGATCTACCGAAGCTTCACTACATAGTATAAAACAAAGTCGCTTTCTCTGTCCCTATATCCCTATGTATGCTTTAATCTTTAAAACTACACAACGGATTTTGATGCGGTTTTTTTTAATAGATAGAGTGATTGAAGAGGAAGGTTTATATGTATAATAACATTCATTAAATAATGGAGAAATACTGTTATTTTTGAGGTTTCTAATGTGATGTCGTAAATAATTACATTTTTTCCGCTTACATTGCAAACGGTGGCTGAACCCTATGAGATAGATCAAAATAATGTACTACAGTTTTGTTCATCATAAAAAAGCCTACAAAAAAGTCCGCGATAGCATATATCTATCTCTTACGGGATAACCCACAATAACCATTTTTTTATCCTTTACTTTGATTTTAATTTAATAGCTTATTTACGAAGCGATTTTAAGCAATACAGCATTAATCCTTATCCAATTTAGTACCTTAAATACATTGTGCATTTAAAATAGATCAATATGGCCCTTTATAGCATGTAATTTAAATGAATATTTTCGAAGATATTACAGATTTAAAATGCAGGGACATGTCTCGGCGGCACTCGCGAGTCGCGACTCGGTGCTCGCTCAACGAATATTCTGTACTCTGCAGTTCTTATGGAATATCCATAGAGGTAGTTGGCCAGTTTTGTCGGAATGTCAAATTATATTTGAATGGCAAATTAAATGATTATTCACTACGTAGTATAAAACAAGTCGCTTTATCTGTCTGTCCCTATGTACCTATATTGTATGCTTAGATCTTTAAATCTACGTAACGGATTTTGATGCGGTTTTTTTAAATAGTCTTTTTATACTCGAGCGCGATAGATATAATAATATAATGCATATCAAGCGGTCGCGCATGTCGCGTCGAGGTGATAGGGTCCCATTTTTAACCATTTGCATTGGGTAAACCTATAAACATTTTCAATATTGTATCAGAAGTAGGTATATTGCTGTAAATAGAGAGTTATTTGCCGAAGTAGTTTTTTCTCCAAGAACACTATACTACGCGGGCGAAGCCGCGGGCAAAAGCTAGTATATTTATAAAACAAAGTCGCTTTTTCTGTCTGTCCCTATGTATGATTAGATCTTTAAAACTACGCAACGGATTTTGATGCGGGGTTTTTAATAAATAGAGTGATTCAAGAGGAAGGTTTATTGTATGTATACGAGTATAACATGCATAATATAGTAGAGTAACACTGATAATTTTGGAGGTTCCTAATGTGGTAAATAAACATATTTATTTGCGCTTACATTGCAAACGCTGGCTGAACCCTACGAGATAGATCAAAGTAATGTACTTAGTATTGTACACCTTTAAAAGGTCTACAAAATGTTCGATGGTATATGTCTATCTCTTAGGGATAACCCACAATTACCATTTTTTATGCTTTACTTTTTACGAGAAATAATGGCTTATTTACGAAGCGTTTTTAAACGATACATCATTAATCCTTATTCTATTAAGTACATACGTTAAGTACATTGTGCATTTAATATAGATCAATATGGCTCTTTACTGTACCAAATTTCTGTCTGTCTCTCTGCGCTTCTAGCTTCTGTAATTATGAATATAAATGGATTAAATTTGGTAAAGTTAACGACTGTACAGATCTCAGTTTTGGCAACATGCAATTATAATAATTTAACATATTATTAGGTCTCCATACATGTAAAGTGGGGATGAAATATATTTTTCCATTCTACCACATCGTGTTTGCTATTTTTGAATAGATATTTTAAAATAAAGGCAAGGTTTCATACGTGACTTTTTTACAAAGTGAACCATTTTCGAGTAATGGGCCTCCAAAGTGGTTTGTAAGTTAATATGTCCTTAGTCTGTATTAGATGGAATATGTCCTTACATGTCACGACTTTTGAATAGTTGGTCTTCAAAGGAGCGTGGCCTTCCATGGTCCACTCACCTTGGGTGAAGTATTTAGCTATCATAATATTATATTTGTGTTATATTATTATATTATCAAGGTTATTTATTTATTATGTAGGTTTATTTTAAGTATCAATAACAAAGTAAGCACGTCTCTTATCAAGGTATGTTTAACTATGAATATAACGTTATAAAAGTATTTAATATTTATAGAAACTCAGTGTCATAATCCAAATATTTTTCATTTTGATATAAGTATGCATCAACCTCACCCGTCTCTCGATCACAAAGTTTCGCTGGAAGAAAATGCCACCTGCCCGCCTCTGTACCGTGTTGTGTGCCACCTGCCCGCCTCTGTACCGTGTTGTGTGCCACCTGCCCGCCTCTGTACCGTGTTGTGTGCCACCTGCCCGCCTCTGTACCGTGTTGTGTGCCACCTGCCCGCCTCTGTACCGTGTTGTGTGCCACCTGCCCGCCTCTGTACCGTGTTGTGTGCCACCTGCCCGCCTCTGTACCGTGTTGTGTGCCACCTGCCCGCCTCTGTACCGTGTTGTGTGCCACCTGCCCGCCTCTGTACCGTGTTGTGTGCATACCTAAAGTTTAATAATAAATAAATAAATATATAAAAGTGTGATAAGTACAAATGTATCAATTCAAGGTTATCAAATATAAGTATCACGGCAAGATAAGATATGAAATAACCGAGACTTCAACATACGTTCAGTTTAATAGAATGGAAGCATGTAGTACCTACTAAGCAGCTTTCATCATTCTAATTAGTAATTTATGAAAATTATGACTAGGTACATAGTGTCCTAGTGATTAATACGGACCGAAGACTTTATAACGATCAACTATCATTTTCTATTTTTGTATGTTTTTTTCCACCTACTTTTCAAGGACAAAAAAAATATTTTGATGGTTTATTTAACGATATAAAAATGTTGGTTCACTTATTTTATCATGTAAATTAGGTTCTTATACAATACTTGATTTAATGTCAACATAAATAACTATTCACTATGATATCATCGACGGTATTTTCTTCGCAAATCGAGCGTCATATCAGTGATAGCATAGACTTGATTACATGAGCACGTTGATGTTATATTCTGAAACTATGTAAATTGTTAACCACCAAACAAAGAACCATGGGTGTGCCGATGGTGAATAGGTGTTGCTTCTGCGCCACGCTACAGACGGGAACCTTGATCATTGGTTACTTATATACGGTATATATATTTAGATTAGTGTGTGTGTGTGTGTGTGTGGCTTACTATCTATTTGTTTTGTTAGACTTTGTGTTTGATAATTTAGTTATAAGGATCTTCAGGATATTATATATTTTCTGTCATTTTTGTTCGGGAGGAGCGGGACACGTGATTCATAAGGGAGATTCGGTACACCCAACTTACAGATATATGGGCAATATCTAGTTTTACAGTGACTTTGTAAGTAGTGCCTAGCCTACTTTACCTACCGTCAGATCTGATACTTTTTAAAATTATGGATGATTAGTTTTACTTCCACGTCACTTTATATAAGTACGTAATTATTGAATACACACAGTAGTTAATCTTTTAAAAAGTTAAAAATCGGATACCAATTATTAGAAGCGAGCGAAAAATTCAGCAGTTTTATTCTGTGGCCTAAATACAACTCGTGTACACTTGAATTCTTAAATACGTCAATGCCAGGGGGCGTGCAAACAGAGATGGTTCACAAATAGCGCGCTGTATTTATTTACGGTGAAGTCACGCGCGTCGAGGTTTCGCGACGATTCGCGAGTGGCAGTGATTATGATAAGAACATTGAACATTTAACTTTGCTACAATACGGCGCTCGGAGATAAAAGCCACATGTTCGGAGTTCGGACTCTCAGCACCTGTGCTATGTGCTATTAAATTATTATATGCTGACTCAAATTCAAGCTACAAACCGGTGGTAGATTTTTCTCTTGACTTTCCGAAAAAAGCTTGTTAAGTTTCATTTGGAAATAAAAATTTTAATTTTTTATTTTCATCTAGAATAGTCTCTAGTCTCTACTCTCTATCGGTACATACCCGTAGCCTCACGATACGTGGGTAGTTTTAGATAGCGGGATATGAGGGAGCCTAGGAGATAGGGAGATAGGGAGGGAGGGAGGGAGGATAGATTTATGATTTCTTCAAATTTGAATTTCCTAAAAGGCTAAAAAACAAAAGTACCTAGATCCTTCTCTGCGAATTACACTGCGACAACGTACTTGGCATCGTAATTCATAGTCTCAAGCCTTTTCGGCAGTTACATTGACGTAATCACGTTCCTACAACAATTTAAATTAGGATGTTGATTGACTGGATCGTCAAGCGTTCATCTCATTGGAACTTTTAATTGGGGAAATTTGTAGACACAAAGCTAATACGCAGATAGCAGAAAGTTTAGGACGATAACTTTGCATGGTTGCAGGCAGCTGTACAGATGCTGATCTCTGCTCATTATCGAGTATCGACCTTAGAGGATCTGACGAGTATCGCAGGGATCCGGTGAACGCTTACAAGTTACAAGTTTACAACTCGCAAGCGACCGCGCCGCTGGTACTAGAAAATTATGGGGAATCCCTGCGTTATATAAATTGTGGGGGAGGCCTATGTCCTCTAGTTGAGCCGTCGGTTGAATAAAGAACCTATTTCAGATATGGGCGCTTCTGGAGCTGACATGCTACTGCCTGCTGGTGACGCTGGCGCCCCTGGGCCGCGGCGGCGTTGTCTCCGGGCACAAGTACGCGCTGTACGTCACAGCAGCCGCCGTCAGCGGCACTCACCTGCTGTGCTCGGTGCTGCTCGTCGTGGCGGCTCACAGAGTACGTCACGCGTGCACGGGAACTATATACTGCATAGGTCGAAGTGCCTGCAACTCGTTTAGATAGCTCGAATAGACATAGTAGACTAGTGTGAAGTGTCCGACCGAATGTTCGGTTACGGTTTCGATCGTGTTTCGGTAAAAAACGGGTTTTCGGTTCGGTCTCGGTTTAGTTTCGGTTTCGGCGGAAAACCTGCCGAAGCTACGACCGAAACCGTAACTGCATTCGGGAGTTCTCGCGCTGTGATCGGTCATGCTCGACGCCTTTAATTCCATCTAATCAACGATGACATTCTTTAAAGTTATTTTGTTACAGGACATGGTTGAATTAGTTCCGTTGCATTTACGGCAGATGGGTTAGGGTAACATTTTTCGTTTTAATACTGAAAGTATATGTTTTTACACGTTTAAAGTTTAAATAAACCAATTATTTAATTAAAAAAACCACTAACTCGCTCTCTGTCTATTCGTTATTTTCAAATACTTACTTAAGAGGCTCGCGTTCACCGACATTTAATCAACCGTTTAAACAAATAATCGGCCGTTTTTGTAAAAAATCCTGTTCACCACGTCCTAAACACTGGTTATAGAAGTTAACCGGCCGATTATCCTAACCAAGCCCGAGACCCTTGTCCGTCGATTATAGTGATTTGACAGAACTTTTGTAGTAAAGAGTAAAGACATATTATTTATTAGAGACAAAATGATGCCTTTTAATGTTATAATGGAAGGAGATTACTATCTCAACATGCTTGAGTATTTGGACGAGGAAGCGATGACGATGAGACCTCGGATTTTTCAAAGTCGCCGTAATTTCTGTGAAGTATACGATGAAGTTTCATTCAAGATCCGGTTTTGCTTATCCAAATCGAGTGCAATTCATATTCTTGGATTAATTGAAGATAAATTAGAATTTGAGTTAAATTCTTCAGCGAGTCCAACCTGCTACTTTCTGAGAATTTGTAGAGGCGTCAGTCCGTTTATTCTCAATTATATTCTTGTATTTCATTACAAGTTCAGATAACACACTCTGTTCATTGTTGCTAAAATTAGTTGTTCGCTTTTTCTTCTCATCCATATTTATTACAAGAAAACAACAAAATTTGGTTCACTACAATTGTCTACACGATACTATATTGACATAAGGTCTAGGTAAATATACGTCCTAGTTAAAATGAATTGCTCTTTAAACAAAAGAAACGATAAACAACAAGTTTCACATTTTGTAGCGTTTAATTTTACGTAACCAAATCAAAATGTAAGAAACATA
The DNA here is from genome assembly GCA_037179445.1 of Phengaris alcon alcon. Classification (NCBI taxonomy): domain Eukaryota; kingdom Metazoa; phylum Arthropoda; class Insecta; order Lepidoptera; family Lycaenidae; genus Phengaris; species Phengaris alcon. The sequence goes on from JAYRCH010000420.1 coordinate 271,303, forward strand.
AATATCATTTTATGTTGTAGCCTTACATTTTTATTTAGTTGTATTACATTTCTCATTGAGGCCACCCGAGACCCCAGAGCCGGCACCTACCTGGCCCAGAGAATAAGTGTCGCAATCCAGCGAGGAAACTCTTTGAGCCTTCTAGGTACTCTGCCTGGTGGGGATGACCTGGGAGATTTCTTTTTTTTGTAGCATTTTAAGTTTTGGAGTAGTTATTATTTTTTTAGTACTTACCTACTTTTATAGTACAATTGATTTTGTTATCATAACTGATTAAATGTATATCATATTGTAGTATTAGTGAGTTTAATAAAAGTAGAGCCTTTCTCACTCATTTATTCATAAACGGCCAGTTTTGTCTCGATTTACTAATCAGAGAAAGAGAAGCGATGGTGAACAGGAAAGAATTACTCCTTGTAATGCTTAAAATTAAAACGACCGGGTATAAAATAAATGGTGAAGTTACTTTTGGTGAACTCGAGCCTTAGATAATTATTGGGCTAACGAGCTGTTAGACTATATTGCGTTGTGCCTAATTCGCTTATGAATTACTTCGCTGTACACCTAAGTCTTATATGGCACAACTCGCGCTATGCTTGAAATTTTGTACATAAATTAGAATGATGTAACGTTTGAGCATATTTAGCTGTCACATCGTATACACGACAATGACTTTTTCATTTCTCATACTCGGAAAGTAGTGTTGTTTTGATTTGATTATTGGGTGGAAGATGCTGCTTTCCTTTCATAGGGAGGGAAAAACTCATACTAATTCATTCCGGCCTGAGGGTCTTCAAAACTTCAAAAATAGAACTGCTGTCAGCTGTGAAGAGTTTTATGTAATAAAAAAAAACTATTAAAAAATGACATAACTTTCTAAACAGCCAGTGTGAATTTAGCGCAAACTTCTTTGAGCGGAATAAGCCGCGAGTGCCGCGACAATTAGGCGTCGAGCGGCAAGTTCCATATTTAAAATTTAAAAAGAACACAAATTGGCGGGATACTAAAATCTGTTATGTATGTATCTGTGACGGACTTTTGTGCTAAGATTTGAATTGAATATTAAAAATGAGTTCAAGCGAAATATTGACACCAGATTCCATTACAGACGAGGCAAATTGTGTCATAGAAAATCTTTTGCCAAAAATATCAAAAGAAAGATATATAAACACATACAATGATTTTATGAAGTGGCGAGAAGACAAGAATATAAAATCGTTTTCCGAAAGTGTATTTCTTACATATTTTAATGGACTGTGTTTTTACAGCCTTTAAAGGTATGGACCCGATATTCAATGCTCAAGAGTACACTTAAAGTAAAACACAATGTAGATTTGAAAAAATTTCATAATTTAACAGCATTTTTGAAAAGACAGTCGCAGGGGTTCAAGAGTAAGAAATCTAAAGTTTTCACATCTCATGAGGTGGATATTTTTTTAAATGATGCTCCTGACGAGATATATTTGGCAGTGAAGGTAAGTTTACCTAAGTATTTATGGATTTATTCTAAATATGAACGTATTTATTACACAAATACTAAAATAATTACATGTTTTTACAGGTCGTATTGATACTCGGTATAAGCAGTGCTTGCAGAAGCAGTGAACTCACAAATTTGACAATTAACGACATTGAAAGTCAAGGCGATTTATTATTAGTAAAACTGACTAAAACAAACACACATATTGAGCGCTCGTTGATAGTAAAAGAAGAGTTTACACAAATAGTAAAGAAATATCAAAAAATGAGACCTAGTGATGAAAAAACGGATCACTTTTTTCTCAACTATCAGAAGGGAAAATGCTATAAACAAGTGATCGGTAAAAATAAAATCTCAGGTATGCCGAAGCAGATAGCAACATATTTGAATTTACCAAACTTCGAGCAGTATACCGGACACTGTTTTAGACGAACTTCAGCGACACTTTTAGCCGATTCTGGGGCAAACATGAATACGTTAATAAGACATGGAGGCTGGAAATCCAGTACAGTCGCCGAAGGCTACATAGAGGATTCAGTCCAAAATAAAACTAAAATTTCAACCAAATTAACCGAAACTATAAAAATACGCCCCAATTCGCCTCTGCCGACAACTTCCAGGGAGTGTCCGCGATGGAATCCATCGTCTGATAAAATACCAGAGTCTCCTACTTTTACAGAGATCCAGAACAGCCAAATTTCTCAAAATATATCAAACAACATAAATATTCCAAACAAAAATGTAACTTTTAATTTCACGAATTGTCCTAATTTGACTATTAATTTTAAATAGGCACTACTAATATATTATTATCAATAAATAGTTTAGATAAACAACTAGTTTTATTTTCCTCATATTCTAAATCAGGGGTCTCCAAACTACGGCCCGGGGGCCACATCCGGCCCGCGGACAGATTTTGTCCGGCCCGCGGAGAGCTAGCATACTTGAAAACTCCTTTTAGACAACATATTTTTTATAGAAAATTAAATTTAGTTTACTGAATTATTCTAATTTTATGTTGAATAATTATTAATATGACATTTACATTGATATGGTCATGGGCTAACTACTCATACATTGTTGTAGGCATATTGTTATTGTTTTTGTGATAAGTTGGATAAAGAAACACAGAATTGTAATGAGTAAAGACATGTATAATATGCAGAAAATTTAACTTCAGTATATAATAACTAACAAATTATTGAAATGAATCCAACTAACATTTTATACATTTTAAATAAAAACATAACTTATAACAAGCATAATGACATATGAAATACTAATGAGATTTATGTAATTGAGATTTTCCACTGACAATAGTTTGTAGTTGTGGACTAATTTTATTTGTACCAATTATTAAAAGAGATTTAAGATGCTCATCAGTTAATTTAGATCTGTAAACATTTTTTGTGTACTTCATTTTGGAGAAGGTCTTCTCACACAAATAAGTAGTACCAAAGCAGAAAACAGCCCACGAGCAAATTTATGCAAATTATCAAATTGTGTCAGTGGAAGACCCTTATAAAATTCCAACAAAGATGAGTTTTGGTATTTGTTCTTAATTATATCACTGCACTGTATATCAATCATTTCCATTTGAAGTTCCGGGGCTAGGGTTTGAATGTCAGTATCAAAAGGATTCTGAAAAATCTTAATTTGATTCGCAATGGCATCAAAGTCCGAGAAACGAGTATCAAAATTTATTTTCAAAGCACTCAAAGTTTCGATTGCAAAATCGATAGGAAACTCAGTCTCAGTGGTGTGGCTGAATATTTCACATGTTTTAAAATGTGAAAAACATTTACTTCGTAGTTGTGATTGAAACAGTATCAATTTATTCCGGAATGATTTGATATTAGTGTATAAATCAGGAAGATTCTGGTTTTCTCCTTGCAATCTCAAATTCAGTTCGTTCACATGTTTTGTCAAATCAACATATACTGCTAACTTCCACAGCCATGCGTTGTTTTGTAATTCAGTAAGAGGGCGATGCTTTTCATTCAAAAAAATTTCAATCACTGCTCGAAGTTCAAAAAAGCGCTGAAGGACTTTCCCACAACTAAGCCAACGTACGGCAGTATGATAAGGTAAGTCATTTTCTCCAATCTCTTCAATAAATTGTCGGAATTGTCGGTGATTCAGCCCAAAAGATCTGATAAAATTAACAGTTGTTATGACTGGTTTCAGAACTTCAGACATATCCAAACATTTTCCGCACAAAGACTGTTGATGAATGATACAATGTAAGACTAATGATTTTGAACCACCGTCATTTTCTACAGCCTTTGACACAAGAGCGACCACTCCTTTATCTTTACCACTCATATTTTTGCCTCCATCAGTTGTAATACATTTCAAGTTTTTCCATCGAAGGTTCTTTTGATTAATGGCCATTTCAACTCCTTTAAAAATATATGTACCAGTAGTTGTGCCATGAATACTATACATATCAAGAAGTTCTTCATGCACTTCATAGCTTTTATCTACTCCTCGAATATAAATCAACACCTGAGCAGTATCTGACACATCCGTTGACTCATCCAAGGCCAAAGAAAACCACTCAACATGTTCATTTTTGTCGAACAGTTGAGAGGATATATTTTCAGCGATGTTTTCTACCCTTCGAGCCACAGTGTTTGCTGACATACTGACAGTTTTTAATAAATTTACCTTTTCAGGGCACATTTCTTCGGCTACTGCAATTATACATTCTTTGATCATTTCTCCATCGGTGAATGGTTTTCCACGTGTTGCAATATGAAGAGCCACACGAAAGCTGGCACGAGTTGCAGCCTCTTGTTCAGTTTTGAGTTTTGTAAATGAAGATTGCTGCGATTTCAATCCGCGCTTCATAGCTTCGAATTTTTCTGTCCGCAAACTTCCTGTATATTTTGAGTAATTTTAAAAATGTTTTGATTCATAATGACGTTTAATGTTATATTCCTTGAGAAGGGCTATGCTTTCATTGCAAATCAAACATAGCGCCTTGTTACTGGACTCAATTACGAAATACTGAATGTTCCACTGATCTTTGAATTTTCTGCATTCACTATCAATTTTTCGCTTCTTTTCCATACTACTTAATCACACACAAAAGCAACAATTCAAATCAAAATACTGTTACAAAGATGTCTTAAACTTAAACACGCACAAACACGTTTTAAGTAGGTACGCACTATTTTATTTCACAACAGTGTTATAGGAACTGATTTGTAGTTGCGCCACTAACCTTCTTATATATTCCAATTACTGCCATCTGGAAGCGAGTGGAAGACACCAGAACTTTCTTGAACCAACGAGATTATTCTGTACGTGCTATTAGCGCCATCTGTTAGCGATAGAAGGTACTACCTATTTCCGCTTGTGTCCACCAGACATCGTGTCACGTTACTCCTCATGGCTCGTACTCTACGACTAATCTAGAAATTACAGATAATGACAGGAAAATTAATAATATGCAGTGTTGCCGTTTTGCGGACTTTAGTCCGATTTGCAGCCTTTTTTAAACGTTGCGTACTTTTTCGGAGTTTTTTTTTAATCAGTGGACTATTTCACTTTTTACCACCGGCAACAATGATAATATAGTTTTGGCCCTCGGAACTTACTGGAGTAATCAGTATGGCCCTAAGGCTGGAAAGTTTGGAGACCCCTGTTTTAAATGAAAAGTAGAGTGTTTGCCACGGGTAAAAAAACTAACTACCTCTTGAATTGATTCTTTTCAACCCTAGGCTAACAATCTACTATTACGATACTCTATTTCTCATAACTGTGGAAAAGCCATGCTACTTAGTTAATAAGGCTAACTGTAGTTACCTACTTCGCGATTTGATTTAGGCATAACGAGAGTTAGTCGTTTTATTGATTAGTTATGCCAAGCCTTTAAGGTCAAGCCAAGGATTTAAGGTACATCATACAAAATAAAATATTTCTTCTTTCTTTTTTTTCAAATTCATAAGGCATTTTGTAGCCGTATTAGGATGGATCACACTCCACCACATACTTTTAAATTTCTTCACTACACTCCCGCCGGGTTAAATAAAATGATCTAACCAAAAGCATGCGAGAACATGCCTAAGGAGGGTACCGTAGCTATCAACGCGCAATAGGTTTTCTTTGAATTACTTCAAAAGTTCTAGTCCGATGCACTCAAAATAATTTCACTAAAGTGTTTTTAGCATGATCTATCAGCATGGAAACTTACAAGTTTGTATCTCGTATAGGGGATAAACTTATAAACCACATTGGAAGCCGATTACTCGAAAATGGTTGACTTTGTAAAAAAAACATGTACGAAACCTAGCCTTTATTTAAAAAGAGATGGGGTAGAATAGTATAATATTTTTCATCCCCACTTAATATGTATTTAGCCGTCCCTAAAATATAAAATTATTATTATTTTACGATGCCAAAACCGAGATGTATATATACACATATCTATACAATATAACTATACCTACCTAATTTCATCAATTTATGTTCATAATTACAGGAGCTAGAAGGGCGGACAGACAGACGGACGAACAGAGCGAAACTTTAAGGGTTCCTTGAACACTATGGAACCTTAAAAAGAGTTGCTTATAGATAATAACGTTTTCTTTATTTTTCCCTCAAAACATGATCCTTGTAAGGAAGTTTCGGTTTCCGACGAAACTGAGACCGCTGCCGAAATTAGTTTTCGGTTTCGGTTTCGCTCGTAAAAAACAGTTTCGGTCGGACACTATAAAACACATTGCACCCGTGCGTAGCCGGGGCGGATCGCTAGTTGTACTATATGTAGTACCTTACCTACCTAGCCTACCTAGTAGGTTGTATGTTGTACCTCGGGGCCAGTTGTACCTGTCTACTAAGTATTCCTAGGCAGTAGAATTCAAAGACTCTAGCTGAGGTGTTCGACGTCTCTACCGACCATCTGATAAAGAGTTAGTCGTTTACAATCACGTTTCTTTCAACGTTTGAATTGAATGAATCAATGTAGTTAGGCACAGTACGACCACGACCTCAATGGCTTTCGGGAATCGTCGTTTTTCATACATCGATAGCCGAGCGCCATTAGCAAAATGGTTTTACTGTACATGTCTCATATTTTGGTGACCGTGCCCAAGCAACAGACCTTCGAAAATATGAATGAAATAACGAATAAGTAACTGAAAAAACTGACTTAGAGTTAGGTACAACACGCTCTCTTAATCAGAGTTATGTGATTAATGAACTCTGCGATAACTTCATTTGAATAAACTGCAATAAAATTAGTAGGGCAAGACGGTGATAAAATCTATTCAAATTTTATACAGTTCACATTTACATGAACTATTTTTAAGCGCACTTAAGTACCTACGTAGGTCATTGTAGATCAAAATATTTATTAATAGGAAAATTAATTTCAACAGTCAAATAAATTGTGCGCTGCCATTAATTTTACATTGTCATGAGGCTTGATGCGAAATTCGGCCATAGAGTTTGTACGTGCAAGTTTTCGTTAATGACACAACCTGTATAATACCACGTTATTCGAATTCATATGTACCTACTACCAATCTACTATATTTTCAGAAACTTGCCTCGCTGACCCTACCCTGGACAATTGTCACTGGGATCCTGACTGCAATATTCTTCGTAATGTGCCTCACTGGGATCAGCCTGATCCTACAGGACTCTGGAGAAATGCTGGAAATAGAGTCTATAGTCATTTGTGTACATCTAGTTAGAGCTTGTAAGTTTTGCAGCGTTTTACAATAATTCTGTGTAGCATTAACTAAGGACATTCCTTCTATCCCGCAGTATATGTATGGCACATTTTCAGGGATAAAATGGAACCTTTGTCGTACCTACCTAATCCACAAATATCATTTTTTATCGTTTACTTAGCCCCCGGGCCCGTTTGCAGGAGTGCTTTTTTCTCACGTTAACAATTCCATTTTCCATGTGTGTTTACACGAGCGTCGCTTTTTTAAAGCGCTTTTCAACAAACAAAAACGTCATATAAGTCAAGGCTTGTACGAATTCCAGTTGTATTGCAGTTTAATAATAGTAATGAGGTGACTAACAGGTCCTTGAGACGTCTTTAATTTAACGTTTTAGTCGTGCGACCAATATGTCATAACAAACAGGTCATGGCAACGTCGGCAAGACTAAACTACACGACGTTATATTACAGTTTTAGCTAAAACGTTTGTACGACAACGCAATAGTCGCAGTCTAATAAACAATTTCAACTGACCAAATTGACTTGGTTGTTCATTTGCGCCTTAATAACTACTGTGCGACGAAAGTGGTAATTTCTTAACGTTCACACGACTTTTGAATGACTTCAACGAAGACACTTGGGACGTATAAATGAGGTCCTTTTCGCGTTTTATAAACGTTATTAAAACGTTAGTGTGCCTTAGCTGTGGTCATATAATAACGTTTACAAAACTATTGCACGACGATAGTATGTTACTGTATTAAAACGTTCAAACGTGCAAACTAGAGCTTACCTACTGTACGACTGTACGGCAATTTTATAAGAGAATATGATCACCGAACTGATTGTTCCAGGTGTGTCAGTATACTGTATCCTGGTGGTGCACAGCCGCCACAAGCAGATGATGAACGAGGAGGACGAGCAGCGGTTCCAGCGCTCCGGCAAGCTCTACCGGCCCGTCGGAACTAGCGATTATAAACTATAAGAATTGTATAACTTGTGTCTGTACTACGGTACTGCACTCTAGGTACAGTATGGGCGTAACAAGATAAGGCTAAGCAGCCGGCTTAGTATGGCGATCTCTCGGTACGGAGTCGCTGGCAACATCTAGTAATAAAAATAAAATCAGAAATTAGTGACTACGGAACCCTTTTCTATGCGTGGCCTGACACGCACTTGGCCGATTTTTTACGAGTTACGACATACGTCTCATGCTCAATTTATGAATATTTTTAAATGAATACAAAAGGTATCTAGTAACGATAACGACTAACGAGGCGATGTGGACTCGCCCGAGTCTCGCCAAACATAATAATAAAAAAAAATCTAAAACGCTCCTATTTCTAGGAGTGCGGAATTTCTATAAATTCCGCACTCTTAGAAATGTTGACTTTTATTGACGACTAGCATTAAATTGCTCGCGGCATCGCCCGCATTAAATTAGGTTTTAAACTTTCATCCCCTATTTTACCCACCTAGGAGCCGAATTTAGAAAACTCTGAAATACGTAATGCAAATATGCTCATCCGCTATTATCAACTTTGGTTGGTCTCCAGCCGTCCACGGGGCTTGTTCTGCAGGACGAAATTTCCAGAACGAAAACGTTGGAACCAAAAACGCACTGTGTTTTCTTTTGCGACACCGCAAAATACACATACACATACTTGTGTGTATGGCACACATCATTAATCCTTCGAGCCGTTTCTGCAGCACTGGTGTCACGGTGGAACTCGTACTCGAAAATAATACGATATTTAAAGTTTTCCATTTTGTAAACAGAGTGACGCAAAGAAAAAAACAAAAGAGGAAAAAACAAATGAATTACGGTTTTCGAAACACAAATGTATGAGTAAATAGCGGTATAAATTTGAAATTGGAATTCCTAACCAGAGAAGATATATTTGAGATCATAGTGGCCAGTACGACAAAACGCCAATTTCATATGTAAGGACCTATTATATAGATGAATCTACCTTGCTACCTAAGCTAAGAACTATTTTCCTACGAACTATATATTCTCTAGTCTTCGATAGAAAGAATATGTAACCAATTCGACGGTGCAGTGGTCATACTAAGCCGGCTGGTGGCGCCGATGTATCGAAGGATAATATATTTAATGTTTGCTTATTTATTCCCTTTATTGCATTAGCAATATTTTTTTATATTGAACTTGTTCAATTAGTTGCTGCCGTCGAGATATGCTTATATTATAATACCTATCGAACTGTCTTATTATTACGTGAAGATAAACTCGCCTTAGTTAATACTGTATTAAGTACTGTGGTTTTAAAAATAAAAATTTAATCACTGTACAGTGTACATAATTACCGTGTTTTTTTTATTTTATCAATTACTGTATTTTGTACGATTGATAAAAAATGTGTGTAAGACTGAAACCTAGTTGCTTGGTAAATAGAAATTGCTTTAGTAATAATAATACAGGAGGCTCCCACAGACGAGAGGCCGATCGTAAGGATAACATTATTCGAAAATCCCCTAGTATAAAATTTTCCAAGAACTCTTTAAATGCGATTGAAAAGCGTTCGTGTAAACGAGACGGGTTTTATCATACGTCAGAGGTACGTCAAATTTAGCTAATATTGCTATCTCGTTTTTTTCTTTCATTTAATTTTTGTCTCGTTCTGATCTTATTGACAATTTCCCTTTTTAGTGCGCGGCCGTGTTGTGTACAGTAATAAAATAACTTAGGCTTTAGCTCTAAAGCATTTCTAACAAAATATTTTTTGTATCTATAACCTCTCCAATACTATTTTTACGTCTTCTAAATAGGTATTGCTCTATAAGTAATAATATATAAATTTTTCGCCAAGATCCAGAACGTAGAAACTAGTAACTAATCTCTGATCCAGAAGGCTGTTGTTGTTTTGGAAGACGAAATCTGTGCTGTATTTTGTGGAATACAAAGCAGTTTCTTAGTGAATAGCAATAAAATAACCAAAATTGGTAAGTTTTTTTAGTTTTGAGCATGTTCATAGCACAACTTTATTTATTCCCTACAGATATTATGAGATTTTTAAGGAGTTTTTGTACCAGATTCTATTATTTTCTTTGGTACTTTGAATATTAAATCAAATAAATTCAGTGCCTAGTCATGTAACACTTTATAAACATTCGAGAAACAGATAAATTATAATTCACCTTTATTCTTCATCTAAATATGATACAAGTAAAGTCATGAAATAATAGTTACTTGTGGGTCTCACTTAGGTTTCCCCTTGTCTACTGTGTCTTGAATAGGGAGGTTATGGAGCTCCGTAACCGAAACTATCGGATATCCGAAATAAAAATACTGTCTGTAACTGGAATTATTTATTATAAAGGTGGAGTCTAACACCCGAATACTGGAACGCTAATTAAAATTAAGAACCCTCCCATTTACATGCCGCTGTCTCTGTTAGACGAAATGACAAGGACAGCATGTGACTTGAGCGTCACTTAATTTAACTATCATTTCAGAATTTGTAATCAAATAGTAGAAGTAGTTTGTAATAAATAGTAAATAACTAACAGAGTTATGTATTTAACTTTTGAAATTCTTTAAAAATCTCACTCAATTACTCGTCCGAAATTAGCGGCTAATCCGAAATAATGACATATCTATAACTGTATTTATAACTGGTATAATATTAATCGCATATTCAATATATATCTTTAACAGAAAATTTCTATCTTAATCTTTCTGTGTAAAGAGTTAATATGCCTACTCACAATTAGAAGCAGAGAAATTGGATATACAAACAAAATATATGACTGCAACAGGGATGTTTGTTAGGAATCATCCTCACATATTTAATAGATATACTAAAGAAGAAAGCAAGTACTGCAAGCGGGACCCTACCAAATTTAATATACCCAGATGCCAAAGTACCCTTCACCAAAACAACCGCCTTATTAGCTCGATCATAATATATAATAAGTTGCCGAAGGATATAAGAGAAAAACCTATTAAAATCTTTAAAAGTTGTCTAAGTAAATGGTTAGTAGAAAAATGCTTTTACTCCCTAAGAGAATTTGGGTTACAGACTATTTAATAATTATTTATTTATTTATTAATAAAATAATTTCTTTTAGAAATAACAATTCCCTTTTAATTGTTAAATTTTATTTTTTAATATGACTATTAGATTAGTGTTGACACTTAAAAATGATCCTATTTATTAGATATAATAATGTATAATATTTTAAGATATTATCAATTTGATGTTTATAAAATAATTTATTGAATTTTATTTCTGTTATGACTGATCTATGTGACTGAAACACATTATATATTATTTTAATTATTTGACATTGGTACCTAATATTTTTAAAAATGATTTTGATTTCTTAAGAGATTATAATATTGACTGATTGAAAAATGGACTGCAATTTTATAATTTATTACTATTAAATTAATATATTCTAAGTTACTGAGACTAAGTCTTATATTATGTAATATTATAACAAATATTGTTAACATGGAGAAAATAAGCAATTTGTTTATATTATGTAATTTTTAAGAAAATGATGTACTTAAATTATTATTATTATATGTCAATACATTTAGTTTTTCAAGTCAGCAAATAATGTTCAAATAATGAAAAATCACACGCCATTGTATGGCAGAATGTTAGCCACATGTATTTTATATATTCCATCATAATTGTTATTACTACATTCTTGGTGATGAAATAAATGATTGATTGATTGATTGATTGAACATATTTGTTTAATATAGGTACCTATAAATATTATTTTCCATGAATTCCTTTTAGCTTGAGTTTTGTTTATTGTTCAAAATCAAAAAAATTTTTATTCAAAATTGGTATTTTTAAATACTCTTTTTGAACGTCGATACTACGTGATTCCTACCACCGGTTCGAGAACTAACCCAGCGAGAAGAGCCGGCAAGAAACTCGTCTGGGGCCATCTTTTACCAAAAAGATGGAAAATTATTCTTTTAAAATCAAAATTATTACAATGTTTACTTATGTCTATGTAACAAATAATAAGATAAGATAAGGAGTCACCTTATTCCCAAGGTGTGCCGTCTTGAATGAAGTCATTAATTTTATAATACGCTTTGGCACACAAACGTTCTTTTACTACTTTTTTAAACTTATTAATGGAAAGATTTTGAACCTTTTCTGGGATTATATTGTATAAGCGTATACATTGGCCTTTAAAGGATTTACTAACTTTGCTTAGTCTGAACACTGGCATATCTAACTTGTTCTTATTTCTAGTGTTTACACAATGATTATCACATTTATTTTTGAAGTTGTTTAGATTCTTTCTTACATATAACACATTTTCCAAAATGTATTGAGATGCGACGGTCAGAACTTTTATTTCTTTAAACTTTTCCCTTAGAGATTCAAAAGTCGACATCTTATAAATAGAACGTATAGCACGTTTCTGCAGCACAAATATTGTATTAATGTCCGCAGCGTTTCCCCACAAGAGGACATTATGCTATGAAAATAGCTAAAGTAAACTAATCGCGCGGTCTCTATGTCGGTAATTTCTCTAATTTTTTAACAGCGTATGCTGCAGAACTCAGCTTATCTGCCAATTTAGCAATATGTGGTCCCCACTGTAACTTACTATCTAATGTTATACCTAGAAATACAGTGGTGTCTACTAATTTCATTTTCTCATTATTTAATAGTATATTGGTTTGTGCCTGCGTAACATTTGGCAAGCTGAACTTTAAACATTTTGTTTTATTAGAATTCAACAGTAAATTATTAGCATTAAACCAATGTACTATTTTTGAGAGAGCACTATTTACCTCGTCATTGTTAGATTGTCGTCGCTTCACATTAAAAATTTGTGAAGTGTCATCAGCAAAAAGTACTATCTCATGCTTATCATTAACTAGATAAGGTAGATCATTTATATAGATGAGAAATAGAAAAGGGCCCAAAATAGACCCCTGTGGTACTCCTAGTTTAATTTTAGTACCATTAGACCTTTTGGAATTAACTTCTACAGTCTGTGTTCTATTTATTAGATAAGAGCTTAGAAGCTTTAGTGCCGTGCCCCTTACACCATAATGGTATAATTTCCTGAATAGCGTATCATGCTCCACACAGTCAAATGCTTTGGATAAATCAATCAAATTAAAAGTGTAAATAACAGGTAAAATAAAATGTGTAGTAATATAATAAATTAACATACACCATGGTAATCAAATCACTTTATTTATTGATATTTAATTGTTAATATTGTAAATATTTTTATAAAAATTAAAATAATTAAATGTGTTTATTTTTTTATAGATTGGTTTTCATTACAATCACATCAATAAATCAAAATGAATCAATAAAGCCAGATTTGTCTGCGACTATACATACTGGGATTTATTAAATTTTTATCAAACCGTGTATGTGGGGTGTACTTTATGTTGAAGAGATAAATGAAATATATAGTCCCGATAATATTATATTGTCTTTTCACTTATTACGTACATACAACGTTTAGCTTAGTATACCATTTAGATCGGAGGTTAGGACGAGACTGACTACTTAACATTGGAAATATAATATTGAAATGACTTGGAACCAATAGTGCAAGCATGCACTTCTGTGTGGTCCCTACAGTGTATAAAAAATGATTTGAATGAATAAAAATATTTACATTATATAAATTGATTCAAAACATTTTTTTTTAATCTCTAAACGATTAGAACGAATCTCTAATCTCATTAATTGGTTATCACATCTAATTGTTTTAAGAACATGTTGTCTTCAAATATTTATTAAATTAGCACTGATAATTACAAAAAACTCGTCTATCTTGTAAGGACATCTGTAACAAGTTATCATCGTTTTACCAAGCTATTATTAACCACAGTTTAAACTACAAAAAGTTAAGACGGGTACTTTTTACTAGTAACATGGTTGATGTGAGGACTATAATAGGTGTCTTGTGCAGTATTTTATACTTGATTCATCAACCATCATACATTACAGGTTTATCTACAGGGTGATTTATTCTGAATCACACTTTTTATAGTAGTAGCTTTAGGGACAGCTCACGCCGAGATGCGACGCGGCGCGGCATTTTTAAAGTAGTGATTAATAATTGGAACTTTATTCACTTGGTACGTAAAAAGATACACGTTCTGTTCCCGTGTCACGCGGCGCGGCGCGGCGCCGCGCTGCTCAGCTCGAAATTAGAACTTTTGCAATGAAACGTGTATCTTCTTGTGTAGTGAATAAAGTTCAAATTTGAATCGCTGTCTAATCAGCTGATGATGATGAATTATAGCTAAGAACACTGTTGATCTTCTTCCTTCCTTGTGTTTGAAGTGGGTTAAAATCGGTTCATCTACACAGTTCAAACTTTTAACACCACACTGTTTTCGTCGGGGATATGCCGCGCCGCGTCGCGTATCGGTGTAAACTGACGCTAACACATATACAAATAAATAAAATTGAAGTGTCTGTTTGTAATTAAAAATTAACAGTTATATTAATTATAAGTTCTAACATAGGCTACTATATCTTAGGGTTCCGGTTAAAAAGTAGGGTTCCGTTTCCTTTGCAAACGAAGTTGCGGACACCAGCTAGTTCTTAATAACATGACAACATTTGATTTTTTCCTTAAAAATATGATTTTTAATATTAATTAAGATTTTGATCATTTTTATTAAAAGTTTTAGTATTTTAATTTTTATTAAATAAACAGTACTTATTTCTCTGTCATATGTACTACAATATTTGCAATTTTACAATAGAGGAAGAGAGCAGAGACTATCTTAGGAACAAAAGAGGTGGAGAAATGTCAACAGAACTTTAGGAGCATGCTTTATAAGCCGAGCTAACGGGTAACTGATTGCAGTTTACAGACAACCTTGATCCTTGCCTGTTCACTGTTGTAGCGGTACTTAATAAATAATAGTAGACCAAGTGACAATATTTGGCGTTGTTATACAAATACTGAATGCTCTTCATTACTCATATTAATTCAGTAGTACATTATCATTAAAAAAAAAGTAAAAAAGTGCAATGATTTATTAGACACTGTTGGAAAATATAATATCTTAATCTTTTCTCTGTAAAAGTAAATCTGCCTCAGGGGGTGCCTGGTTTTAGCCCCGTTACTTCATCCACCTGGTGGGAAACCCCGTTATAATATGTACACTTACATAATACCAAATACATAATACCAAATACATAATACAAAAGAGTGTCAAATTAATATGAAACGAATAGTTATTCGTTTCATATTAATTTGATATAATTTTGTAAAAAACCAATGAATTGTTGCAAAAGACTCCAAACAAATAGACTTGCAAATTAAAAAATGAAATTCCAATCGGACCATGAGATCCACAACCCAACTAACGATTACCCACTGCACTATTTTCTCGACCTGTGGAACCGGCTCCTTTGATCTGTTGCTACAACAAGTAGTCGCTCTCGGCTCATCGCTTGTGCAGTTCTGTTGTTGCCGCAATGGAGTCTACTCAGTGAGTTATTAAATATAATATACGCGTAATGCGTCAATGTACAAACTATTTTTCCAAAATAATTTTGTCGTTTCATACCTGTCTTTGTAGCTGATTATTATTAATTATTATTATTACCTATATGTATTTTAGAGGTTCTAGGTTTTTATTGTTTGCATTCCAGCTTTCTAGTCTTTACTATTTGCACCTTAAGTATTTAGCCGTAGAGAATCTCCTACAATCTACATACATCTTATCAGTTATCACAAAGGAACAATATAAGTAATCCTTGTCCAAACTAGAAACGAACTGCGGTTACAGTCATTCTCTGCAAATCCTAAATCATCTTATGAATTATTGACATAGCAAGCTGCGTTTGTCTAATCTAATATAATAAGGAGGAAATATTTATTTGTATGTTTGTTTGCATTGAATAGGCTCCGAAACTACTGGACCGATTTTGATAAAATTTGATACAGAGTTAGGGTAGACCACGAGGATAGGCTACTTTTTATCGTGGCAACATGTCCCGTTGCAACGATTCCTACGGGATTTCCTTTTACGCGTACGACGTCGCGGGCAACACCTAAACGGGTACGTTATGACGTTCCAGGAGTAAGAAGATGGGTCTGCCGCACATCACCAGCTTCTGCTGCTGTCTTGGTCTGGAGCAGGGCTCCCGGCTGATCGGCTATCTGCACCTGGTGAGTGAACGAGCAGAGGGATCGCCTGATGATAAGCGATTACTGTCACCCATGGAGTATGGAGCATACGAGTTACAAATGCGTTAGTTTTAGTGACTAGGCGAAACAACAACTTCTGTGAGGAACAGTTTCTGTGACTTCTTCCATCTCTCAGGTCAAGCCATTCCGTTCGTGCCGAAGCTAACTCTCCTACGGTAAAGTACTGGTTTGAGTTTTGAGTGTACTCGGTATCTGGTTCTACTACATGCGGGTTACAAATACAACACGGCTAATTAATTGTAGCAGTTTATTAAAACTGAGTCACGACCGCCTCAAGTCTCAATTACGTTGTCTGTGTCTTTGAGTCAATGTAAAGAATGTGTACTCTTTTTATTTACAAGTATTTTTTACATACAATTTGTACTTATTAGTTTTTTGTTAGTTTTATTTTCTGTGAGCTCATACTCCTTTCCCACATCAACGCATGGATCATTTGGGTTTGAAATATGGAGACTAGAGTAAAGGAGTGCCATCTCTCTAAGCAGAAAAGCTAAAAAGTGTCCAACAAAAGTAATTAAATAATAGTTCCAAAACTGGCCATAATGGCGCTAGAGTCAGAAGAGGGTGTGATGTGAATTTAGCAATTAAAGATCAAGTGAAGTGAGTTTAGTTATTTTATTTACGACTTTAGTAGTTTATTCATAAAATCATGAAAATTCTAATTAGGTACTCGCGTAGTCGAAAATATTTTTATAAGTAAATATAACCGAAGAGGATGCTAAGATTGAATTCTCCGTTTAAATTTTGCCGCTTACACCCCTGCGACAGTGGCGCCACCCCCTATTGAACGTTTTTTACGGACACTTTTCCATGTATGGAGAAGGTACTCCTTTACTCTAGTCTCCATGGTTTGAATGTTAACATTAAGTACTTGCCGCCATTTTTGTCTATTTCCACATAACCCCCGGTGTTCACAGCTGATCTCCCTCGGTCTGATGGGCACGGCCTCCTGGTTCGCGTCCAACCTGCGTCCGTTCGTCGGCACGGTGGAGGACGAGCCCGACCACACGTACGCCGCGTGGTACAGGATCGCGGTGACGGTGGCCGTGCTGACGGTGCTGCACGTGGCCCTCGCTGCCACGCTGCTGTACGGAGTTTACAAGGTGAGCTTCGTGGGGTAATAGACTTTAACCATGCATAGTGCTTGAAATCATGTATACCTTTTGATTTGAGGTTTTGAATGTCTTTTGTTTTATATGAAATGAAGTAAGCATGGCAGATACGAAATGAAGCATAGTAAAGTTATCTATACTATTTTATTTTCTAACTGTTTCTGACTTAATGTAAAATATTACGTTACGTCATACTAGAGACTTGAAAAGTGACTGTTGTACGATGAATGTGTGTGTGTAAAGACGCGTCTCCTGATCATGTTTTTTCGAAACATTACACAGAAAACATGAAACAAATACACAACCTGTCTCCAGCTATAGTAAATGTTTTTGATTGAAACAAAACATTTTGTGTAGACAAGATCATGAGTTCCGATGAGGAAGACGCAAGCACTCGCAGTTTCAGCGATTGCAGAAGTAGAATCTAGGAGAAAACACAGCGGGTCTAAAAAGGCCACATATATTTTTATCAACTCATTATGTGCGCCATTTTACGCATTTCTGTTGAAAACTGACAAAATGGATGTTTTCTAATGTGATGAAATCAGATGAATCATGTAGCCATTTTACTATTTCACGATTTTTGTATGGAAAAAATATATGAAACATCTAAAGTGGCCTTTTTAGACCCCCAGATTTCGAGTCAAGCCATATTTACTGACCCGTAATTTTAGTATTTATCAGGAGTTACGAATAGAAGAACGATTTGGGATTGATAAATAATTTCTTCCGTATTTCTATGTTTAATGGTCATCAGTCATGTGAGTAGTGTAACAGTTGATAAGAAATGAAACATTCTTCTCCTCTCTACCCGCGCGGGGAATGTTTTCCGCCCGTCTCGGAAGACAAAAACATTGTGTATTCCTACGCAAATGTATATAGCCATGCCCCAATGTTTCGATGTTTTGTGTAATGTTTCGAAAAAAACACGCGCAGGAGACGCGCCTTAATGTAGTGTCATGTAGTAACATGTGGTGACGTGTGCAGCGCAACACGAGCGCGCTGCGCGTTTGGGTGTGGGCGGTGCTGGCGCTGGGGGGCGCGGCGCTGCTGTATGTGGCGGTGACGGCGGCGCGCGGCCTCAACTATACCGGCTCCGACATCTTCTTGCAGTTCCTGTACGGGGTGATCTTCTTCGGTCAGTATGTACTATCTCCTGCTCTAATTCTCATTTTCAATTACGAAAATTAAATTAAATTTACGAGGTTTGTTACAACAGCGAAGCGGGAGATCCTAGTAGTGGTGGGTTCCCATTACTACCATCTATGGTATTTACACTCATGGTGCTAGGTTATGCCACAATATCATACAAAATATAAAACAACGCTATAGTATATTCGCGTCTAGAAGACAGTGAATTATTGTTACAACGTAAATTAATATTGACCAATGACACATGACTTAAGCGTGTTCACATTAACCAATCATAGTAAGCCATTTTGATATATTATGCACGCGTTACTATAGTTTGTTTCTAACACGTTGTATCGCCATCTGTCGCCGCGACATAAAACTACAACGGAATACACTTTAACACGGTACCGCTACCGTAATAGGAAAGCTACAGATTGGCGGCCTGTACGGGAAGAAAAAAAACGCAAATATGAACCTTACCTTCCTTGAAATAATAATAATAATAAAAGTAAATAACTACATACGTAATTTTAATTTGTTTTTATTTCCATCAAGATATTATTAAGAAGATAGGCTCATTTAAGTTGTATTTATCCTTTTTATTAATAACATCACCTGTATACTAACACAATATTCGTGTCGTTCCAGGCTCGCTGGCGTACTGCATTCTCTGCGTGCATAGCTTCTACCTCATGCTGCGGAGCTGCGAAGATTTGGAGGGGCCGTGCACGACTGAATACTAGACTGTCTGTCCGTCTGTATATTTTTTTATCTCGGCCAGCAAAATGATAGACAAAATTCATCTGCATTAATTCTATGATGAAGATGATGAATATGATGTCATATTACTGACTCGGGCTATACATTAGGCTGGAACTGTATTGTCCGGAATCCGTAAGGCCGGGGGCCGGGGGCGCCGGATTCCGGATCAAAATATACTCCCAGCCTTACACAGTACAAGAAAGAACTTGGGTGACCATTTCATGATGACTGACCATTCAATTCAATGTATTTTTAATTGTGATCCAATGTCATAAGTATTATAGTATTTTTTATTTAAATGATGAATCATTTTGCGTTTATTCGAGCAAATTGGGATTTACATTTTTCGCACACACACGTTTGTTCTTGGATGTTAGGCTGGGACTATATGCTCCGGAATGCTGGTGAAAATTCAGAGCACTGATAATAGAACTCTGCACTATTACAAATAGGTGAAAATGGAAGTTTCGAGTGTCGAGCTGTCACATATGACATTGACATTTGACTCGACACTCATGTGTTCCATTTTCAAGTCTATTGTATTAGCGCAGAGTTCTATTTTCAATGCTCTGAATTTTCTGTGGCGTTCCGGATTCCGGATCATTTAAAGCTTAACTTAGCCTTAACATTTTAACTAATTTAACAATACAGTAAAGAAATAAGTTAAATGTTAGATTTTAATTAGAAATAAGTTAAAGTTGTAAATCTGTTTTAGAAATGGTCAGTCGTACCTCACATGTTTTTAATGTTTTATTTTTCTATGCATTTATTGTATTTTGATATTATGGATAACTCAAACGTGCCACTGTTTTATATAGTTGATATATTGTAGGCTAGGCATTGCCAAATATGTGCTTTTAATGTTCTTATTACAATTTTAAGATGCGATGTGAAGCGAAGATTTTTAGAGGTTTTAAACTATGAATGTATGAAAATATATTGACGTGTTGCGAACGGCGCAGCTGGCTCGTGCGTATACTAGTTTTGTTATAATGTTAAAAATAATTAAGTTACTTTATATATATTGTTGATAACATTGTGTGATTCTTACTTGAAAGTTAGGCGCGAATCTTTGCTCGAGGCAAATGGAAGCTGTTTTTAATCTTGTCTACTAGAATTTGATATAAGTAACTATGTACATCAATAAAGACTACATTTGAACAATAAACAAAAAACATTCGCACAAAAATAACACTATCAGTAAAATAATAAATACGTAATCTAGTGTGTTAGAGCCAAAACCCACCGAAACGGCAGCCCAGCGGCCAGCAGAATGACTGTTATATAATTTTAAACTTTTTCTTCATTACTATAAAATACAGTTTCGCTTGAGACAACCACCGCTGTTCACGGTCGCTGAAGGTTGCGGGAGGACGCGGGATGTTTTCATTTTCTTATTTATAACTATTAACAAGCTTTTTCCCGCGTCTGAGCCCGCGTATATACAGTATCCCACAGGAGCACTGTACTGTTCCGGGATAAAAAGTAGCCTATGTGCTAATCCAGAGCTCAAACTACTAACGTACCAAATTTCATCACAATCCGTGCAATAATATCACTCCGCTGTTGTTTCGGTGTGTTTTGGCGCTAAGTTAGGAATGTTAAAAGTGTGTTATGCTTGTGCAGCTTACATACTTAGTACGCCTACACACGCGCCGCAGCCGCACAAGGATTTGTATAGATTTTGTGCCGCAGCGCCGGCGGAGAAACATTCATACAAAATCCGACGGGAGCGGGAGCAGCAGCGCGTGTGCCAAGACACTTATGTGCTGTGTTTAATGTCAGGTGCTTAAAAGTCTATTATATACATATTTATGATGGTGTTTCAATCGCCAAGCGGTGAAACGTCGAAATAAAGCAGCGTTCATTAGATATAAGATGACCTGAACCTACTAGTTATCCAAGTCAGAGAGATACGACATGGTGGAGCTTATGACTATATTCTTATGAGTACGATATACTCGTACTATATACAACCCGGCGTTATGGCGCGTAATCGCATTTAATTCGAGTCCATTAATTTTTGTAACGTTGCCACAAAATACATGATTTTGGTCATTTAACCAAAACAAGCAAGAAAATAAAGAAAATTCTCAATTTCGATAATTATATTTGGCGATATTTTAGGAAATTTATGAAAACGTTAAGCGAGCTTTATAAGAGCGTATAAACGTTAGAATGTAAGTGTAGCTATTGATGTACAAAACCAGTGTTCTGACTTCCGAGTATACTGAATTACTATTGACTGTTTAAAGGCGCCATTATATTATAACGTTGAACAGATTGTTTAATTATAGCATTTAAACATTTAAACATTTAAACATTCGATAAATCTCTTTATGAAATGAAAACTATCGAACCCTACTTAAACACTACTCAAACTGCTATTACAATAGTGTCGTAACTCGAAATGTATACTTTTTCAGAAATAGCAAAAAACCGATTTTAAGACTTCCTATTCAAGTTTTTCAGAAATTAAGGATATAATACCTATTCTTGTTTAATCCAAAGCACATTTATACTCACAAAATAATAAAAATAGGTCACTGCTAATAAGAAATAAGCGATTTTTTAGTTGATACAGTATTGATCTGAAAAGATATGCTAAAATACTGAATCATTTTTAGTTGAGTACTTATTGAATAAACATTTTTTGTTGCTACAATTTTAGATGATTTGTCCGAGAATTTTTTATGAAATTAATTGAAGTTGCGATATGGATGCGATTTAACTTAATTTGCTTGCATAAACACAATTAACTTGATCACTAATGTACAGGTAGTTACAAAATAAAACAAAATATTAAAGAGACACTATGTATCTGTTTTACTTTTTTACTTTTAATTCTAATGCGATTGTCATCCACTTGGAAATAAAATGCTCTGTTTAGATTGCGCAAGTTTTGAGTTGACGTGTATCGATATTTTGGTTTAATGTCCGCTGCGTGTCTAATGATAAAGTCCTTTCTTTTGGTGTCATCTATCTTAGAGCTACAATTCAACCTACATTTTTCTCCACACGGAGGACCCATCTTCTTTTCTGCCACAGGTTTTTTGGATGCGGACTGATACTCTTTACCGGTGTTTCTAAGTCTTTTCGCTATATTACTTTTCCAAGTCATTGGATCACGTATTCTCTTTTTTCCTTTTGTTACTTCGTGTCTTTCCGAAGAAGCCATGGGCCCGAGAACCTCTTGAGCTGCTGAACCGCCAGCATCGGGGCTTAGACTTACAGCTTCCTTGTCCGAGCTACTCGAAGATCCACTAGAACTCGAAGAAGAGCTGCTGGTGCTACTGGAGCTGCTAGTGCTACTGGAGCTTCTAGATCGAGCGCGAAGTAATCTCGGGATTTTACTAGATGGCTCAGGTCCAGGAGTAAAATTTGGGTCGCAATCGGAATCATCGCAATCACTCTCACCAGAATGCAGAGGTGAAATAATACCTTTTCTCGTTCACTGAAGCGGCATTACCGCAGGTACTCTGTGCTACGTTGTTATCTATTTCTTGTAGTACTGATTTTAGTATCGACGGCGATGAGTTTGAAGGTCGCAACAAAATCGTAGCCACTGGTAGTTCCGCGGCTTGCTTAGCTGCCCAAGGCCCATGGTTTTCACTCTTTGGCTGTTCGTTGCTAGTGCTAACCGGTTTTTCTGTTGGTAGTTCAAAAGAACAAGATGAAGATAGAGGTGCCTCTTCGCTCGCCATCTCGTTCTCCTTATCTGACTGCACAACAGATGCTGACTTCTTCGCCATCATTACTAATAATCGAGCTCGCTGCATGATTCATCTAAAAAGAAAACAATTGGATTTTTGAGTAGAAAGTAAACTAAATAAAAAATCACCTAAAACGTATCAACTGAAAAAAAATAATTTATGCAAGAAGTCGTTGATTATTTTGCTATTACTGTAAATTTATCTAACCATAATATTTAACTAAGTAAGCTATGAACATGAAATACCTATATATTACAGATTATACACCAAAAAACTTCATAAAAGTTATGATCCACCAACAATGTATTATGTCAAAAACTACTAAATAAACCTACAAGAATATTCTAATTTTAAATAATGATTTAAATTTAAGATAGTATGAATCAGTTATAGTGAAGTAACTTAAAATATCACGTGCGTTTTGATTTATTCTTCAACATTCAAGTCGCCTATAATGTATTAACTCTAAATAGTAAAAAGCAAATTCACATACCTGAGTCAGCAATACCGCAACAAGTCGAATTAGTGCGGTCCAACGATAGTTGAGATACGTCCGTGCTTGCCAAGTCAGGAATGCAACTAAAAATGGCGCGGTGTTGCAGGCGCTGATATCCCTGATATATATAGCTTTACTGAAAGCTCCTAGGGAGTTTTGGAGAGAATACAAAATAGCACGCTTTTAGTAGTTGTACAACTTGCCCACACTTGTGCACATCAACTTATATCTAATGGTTAATATTCTACCAATATTACACACATTAAGAACCGAATTAACACAAATTTTGGAGGAAATACATAAACAAAAACGTCGCACATTGACATTCTCGGCAAAACTCCCTGTAGTATTCTTTAATATGAGTAACTTCTCAGAAGAAAAAAATAAACAATACATGGCACTAGTCGTTGCGAATTACCAAAATAACATTTATTTAACGACTTATTAAATACCGTAAAAATAAAAATAACCACCAATAACTAAAAAGGGAAGAATCTCCATTAATTCAACAAATGCAAATGTTTAATGACGCCGGTGTACCACTTGTGAACCTTATCTCCATAAGGTCGACAAGAGATACAAAGGCTTGTCGCCGGCTGTACATTGCAGATGTAACTTTTCCGACTCACACTTTTTATTTCTTTGTACTGAGATTTGATCGATATTTAATAGATAGGTATATAATAAATTTAAAATAGGTGTGTGTGTAGGTAATGTATTGTCAAGTGTCTTAAACTAAGTGCTTTGATATATGCCTTAAAATATTATGTAGGTACTCTAATTTTATATTCACACAGTAAATAAATGTGCTCTCCTTCAGTCAGCGACTTGATAAAAATAGTATACTGTATGTATTTTTTATTTTATTTTTACAAACTTTCAAAAATCCCGCTTTACGCGGTCGGAGCCGAATACAACAGCTAGTTCAATATAAACCATAACAATCGAAAAGAAAATAAATAAAAATTACTAGCTTTTTCCCGCGGCTCCGCCAGTGTAAAAATAGTATCGTGTATCCCAGGGCAATACTGTACTTTTTCGGGATAAAAAGTAGCCTATGTTTTAATTCAGAGCCTGAACTACTACAATAGGTACCACATTTTATTAAAATCCGTTCGGTAGTTTTTACGTGAAAGAGTAACAAACATCCATCTGTCCATCCATACATCCTCACAAACTTTTACATTTATAATATTAGTCGGATTTTTAAAATAATGTAGAGTAAATTGCTTCGAAGTGGCATAATATTATAAATTATGTTCATTTTGTGGTAATGAAATATTGAGTTGTCGTTGAATGTCATTCGTCCCTCGATCCACACATTTAATGGCTAATGGCTGTTTTTCCACTTACCGACCGGCACCTGGACCCGTACGGCTGTCGGGGAAGCAATAGTGATGAACTATGGCCGGGACTCCGGTCTGATCCGGAATCCGGCGGGCCAGGGGCAAATTCAGAGCACTGAAAATAAAACTCTGCGCTAATACAATAAAGTTCAAAATAAAATTGTCGAGTGTCGAGCTGTCATATTATATGACATTGACATTTGACTCGACATTTTTTTTTTAAATAAATAGCGTCGGCTTTTTTTTAAAAAAAAGGCGGGAAATAGAATTTTCGTTCAAAATCGCAAGTCCAAAGTCTAGTCAAAGTCCAATTAAATAGTCAGTGCAGTCAATGAGTCATGTCAGTCGATTCAGTAAAGTGGTAGAAGCTTTACTGAAAGTTCCTAGGGAGTTTTGGAGAAAACACAAAATAGCACGGTTTTTGTAGTTGTACCACTTGCCCACACTTGTGCACATCAACGAATATCTAATGGTTAATATTCTACCAATATTACAGATTAAAAACCGAAATAACACAAATTTTGAAAGAAATACAACAACGTCGCTCATTGACATTCCCGGCAAAACTCCGACTCGACACTTATGTGTTCGATTTTCAACTGTATTATATTTAGCACAGAGTTCTATTTTCAGTGATCTTAATTTTCTCCTTCCTTACGGAATCCGGACAATATAGTCCCGGCCCTACATGTTTTCTCACTAACCGGCCCGACAACGACCCTGGCGTCGGCGATGACTCCCACCTGACGCATGTAAGTGGAAAAACAGCCAATCATAAAGCTTTCTAGTATAAGTATTTGTAAACGGCAATTGGGTCATTAGGGCATTAACAACACGCTATTTTATATACGGGATTCAATAGTAGGAAGAGTTATGCTGGTGTTTTAGCATGAAAATGTTTCATGCGTCCACATAAATAAAAAAAGTACTTCAAGTATTTGAAGAAAATCTAAAAGGCATATTTTATATGAAAGTCCAAGAGACTGCAAATTTTTCCAGCATAACTGTTCAAACTTTTCGGATTTTTTGTTAAATTGGAGTAATTATTTTATATAAAATGTTTTGTATGCAAAATGTTGCTACACACAAAGCAGTATTGTTGTTAGTTTTACTATATACGTGATACCTGCTACATCATTACAATATGTTTTGGTTTTATTCCACCTATATTCTTGTGTAGGCAGGATAGTCCTGTAATAATATGATGAGGTAGGTACTGTGGCGGACCAATCGGCGCACAGTCCCGAGTCGCGATGTCGAAGTTTCTGTAGTTCGGCACTTTAAATACAACAGCTGACTACAGTGCGAGCATACCACCCGCTCGGTTGGAGATCTCCCTTTGGGGCTTCCACGGTTCCCACCACGGAATATAAAACACTCTTGTGCAAGGAAATGGCATGTAGGCGTGGCCCGCGTGCCATAGTTAAGGATCTCATAAGAATTTAAGGAAATTCCCCTATAGGTCCGATGTTTCATAAATTTTTATTCTTAAATATAAACAGAAGTTAATAGGGTGAACAGACAGACAGACTGACTTTTTTAGTGATGCCCTGACTTTTTTAGTGATGCCATGCCAACTAGCGGGTTTGGCTCAAGAGGGTTTTTTTATTACTGTTTTTAGAGGACACAATATTAGAAGTTTATAACTGAGGTTTATTTAAGTTTTTAATTAAAAAAAAACGACAAATTATTTTAAAAGTCACAGTTGATTGTGAAACAGGGTCATAATCATATCAATAAACCAAGGAGGATGTTCAAGTGTCCAGTTAGTTGGGGATTTTTGAGTTAAGTTTAGGGAGAAATATTATGAAGTTGATCACGCGATTTGTCTTTTCTTAAAGAAATAAACAAATCGGTATACTGCGGTCGGCGTCTTCGAGTTGCTTCTATACTATATGCTATTATTATATTATATTTATATCTTTATACCGTTGTTATCTAGGACGTGACATACTAAATATAAAATTCAAGCAAATATTTTAAAAAAAATTAGATAAAATATAATAGGAAAAAAAAAATAACTACTCCAAAACTTAAAATGCTACAAAAAAAAGAAATCTCCCAGGTCATCCCCACCAGGCAGAGTACCTAGAAGGCTCAAAGAGTTAAATATAAATATAATTATATTTTGTTTATACAGATGTCCCGTAAATCGACGTCAAGCCGTAAACCCGTGATAGGCCAAGTTACAATAGTTATCAGAAAAATTAAAAAAAAGATCCAAGTAATGTGTCTCAAAAAATACAAAGCTTTTAAAAAAAATCGAAAAATCGACATCTTGTGGTGGTTTTTTAGTTCCCGGCACTACAAATTTCTACTTTTTTTGTAATTTTTTTTTTGTATGTAATCCTGAATAATGCTTTAGTAAACTGGTGCCTAAAATTTAAATCAAACGACTCCGACTTGAAAGGAAATGAGGCTTTTTGCCCAAAACAATGATTCGTATTTAATAGTTTGCTCGACTTTAACTGACTGTACTGGAAGAAAAAATGTACTACGCTTATTTGGCAGGTAATTTTTAAAGTTGGCGCAGTTAATAAGTATTCCAAAATGGTATGACACTTGCTAGATTGTTTCTTAAATTTTGGACAATATTGATTTTTGTAAAGGAAGTCAGTTTTCGACAATTTTTTCTTACTTAAAAGGATTCAAGTGTACCCAGGACTTTCTTCTAAGTGATATTCTGATTTGGATGAGACGGAGAGGAACATTCAACGAGTGTAAGAGAGACAAAATCCAAGAAGTAAAAGAATATCACGGGCCACGAGGGCCAGTGTCTCATTACTTTTAACTTTAGGAAAGGTGTTTTTTAGGAAGCAAAAATCAAAATCAAAAATTTTTTTATTCAAAATTGGTATTTTTAAATACTTTTTTTGAACGTCGATACTACGTGATGCCTACCACCGGTTCGGGAACTAACCCAGCGAGAAGAGCCGGCAAGAAACTCGTCTGGGGCCATCTTTTACCAAAAAGATGGAAAATTATTCTTTTAAAATCAAAATTATTACAATGTTTACTTATGTCTATGTAACAAATAATAAGATAAGATAAGGAGCCACCTTATTCCCAAGGTGTGCCATCTTGAATGAAGTCATTAATTTTATAATACGCTTTGGCACACAAACGTTCTTTAACTACTTTTTTAAACTTATTAATGGGAAGGTTTTGAACCTTTTCTGGGATTATATTGTATAAGCGTATACATTGGCCTTTAAAGGATTTACTAACTTTGCTTAGTCTGAACACTGGCATATCTAACTTGTTCTTATTTCTAGTGTTTACACAATGATTATCACATTTCTTTTTGAAGTTGTTTAGATTCTTTCTTACATATAACACATTTTCCAAAATGTATTGAGATGCGACGGTCAGAACTTTTATTTCTTTAAACTTTTCCCTTAGAGATTCAAAAGTCGACATCTTATAAATAGAACGTATAGCACGTTTCTGCAGCACAAATATTTCCCCACAAGAGGACATTATGCTATGAAAATAGCTAAAGTAAACTAATCGCGCGGTCTCTATGTCGGTAATTTCTCTAATTTTTTTAACAGCGTATGCTGCAGAACTCAGCTTATCTATCAATTTAGCAATATGTGGTCCCCACTGTAACTTACTATCTAATGTTATACCTAGAAATACAGTGGTGTCTACTAATTTCATTTTCTCATTATTTAATAGTATATTGGTTTGTGCCTGCGTAACATTTGGCAAGCTGAACTTTAAACATTTTGTTTTATTAGAATTCAACAGTAAATTGTTAGCATTAAACCAATGTACTATTTTTGAGAGAGCACTATTTACCTCGTCATTGTTAGATTGTCGTCGCTTCACATTAAAAATTAGTGAAGTGTCATCAGCAAAAAGTAAGTCTCATGATTAGCATTAACTAGATAAGGTAGATCATTTATATAGATGAGAAATAGAAAAGGGCCCAAAATAGACCCCTGTGGTACTCTTAGTTTAATTTTAGTACCCTTAGACCTTTTGGAATTAACTTCTACAGTCTGTGTTCTATTTATTAGATAAGAGCTTAGAAGCATTAGTTCCGTGCCCCTTACACCATAATGGTATAATTTCCTGAACAGCGTATCATGCTCCACACGGTCAAATGCTTTGGATAAATCACAGAATATACCAAGTGCATCCTGTGACCTCTCCCAAGTTCCAAATATACTGCACAGAAGACTGATGCCTGCATCTGTTGTGGACCGACCTTTAGTAAAACCAAACTGATTAGTTACTATGTAACAATTTATTCGAGTTGAAGTGAAAAAGTAATTGATTTAGAATAATTTTCTCAAAAATTTTACTTAAAGTCGGTAATATGGATATTGGACTATAGTTAGCTGGGTCTGATTTATTCCCAGCTTTAAAGAGAGGCATCACCAATGAGGGGCAATGATGTCAATTACTGGTTATATTACTTTTGTGGACATACCCCAGAGATCAGTTGTACTTTTAATATTAAGTAATTTAAATGCCTTGATAATGTCTCTAGAGTCTATTTCTTTGAAAATAAAATTTACATCACATTCCTTCACATTATCCCTAAGTAATTTTTCGGCAACTGTAGGTGATGAATTTAAGTTTTTTGTAGTTGAGATCGGAATGTCTGCAAAAAACTTCTCAAATACTGTCGCAACTTCAATGTCAGAACTAACTTTTTTATCATTAATATAAAGTTCAAATTTAGAGTTGCGAATGGCCACTCTTCCAATCTCATCTGCAATTATTTTCCAGGTGGTTTTCACTTTTAATTGAAACAAATTTTTGGAGTCTAAAATATTTTATTACATTATAACAAATGTTCAAACTGCCTCCCACCAGCATAAATGCAAGCTCGACATCTTTTTAAAAAAGACCGCTTTATCAGTCGGACAAATCTGCCGTTATTAACTAATTCATCTGCTTGCGTTAATTGTCGTCGTAGTTCAACTACATATTTAATTGGCTTTGTATACACTTTTTCTTTCACAGCTCCCCAGTAAAAAAAATCTAGCTGATTTAAATCAGGTGAACGGGCTGGCCACGAAATGGTACCAGACCGCCCTATCCACCTTTCTGGATATTCATTATCTAAATAATCTCGCACTGAATGGGTGAATGAAATAGTGCGCCGGGCAGCCGTCTTGCTGGAACCACATGTCTCTGTAAATGTGCAGAGGTACGTGTTCCAATAAATTTGGTAAATGATTTCTTAAAAAGTCCAAATAAATGTCGTCATTCAAGGTCTCTGGCAGTTCAAAAGGTCCGATGATTCTCCCGTTTAGAATCCCGGTCCACATGTTTATTTTGAATCGATACTGGGATCTATCCTCTCTCATCAAATGTGGATTATCTACATGCCACTCGTGTTTAAAAGTGGACTCATCGGACCATAAAATTTTGTCTATGAATCGTGGATCTTCCCGGTTTCTTTGTAATATCGTTTCACAAAACGTAACTCCTGGGAGATAGTCCCGGGGTAGTAAAGTTTGTACTCGCGTGACGTGGTATGGGTGGAGCTCATGACTTTTCATGATTCGATGGGCTACACTTTTGGGCACTCCTGTGCTTTCTTCGATTTGTCGTACTGAAGTACTTGGATCTTCTGCGACTGCTTGTAGTACGATGTCATCGTAAGGCAAGTGACTTCTTCCTTCACTGTGTACTTGGCTTGGGAATCGTCCCTCTGAGAATGAACGGTGCACATTCACAAAAACTCGATGATCGGGATGAAGAGCAGCGTTTGGGTATCTTTGGCGATAAAGCCTAGCTGCAGCACTAGCATTGCATCGGCAGTCACCATAAATGAGATGCATGTTGGCATATTCCTGTGCGGTGTACACCGACATGGTGGTACTACACAATCACACGATCAACGATAGTCCAGGAGAAAGCAAAGGTCGTTGAAAGAGAAACTAAACAGTCCAAATCCAAATGCCAAACAATCGAGTCCAATAAACAAAGCAAAAAGTGGTGTGTACGAAATCAAGACGAACGAATACGGTGTGCGCAGTAAACGAAGTAGAGTAACGTACTGATCTATTGTATTTTGTGTGCTGTACGTCGGGAACATGGACAATAGCGACATTATCTCGCTCACACTAGTAGCATTGTGTCTACCCGTCTCGCGTACTTGTGGCGTCAATATCTGTCTCTCTTACACTCGTTGAATGTTTCTCTCCGTCTCATTCAAATCAGAATATCACTTAGAAGAAAGTCCTGGGTACACTTGAATCATTTTAAGTAAGTAAGAAAAAATTGTCGAAAACTGACTTCCTTTACAAAAATCAATATTGTCCAAAATTTAAGAAACAATCTAGCAAGTGTCATACCATTTTGGAATCCTTATTAACTGCGCCAACTTTTAAAATTACCTGTCAAACAAGCGTAGTACATTTTTTTCAGTACAGTCAGTTAAAGTCGAGCAAACTATTAAATTCGAATCATTGTTTTGGGCAAAAAGCCTCATTTCCTTTCAAGTCGGAGTCGTTTGATTTAAAAGCATTATTCAGGATTACATACAAAAAAAAAATACAAAAAAAGTAGAAATTTGTAGTGCCGGGAACTAAAAAACCACCACAAGATGTCGATTTTTCGATTTTTTTTTAAAAGCTTTGTATTTTTTGAGACACATTACTTGGATTTTTTTTTTAATTTTTCTGATAACTATTGTAACTTGGCCTATCACGGGTTTACGGCTTGACATCGATTTACGGGACACCCTGTATAAAAATAAAAACAATTTTAATCGTTTGTTAGACTACTTCTATACAAATTACAATTTTTCATACTAGTCGTATTCAAAAATAAATTTTGTAGAATAAGTTTAGTACAGCTTATAAGTAGTAAAATTTCCAATGTCCAAAAACTGGGTGTGCGACCTACCAGGTGAACATGAGCTAAGGATAGGTGAATTGGGAGGAATACTTGACCGCAGATAGCGTTGTTTTGTTGGAATAATTATTATGACAGCAATATGAAATTAGGTTGACTTTTGAAAGACAATATCCGTGTTTTTATCGGAGTGGCGATCGTGGCTGTGTAAGCTAGGAACTTACACATACGACTTTGAGCTGAGGGAAGTAGGTATATAGGTTAATGTGAGGGCTGGAGAAATCTGGGACTGACCTTATTGTTGAGCTGGTGGTTCTGTATCTGGGCGGAGGTTTCTTCTCACTACACTACACAGCTGTTGAGCGGATTATCGATAGATTTATCGCGGTTCGCCGGCGAATTTGGTATTATATTAACGAGCACAAATAAATATGCGCACACGCGTTCGCGTTCACTAGGTTTCGGGATGAGCTGAAAATGCATCCGGCGCGGAAGGGGATCTAAATGCAAGTGTTCGTCACTCTCTGACAGCGCCCCTTTCGGTCGGCCATACATCACGTAGTGATTTCCTTTGTGTTTATTCTAAACGTCGCGCTAGTGTTGGCGCGAACATCCTGGGGGGCCCGCACAGGCCCCCGTCACAGCTACGATCGCTCCGATTTCAATAAAATTAATAAAGAAATATTACTAACTGACTGGCACCATGAATTGCACAAGCGGTCGTTAGATGGCGCTGTTCAATTCTTTTATCAAACATTAAATGACATACATAACAAACTAGTACCATCAAAACTTATTACTCCCAGTACATATCCAATTTGGTACACTGCTAATGTTCGCGCCAACACTAGCGCGACGTTTAGAATAAACACAAAGGACATCACTACGTGATGTATGGCCGACCGAAAGGGGCGCTGTCAGAGAGTGACGAACACTTGCATTTAGATCCCCTTCCGCGCCGGATGCATTTTCAGCTCATCCCGAAACCTAGTGAACGCGAACGCGTGTGCGCATATTTATTTGTGCTCGTTAATATAATACCAAATTCGCCGGCGAACCGCGATAAATCTATCTATAATCCGCTCAACAGCTGTGTAGTGTAGTGAGAAGAAACTTCCGCCCAGATTCAGAACCACCAGCTCAGCAATAAGGTCAGTCCCAGATTTCTCCAGCCCTCACATTAACCTATACCTACTTCCCTCAGCTCAAAGTCGTATGTGTAAGTTCCTAGCTTACACATTTCTTGGTCCATCGAGCCTTCGTGAAGCCCTTCTCCCTATTACCGGCGTTGGGCCTGATTAGAACCAGCACCTACAGTTCCACTCCGCCCAATTCTGCACATAAAATCAGCTCGATTATTTATATTTTGTCCAATTAATTCTGGCCAGGCCGCCCCGCCATTTTAAAACCAAGTTAGTCCATTCCCATTATCAATTCGGCACATTTAACATTAAA
Organism: Phengaris alcon alcon; assembly: GCA_037179445.1. Lineage (NCBI taxonomy): Eukaryota > Metazoa > Arthropoda > Insecta > Lepidoptera > Lycaenidae > Phengaris > Phengaris alcon. The sequence continues at coordinate 304,507 of JAYRCH010000420.1, forward strand.
CCCCTATTCTGTACTTTGATATTAACCTATATGTTAATGATCTAAATTATTTTGTGCATATTTCGGCCCATAAATTCATAGGAAAAACCCAAAAAAAAAAAAAAAAAAATAGTGGGTAGGTTGTCGGCTTATTGTCGAACAAAGAACTCGAACATTCCAGAACTTCCCTAACGTACCTAATACATAATTTGTGCCAATAATATCTCATATAATTTTCTCAGCTCTTAATTACTTACAAAATATTTTAATGTTTGATTCGCATATAAAATAAGTAATAACTAGTGCGTATTGTGAATTACGTTCGGCTCATAACAGAATTGTAAATCGTCGTTGCATTACTAAGTTTGAATTATTTTATCTATATATAACGTTTATATCTTCATATTCTCAAATTTTAAAACACAATATTAATTAACTTAGCATTATTTTAATAGTTACGGGTTGCATAACATCTCAAGTGCCCATACTAACATCGTCGGCTCGCTTCGATACAGAAAACTTGATTTGTGTGCATTCTATAGGTAATAGGTACCTACACGGCGCCCGTGCGAACAACAGCTGTTACATTCATTCTCAATTAGGTATTCTTCATAGAATAAATAGTGACCTTCACATTGAATTCATATCTTATCTACGTTCTGTGTCTATACAAAAATATTATTAGGTGTTACGTTACAGCTGTTTTAAATAAGAATTCTTATCGACGTTCTGTGTTTATACAAATATATTATAGGTGTTACGTTACAGCTGTTTTAAATAAGTCGGCACACTATTGAGATTGAACCTGCTCATACCTACTTACATTGTTTTCATTACGTTATTTTGTTTCTAACGCGCCCGCTAAGATTTGTTTATATTCAAACTTCAGGACATTAATATAATATTACAGACGACTTCTAACGCATTAATCTCCGCTCATCAAACATATACTAATACTATATTAGCATCAGGCGATCGGTCAGCTCATTTGTTAATTAACTCGTACACATTTTATGATAAAATTGTATACATTGTCGGCACATTATTAAAATCTATTTTCTGCGTTTTAATTAATTGCGCGCGTATTTTCCGCTCATTACTTTTAAATATTTAACTTAGTTACACGCATATATTTTTAAACATGCCTACAAAATCGCAAGCGGCCATATTTAGGCAAACTATAAAATCTATTAGTCGGCTCAGAGAGATCGCATTGGCATTACACAAAGGTGACTCAAAGTCTAACAAAACGGAGTTTAATGCGCGTTTTAAAGACCTACAAAATTTGAAACAAAAATTAGAAAATTTATACTGCGAAATTTTAGACGACGGCAGTGTTACAGAAGAAATTGAAAAGTTTTATACAGCCGGTTACGAGAACGCGCTATCCGAATATTATGATATTTTAACTGCAGCGGAAAATATAAGTTCCACTTCAGAGTCAAGTCAGCTCACTTCTGCCGTTCTGCCCAAAATTGAACTGCCAAAATTCAGCTCACGCGTTGAGGACTGGCCATCGTTTATTACGATTTTTAGGAGTCTTACAGACGACATGATGTCACTTACAGATGCAGTTAAGCTGCACTATCTTTTGTCTTGCCTATCGGGGGACGCGCTCAGCATGATTGCGCATTTAAAAATCACAAATGATAATTACAGCGTCGCGCTCGATATACTCACACGTAGGTATGAAAACCGCCGTGTTCTGATAGATGGGTTTGTTGATATAATACTCGGCCTACCTAATATTCATATTCGATCAAGCATACGCGCGACGTTTTTAACTCCGCTCATTTCCGCACAAAGCGCATTAAATAATCTGCGTTTACCTATGGATAGTAATTACGTATTTGTGTCTATTGTAGTTAGAAAATTACGAGGCGAGCTCCGCACCCTGTTCGAAAGAAGATACGGCATCTCGGACACTCTGCCCACCTTAGGTGATTTGATTTCTTTTTAGAGGAGCACGCGCGCTGTATCGAAACCGAATATTCTAATGCAACGCGCGGTGTTACCTACTCACCACAAACTGGGCCCTCTCGTCAACACACACCCCCCGCAAACTCTCCGCGCAGTCCACGCTTTAGACCAATTAGTCCCGCGTATCCTCGTAATACTCAGCGCTCGCCATCGGCTCACACTTTAAGTAGCTATCACGTCAGCCCAGTTCCTCATTACCCTCAACGCTACTGGCCCCCCTCCCCCCGAACAGAGCGGCGCGAGTACTCAGCCCGGAATACAGATAAACGCAAGCGATTCTACTGCCCCTATTGTAGGAATACAGAACACAAACTTATAGCGTGTCCGAAATATAATCATCAGCCCACTCAAGGTCGTTGGGATTTCATAGAAGCCAACGACAGATGTCGTAAATGTCTAGGTCCGCATTTTGAAAATGAATGTCGTTCGACAAACTCATGCAAAGAGTGTGGAAGTGCAAATCACCACACCTCGCTTCATCGTCACGGAACTCCAAATTCTCCGGTGTCGTCAGCGCATTTGCTTCCTCCTCATTTACGTGCACAGCCCCGCCGGCGTGCTCAAGACAAGCCACATACCTACATGGCCTACACACAACATACGCGTGCACATCAATCATCATCATCAGACCCCAACCAATCGTCTGATCATGCACCGTCTACAACTCATCAATCTCAAAACAAAAAACAATGACTACCTACAATCACGGAGCACATAGAATTAGAAGATCAACCCAATAATTTAAAATATCATTCAGCTCATAGTACACCTGCATCACATTCAGCTCATAAAATATCTAAATCTAGTTCAGCCCAATATTCTGTAGAATCAGCCCAAGTAAATTCAACTCAGCACATAGAAAACCCATTAAAAACTCCAGTGTTACTTCCCACAGTCGTTTTAAATATATCTGATAAATGCGGAGAATATCACAAAGCTCGGGCTTTATTGGACTGTGGTAGCATGATAACGCTCATAACTCAGCGCATGACTAGAAATCTTAATTTGCAACCAAAACAATGTTCATTAAAAATTACAGGTGTAGGTGATCAGCACATACAAAATTCTAAAGGTTGGGTCACAATAACATTTAGGCCCACACACCGTGACACGCCATCTATTACTACTACCGCTCATATTCTCAAAGACGTTACAGGTTATTTACCTTTGCAAAAAATACCAGATGTTGTACAAGACTCAGCTCATCAGCTCATTCCATTGGCGGATCAAGCTTATCATACTCCTGCGCCCATTGATCTCATTTTAGGCTCAGACGTTTTGGGTCACGTTTTGGATGGTACTAAGGTTGCTTTGGGCCCGGGGAAGCCCATAGCCTTCGGCACGATTTTTGATTTTGCACTCATAGGACTCGTTGAGCACTCATGCGATTCACCTGTAGCTCAAGTTGGCTCTGCTCATGTTACTCATACTCATTATACTCAGTCGGCTCACTCTACACATTCTGCTCATTCTACTCATGATATTTGCAAAAGCCTGGAAAGATTCTGGGAGTCGGAAGAACCCCAGCCTCGTTCTGCTCATTCAAACCCGCTACACGAGCAATGTGAACACATATTCAGCTCAACCACCATTCGTGACGATTCAGGCCGATACATGGTGACTCTTCCCTTCTTATCAGATGCACCCGTATTAGGTAGTACTCATGCTATTGCTCTACGTAGATTTCTCAATCTAGAAAAACGGTTGCAATCCGATCACACATTGCGACAAAAATATATAGAATTCATGAACGAATACATAAACTTAGGACACATGACACCGTGTCATCCGTCTACATTATTACCTCATTATTATATTCCTCATCATGGCGTGTTCAAATCAGGTACTGACAAACTCCGCACAGTATTTGATGGCAGTTGTAAGTCATCCAATGGAGTCAGTTTAAACGATTGCCTGCACACAGGTCCAGCACTTCAACGAGACATTGTAGATATTATTATATCATTCCGCGCACATCGTATAGTATTCAGCACTGACATAAAAATGATGTTTAGAAATATTCTCTTAAGACCAGACCAAAGACACTATCAGCTCATACTCTGGCGATCGTCTCCAGATCGACCTCTGCTCACATATGCACTCAACACTGTTACATACGGATTGCGCTCAAGTCCATATCATGCTATCCGCACATTATTACAATTAGCTGAAGATGAAGGTCATCGCTATCCTTAGGCTGCCGAAATTTTGCGTAAATTTGTTTTCGTGGATGATGTACTTTGCGGCCATGACACCATAGAAGAAGCATCAGCACTCCAAACTCAGCTCATTGATTTGTTATCACTCGGTGGATTTAAACTTAGTAAATGGACATCAAACACACCTCAGCTCTTGCAAAGATTTCCAGACGATCAATGCGAAATGCCCAAAGACTTTGACATCAGCGCAGAGTCTCCATCAATTAAGGTTTTGGGTATTAGATGGATTCCCCGGTCTGATGAATTTACATATCACATCTCATTACCACCAGTTACCCACATTACAAAACGTTCAATTCTTAGCACAGTAGCTTCTCTCTATGACCCAAACGGTTGGGTTACACCCGTCATATTCCGCGCAAAAATACTTCTTCAAAGGTTATGGTTAACTAAATTGGACTGGGACGATCCCACTCCAAATAATATTACAGATGATTGGCAGCGCATCTATCATGATCTTCCGCACATCTCAGATATACATTTTCCCAGACATATCGCTCCACACAAATTCAAATCAACATACTCACTTCACGGATTCGCAGATGCTTCGGAAATTGGTTTTGCTGCAGTGATATATTTACAAGAATCAGCTCACAACGGATCTGTTAACGTTCACCTCATAATTGCTAAATTTAAAGTCGCGCCCATTAAAAATAAACTCACAATCCCCAAATTAGAGTTGTCTGCTGCAACTCTATTATCTCAGCTCATGTTGCGTGTCTCCCAACAATTGTCTGCTCATCTCACAATTACACATCACGTTTGTTGGTCAGATAGTACCATAGTGCTTGCATGGATAAAAACTCCGCCCCATCGTTTACAAACATTTGAATCAAATAGAGTAACAAAAATTAACTCAAATTCACTCACACTTAAGTGGCGTCATGTACCTTCCCAATTAAATCCTGCTGACTGTGCAAGCAGAGGATTATCAGCTCAAGCTCTCTCCGCTCATGATTTATGGTGGTCTCCTCCTTGGCTCAAATTGCCAGAGGATACCTGGCCCAAGATGCCTTCAGCTCATACTCGACAAGACTTGCCAGGGCTCAAACCAAAATACGTACCATGCAATTTCTCGATACCCGGTATCGATAGTGATCTGCTCACTCGCTTCAGCTCTTTAGAAAAACTAACTGGTGTCACTGCCTACATGAGGCGATTCATTCGTAACTGTAAACTAAATTCAAACTCGCGACAACTAGGCCCTCTAACTGTAAGTGAACGTAGAGAAGCATTACTCTTCTGGATCCGCTCTGTACAGCAGAATGCATTCGCAGAAGATATTCACCGCCTGCAAACCGATAGAATCTGCACAGTACGACTACAACGTCTGTCGCCTTTTACGCAGGACGGTCTCCTCAGAGTAGGAGGTAGACTCACTCGTTCGGAACTCACATACGATGCTCAACACCCATACATTTTGCCTAGTTCTAGTCCGCTCGTAGACCTCATAATAGATGACTATCATCGCATACACTGCCACCCTGGCACGGACACGCTACATGCTATTTTACGTCAGCAATTTTGGATATTATCTGCCCGCCGCATTATAAGGCACAGAACGTTTAAATGCATAAGATGTTTCCGTTGCCGCGCTCAGCCCGAAGTACCTATCATGGCTGACCTGCCAGCTGATAGAGTCATACCTCAGCCCGTATTTAGTCACGTATCAACAGATTTCGCCGGACCGTTTCTGCTCAAATCAAGTCAATTACGTAATGCTAAGTTAATTAAGGGATATTTTTGCATATTTGTTTGCCTCACTACAAAGGCGGTTCACTTAGAACCAGTCTCATCGCTCACTGCCGAAGCGTTTATTGCAACATTACAAAGGTTCTGCTCACGTCGCGGACTTCCGGTATTGATACGTTCGGATTGTGGCACAAATTATGTAGGAGCTAGGAATCATCTACTAGAGGTACAACAATTTCTCAATGACAATAACGACGCCATTTCTCATAAACTCTCAACTCAAAATATAACTTGGTTACTCAATCCGGCTCGAAGGACCAAGAAATGTGTAAGCTAGGAACTTACACATACGACTTTGAGCTGAGGGAAGTAGGTATATAGGTTAATGTGAGGGCTGGAGAAATCTGGGACTGACCTTATTGTTGAGCTGGTGGTTCTGTATCTGGGCGGAGGTTTCTTCTCACTACACTACACAGCTGTTGAGCGGATTATCGATAGATTTATCGCGGTTCGCCGGCGAATTTGGTATTATATTAACGAGCACAAATAAATATGCGCACACGCGTTCGCGTTCACTAGGTTTCGGGATGAGCTGAAAATGCATCCGGCGCGGAAGGGGATCTAAATGCAAGTGTTCGTCACTCTCTGACAGCGCCCCTTTCGGTCGGCCATACATCACGTAGTGATGTCCTTTGTGTTTATTCTAAACGTCGCGCTAGTGTTGGCGCGAACAGTGGCTTTATAGGGTAGTTGGAGAATTTTTGTACGGAAAGAAAATGTCAAACAAGTACAACGCCATCTATGGTCAAGTAGGGGCTTCTGGGGTTCTTAAAATTCGCCTCTCCACAACTCATGTTCTCTTGGTATTACGTACAATCGATTTTATCCCGAAATTATGAAATGATATTAACAATATTCATCGAAATAAATAAAGTTATAAAAGTTAAAAAAAAATTATAAACGAACTCTATGCGCAATACCTAAATTTGTATTCAGTGTTTTACTATCATTTTCTTGTTGAGTCCACGTCCTGCAGATATGCGACTCTTTTTATATAACGTTGTAATCTAAGGTCGTGAAATTTATACTTACTTACATCTAACTATAATTACAGTCCTTGGAAGAAGCTGATTTATAGTTATTAATCTTAGCGACAGTAGTATAACAAAGTTTTACTTTCTGAATCAAAATATACAACTTGGAAAAGTGCTGAGAATTTCTGTTATATACTAAGGTGTTAAGTCGAGCCTAACACCCGTATCATTAGTTGTTTCCCGAGATCCGCCTAGACTCAACCTCAACTGAGGTATCCTTAAGAAGTTCCCCGAATTTGGGATTCTTAAACGGAATTTCTACCTCAGCTGTTTGCTCCTCCAGTGAGGTTGAGTGGAGGTATGACGTCATAGATAATCATAGAAAAATATACTTTTTATGTTAACACCCGATAATTATCATTAAAATTCGATCCGAATTTGGCAGAATGATGTTACAACCCTTCGTTTAACTTGTATTGTCGTGTTCGCAACGCTTAAAGTAATTGTATAATGGGTGGGATTGGTAGTCCCCTGTTATTTACACGAATTGGTAGGTTCAAAAGTGGTAAAATTACTTCTACCAGTGTCCTTTCTAAATCTAAATCTTTTTTTATAATTCCTCGACTCAATTCCGCTCTAATAGGGTGTTTTGAGCGCCGCGTAAATATCTACGCGCTGCATAATTATACGGATTTTCGTAAAGTTAATCCAGAAACTCCAAAAAATCCTCCATGCTTCTCTTTAAATAAGTAGCCCTCTGTGATTGCGTAATTGCTTCGAATAATTCCACTCTGTTTATTATATAGAATTGATATAAATGACGGAAATAGACGCTCGAGAGAGCCTCAAGGTACGTCCTGGGGTACCTTAAGTTTGGCAGTCGATTCCTCGACTAGCGTAAGGAAATTCCTCAAGTCGAGGACATTTTGTTGAACTAATGATACAATTTTCGTGAATAGAGGTTTAGTCGAGTGGAGGATCTCGAGGAAACAACTAATGATACGGGTGTAAGTATCTACTCTAAGTAGTCAGCGATGCGTCAACTGACAACTCGGCGGCGGTTAGAAACAATTAGACAATAATCAGGGACGTGATATAATATGGCAATAGCGTCTGTTTACTGACGAGTATTAAAAATCACGAAGAGAATGAACCCAAGTAAATTGCAACCTGCTCCTTTTTTGGAAGTCTATTAAAAATAATAATTCTATCCTAGACAAGTAAAAAAAAGAGAAAATCTTACACACTAAATATTGTTTCGTAAATATTTCTATAATTAAAAGCAAATATTTCAAAAATAAATAAATACTTAAAGTAGATAAGTTTAAACATTTTTGAATTGGGCTAGTTCCATACAAATTACAATTTTTCATTTGTCGTATTTTTTTAAAGAAGAGGATAAAAATAAGTGAACATTATTAGTATAAAAATTGAACAATAAGTCAAAAGGCACACAAAAATACATTTTTTGTAGAAAAGTTAAGTTAATTAATTGCATCCAATCATCATTCCAAAATTATCCTATGTCCAAAAACTGTTGCGACCTACCAGGAAAATATGATCTTTGGAGAGGTGAATAAATAGGAAAGTCTCCCTACTCGACAACAGATGGCGTTGTTTTTGGTAGAATAATTATTATGAATGTTATATTTAACGAAATAAGGTTGACTTTAAAATAAAAACATCCGTGTTTTTGTCGGAGTGGCGATCGTGGTTCCACAACTTATGTTCGCCTGGTATTGTTGTCCTGAAAATGTATGATAATATGCGTTAAATTTGTATGCTTTGTAGGCTTTTAAATAGGTCGCAACATTTTTTTGATTTGTAAAGCCCATCTTTCTAGCGTTCTCCTGTCTTTCGAACAAAAAAAAAATATTCCTAGACATACAATTTATTGTATATTATATTATACCTAGGAATATCCCGCGAAAAAATACCCACAACCTGTAAGCAAAAGTTGTGGGAATTTTTTCGCGGGATATCGCTAGATATAATCTTATTAATTAAATTGTTTGCTATGGATTTGTGACAATCGTTAGTAACAATCGTTTATAATTTTTGTCTACAAGTCCGCGGCAAACTAGGTAGGTACCAGTATTATGTGCTGCCTTATGTTGGTCGTCGTGGGTAAGCGTTCTTCGTCTTTTCTCTAATTTTTTGACTGCATAATATGCTGCAGAACTGAACTTACTTCAATTGGTGAATATGAGCACGACCTAAGGGTCATTGGACATTTTGCTATGATAACTCACGAATTGACGCGAATTGACCATACTGTGTATACCCAGGGAGTAGGGAGGGGAGGGATACAGTTGAGTCCATCAAATTAATTTTTCAATCGTTGAGTATAGTTGGTACATTTGTTTGTATTTACCTCACATTTGACAAGCTTAAACTTAAACATTTTGTTTTATTTTAATTAATATTTAACTCCTCTCATGTTTCGTGCGTCCATAGCATTCGTTCAGACGCTCGCCATCAGGCGATCCGCAGCACGTTTCCCGGTGTATCGTGTGGGATAGGTATTAGGTAATAAAACGTAACGTATGTTTTACACATTGTTTTAATTCGTCTGAACCATGTAAGATGTTCGCGTCTCGCCTTACCTCAATAAATATATTACACTTCTATGTTAAGTACAACGGGGCGCGTCTGTCTGTATGCTGTGTCCGGGGAAAATGAGTGTTGAGCTGCCTCGTCGCCCGCATAACTCGTTAGTATTATGTGATACGTCTGGCGTGCGGTCGACATCAGCCGCTCACGATCGAGCCGCACTCGATGTGACGCGACACATTTATAAGCCTGCTAAACATTTATTTTCCCCGAGCTTACACACTGCTCGACAGTCGCGTACTTCACAAGTATCATCCAAAACGTTACAGTCGATAGCAAAGTTGCCAGTTTTAAAAATATACATTCGATTTCAAATTAACTAGTGTGACGTTAGTTGCGAGAGGACACCGACCGACAAACAAATTTCGTTGACTAAAGTTTTAAATTTCCTTACAAATATTCTATTTTATAATAAACTTATATAATTTTAATGACAATGATTAATGAATTATCACAAACAATATGTCCTCCAACAAATATTTTCGATATTTACAAATGGAATGTGTTCGGAGCGAACAACTGCTAAGGCGGCGAAGGGTTTTCGTTGATAATTTTCGTTTTTACACATTTCTCCCCAATTCCGAATTAAACTTAAATATTTATACATCACTATATTATATCAAATAAAATAGCTACAAATATAATCAGGCAATGTTCTTTCAAACAATTTACAAAATTACAGAAGGTGGAGACCGCTGGGGTTGCCAGGACAATGGTGTCAAAACTGGCTGAAATTCGCCGTTTCTTACTTTATGATTATTTACTGTGGTACCTCTGGATTCTTTAGCTTAAGTATGAACACAAGAAAGGCGTCCGTTTTAAGGGAACATTGCTGAGAGCGCGCTAATTTAAGTACAGATTAAGTATCCAGAGACCAGGTTAATGCTAAGTACTAGGTAAGTGAAAAACTGAAAATTTAAGTGTTCTAAGAAATAAAAACGGTCACCAAAAATATGCACTAAGTAAATGCCATTTCACAGGCGTCCAACAATCACAACATAGCACTGAACCATTTGAATGGGCCGGGAAAGAAGACTACTACGTACGATACATCCATATAGCTGCCTAATTTGCTCCAGTCCCTGTCTTTATTGAAACGAGTTATGCTGTAACACATTGTAAAGTCTTCTCTTATTAACCTGAAGGGATGGTCGAACGCGTGGCTTTTTACAACTAACAGTGCTAAGGATAAATACTTAACTAAGGGTATTGCACGAAAACCTGGGATTCAAACTAGCTCTATAATGTACATAATTACACTTAGCGGCGACACTCGCGCCACTCGCGACACTCGCGCCACACACTGGTATTGCAGCTGTGCCATACATTCTCTAAAGTTTTCGTTTGAGTAGTCATAGTTTTAATAAAACATTGTGCGTTCCTTCAAAATAATTGTGGTTCGCATATTTAAGAAACAAATAACACTTTAAAATTTAGTTGTGTTTTATAAATCTCTCCATTTTAAATCATATCACGTAGGTCTCTAATTTAGTTCACATCGTAGTCGCGCGGCGCTGGCGTAGCATCGCTGCGACCGGAAGCGCCCCCTGGTGCAAGACACTCCTGGGCCGCTAGCCAAGATTCTTTCGCTAATTACGATGACGAAATTAGGAATAACAATGTGTGGTATTGACGTATCGCGCGCTATGTCACATACATTTGTCAATACCATACATTTTTTTTCGGACTTCGTCAAGTAATTAGCGAAGGCGTCTCATCTAAGGGCTCTATAGTGCGACGCTAGTGGTATCGTGGTGATCTCCACCGCCGCGCTAGATGGCGCCACTACAATACGGCGCTGCTAGTTCCACTGCCGCGCTAGATGGCGCCACTTTTGTCCTACTGCAGCGTAGCGCTAGAGGTTCACTGGCGCCACTTCAGCTCGCCACTGTCGCCGGTGCAGGGCGGTGCGGTGTGGTGTTCAGTAGAGGCGCGGGTCGAGCGGCGGGGGCTCGGTGCCGACGTCGATATCGGCCGGGCCTTCGTCCTCCGCGCCCGCGCCTGCGCTCGCCCGCTGCAGCCCGCGGACCTGCAGCGATACACCGTACAAATTAGTTTCTGGTGCTGATGAAACTATAGACACACACTCATACTATACACACACCAGTGGCGAAGGCTGGCTCTCCTTCATAGGGAAGCCCTACCCTGTATAATAGGTAGGGATTTGGATGAGGGTTTTCAAAAGGTAAGTGAAGCCGGTAGGAATGGAATTATAGGAACCCCACGCCACTGATACAATACGTGGCCCAACCATACGCCTACCTATCACACTATATTAGTTAGGTACAGCGCGTGAGACCACGACATTTTTGGACTCATTACTGGTAACACTGGGAATAATCGTCCCGTAAGTTGTAGAGTCTCGCCCTCTGGAACTCGAGGTTACCTGTTAAGCCGTTTACCAGTTTACGTGGTTACCAGGTGTAGCAGTAGGTTGGTACTTTATCGCTGCAGCGGCAGGATGTCGGTGTACCTGGAGCAGCAGGTCGTTGGACAGCAGGCGCGCCTGATACTCCTGCGCCCTGGCCCGCAGGCAGGCGATGCCGGTGCTGTCGGGGTTGCGCAGTACCTGGAGCAGCAGGTTGTTGGACAGCAGGCGCGCCTGGTGCTCCTGCGCCTTGGCCCGCAGGCAGGCAATGCTGTTGTTGCGCAGCGCCTCGGGGTCGTCGTAGTGGTCGGGGGAGGCGCGGCCCTTCGCCGAGGAGGACGCAGTGGTGCTGCTGCCGGGGGAGCTCTGCGCCTGACACACAACCGTCAAGTTAGGGAATATTTACTAGTGGCCATAATTTTCTGCCATTAGCTATATTATCTGTGCCACGCCTTAAAATTTTGTTGATAAAACATCAAATAATGACGAATCTGTTAATCTGGCCACTATAGCTGGTGTCATCAACTAATCTGTCCAGTCTGTTTACACACAACCTTGCCCGTGTTGACAGTAAATTTGAAAATTTGAGAATTTGACATCAAATTTGAAATATGGCTGTCAATTAAACCTAACTAAAGGTCAATTACAACCTGTTTAACCCTTTCCCTTCAGGTCTACACAATACACACCGAGACGCGACAAGGGGCTGCATTTTTTAGATTTGTAGCGATAAAAAAATGAACCTTATTTACTACAGAAACCTAAAAGGAAACGAAAACTTTTCATTGCACGAGTTCAAATTTCGAGATGCACCGGCTGCGTAGTGTGGCGCCGCTATTGCAATGAAACGTGTATCTCCATAAGAAATGAATAAAGTTCAATTTTGAATGGCTTATCGCAATGGTAAAATGCAGCGCCGCATGCAAAAATTGAAATTGTAATTATTTTATGACTTTTAAACTAATTATTAATATCATAATAACGTATTCAAGTGTGTTGTAATTTTAATTGTAATCTATTTCGTAATGATATGGGCTATTTATTTTATTTTAAATTTAATAACTGTCAGATTTAATTTAATGTTTTTGTAATAAGTAGGTATAATATTTGCACGTGAGACAAACATTTGTGACTGAAAAATATCTTAACACATTTTGTATAATGTTTAAGCGAATAAGGGTTTATTTATTGAATTGAAGTTATCATTTGGCGTTCCTCAGCTAGTCACCGCCTGCGAGTGGTCCCGTAATGATATATTCGGGACTACCACCAGTGGCTTCAGCTGTACCCAGTACTTCTATGTACTAGTCCAGGTGTGTAAGTACGTCTGTATGCTTGTCTTATCACATTATGTACACGCGTATGTATGTCTGTTGCGACATATTACCTGATGGTCGTGGTCGTGCCGGTGCGGGGAGGGCGGCGCGTGGTCGGGCTCGGCCTCGGAGCCCTCGCGCTCCGACCCGGACTCCTTGAGGTGCTGCGCCGCCTCCAGCGATTTGCGGTGCATGCCTGGGGTACAAGTTGCTTATGAGTGGGTATCGAGCAGGAAAACACGCTAAGACGACGTAAAGACGCCTCGTCTACAACAACAACACTTCGTTGATCTTCGACAATTAAACTTCTTCATTACCTAATAAAAGAAACGTTTATAACAAATGTTTTTTTTTTTTTTATAATAAAATAGATTTAAAAATATTCCAATACGTATATGATAGACAAAGATTTGGTGACTACAAAGAAATCTTAGCAGGACAAGTTATAAATTGCTATTTTAAAAGAAAAAAATACATGTTTGAAGTATGCGTGTAGATATCAATGCTTTTAGTCTCATTTCCCTAAATCTCAAGACCATCATACATATGTCTCAAATCTAGAGAAGATTACAACAGGAGGGTAAACAGGAACAATTGACAAGTACGTACTCGTAAATATCAATTGGTCGTGCAGCCCCGCAGCACTAAAAATTCGATATCAGCCTAGAATACATTCTTTGAGCAACGAAGAAATTATTGTATGCAACAAGAACCAACATAAGTATAAGACCGTTTACGGTTTTAACTGTCCGTTTTTAAATCCGGAATCCGCTGTCTATAGGTAAGTGTCTACCTACACGGGAGAAAGGACCTAAAGAAACAGAAGACGGCGAAATAAAGTTGATATATAGGGTACCTAGGTTTAATTAATGTTTGATATCACTCCTGTAGCTGACCTGGCTATTGTTGTAGAAACACATAAGCTCCTAGTTACTACAGAAAATTGACACTTGGCAATTTTATCTGTCGACAAAATATCGAAAGACGCATAAACAGCTCATAGTTGGGGGCATTTATATTACACAAATACCTAATGCTGAAACATTTAATTAGCAAGTTTTGCAATTTTAATAAATAACCTCTCATAGAGAACTCTGATGAATTCTTATGAATATTATGAAAGTGAAGCTTGTTTAGACGTTGAGTAGTTCAAAATATATTCGCTCTTAAATCAACTTATACAGTTCAGTGAGAATCTTGTATCGGATTTGTGGCGGACTGGTGACGCACTAGTCGTCAAGGGGAAGCCCCGACCTCATAAACCAGGCACGCTTTAGTATCTATGCGCAAAACCGACCTCCAAAGCATCTTCGAATTTTTGTAATATCAGCGTACATATTCAGAATGTAGTTTTCACTGGAAGATTGATGACAAGTCTTCTAAAGATATTCGGGAAAACGTAGCTGTAACAAAAGTTAGTGGAATTTGATATGAGAGTGACTAAAAAGTCCATGGACGGCACAGAGGGTCCAGCTCCAGCATACAGTTTGTAGCAATCCGATTGAACCTAAGAATATTGTGGGAAGTTAAGTTACAGGCGCCGCGTCAAGCCGCGTGGAGTCTGGTAATAGTTATCCACTTCAGACAAGTAATCTGCATAATCTGCAGAAACCTCGAGGTCTTTTGTTAAGTAAGTTTTTGAGGTTGCAAGTTTAAGGTAATATTTGTATGTATGTGTGGTGTACGCACCGTTCTGGTCGGCGGGCTGCGGGGCGCCCTGCTGCCTACGCTCACACTCCTCGCGGCTCGACTGTAAACCTACCGACAACATCATCATCATCACACGCTCAATATACCCGTATAGGGATAGACAGAAGAGTATTTATGATAAATTACAAACTTTACAGGGAATTTTTAGGATTTATTTTTTCAATATAGCTGTAACGAATGTTGAATTCGCGTGACAAAATTGACTATAAAATTAAAACATAATAGTAATAACTCCCCCCCACCGATTTCGGTGACGGTGGCCGGTTTCATTGAAACCAGGCCAGCTGCGCAGGAGTAATTTTATAGCGCCCAAGTGAGCTTCCTTTACTCTCATAACCATATGGGACGGATGATCGACACGACTGGCGAGAGATCAGGCGCAGGTCCGACTTTTTACATGCCCATCCGACGCATGGATCATCTTTCTTGTCAGACAATCAGGTGATCAGGTGATCAGCCTGCATTTCCTAACCAAACTTGGAAACAACTTTTTTGTTGTTCCAATGCGGGAATCGAACCCACGACCTCCGAGTCGAGAGCCAAGCTCTAACCACTAGAACACGGAGACTATAAAAATAGTAAAAAAAACTAATGTGATAAACTAGAAATCTTATAACAGCACAATATATTTATGCCTTAGCCTTCGAGGTTATGTGAGGGTATGCACAACCTATTTTCTCCGTGATCCAGCGCACGCGCATATGATAATCAACAGCCAACCAGGAGGCGCAACGCTCGTATTGGTCGACACATTCTTATTGAAAAGAAACAACGAAAATCTACTATTCGCGCTGATTATCATTGAAATATGTTTTGTTTTACATTCAACTTTTTATATACACAAATAATGCGGTCTTAGATATACAAGCAGCATAAGCCATTAGGGTCAGTTCACACCGAAAGGAAACGATACGCGACGCGGCGCTGCATTTTTTTAAGATAGCTATTCAACATTGAACTTTATTTATTACACAAGAAGATACACTACTTACACGTTTCATTGTAAGAGTTCGAATGTCACGCTGCGCAGCGCATGTGCAGTGTATGACTGATGTCATATGAAACGTGTATATTTTTGCTTTGTACGTAAATATAAAGTTCAATTTCGAAAAGCTATCTCAAGAATGCAGCGCTGCGTCCCGCATCGTCTCATTTCGGTGTGACTGACCCTTAGATTTAATATGTCAATAATTTAATATGTTTATCACAGTTGTGATCGTGACTATTGTACACACATTGTTGTTGTGTTGTGTTGTGTTGTGTTGTTTTAAGCAAGAAATAGTTGTTTACCATTGTGACCATTTGTGACGGATGAACTAACTTATAGCTGCAAATATGACTAACAGCCGTTTAACCTGTCTACCAATAACTATTTGTTAAAAACGTCGTCATTCAATCATTTTCCGGTTTTTTGCGATACTAATTTGACGTTTAGAACAAATAATTATTGGTAGATAGGTTATTGAAACGGGCCGTAAATCAATACATCTGTTCTCCCGTCTCCGGAATATCGAAATATTGTATAATACATAATACTAAGGATGGCCTCAAAGATTTAGCTATAAATAGCCTATGAAACCTAAATAAAAAAATTCATCGAACGATGCTAGATGTCGTAGTAAAAAACTATCTAAAACCCAATTCCTTTATATCTTCAAATATAACGAAGATATCAACAATTTAAACTTGCAATACGAAAAAGAGCGAAATCGTTTTGCGATAAAGAGAGGGACAATATAATATTTTGTTTGCTTATAATTTACTAGATTTTGCCCGCGGTATCGCCCACGCAAATACAGTATAACACTGTACTTTTTGGGATAAAATGTAGCCTATGTATTTAATCCAGAGCCTTAATTACTACCATACCAAATTTCATAAAAATCCGTCCAGTATTTTTTGCATGAAAGACTCACAAACATCCATCCATCCATCGCGTGAACCGTAATTGCTATATTTTGGATATAACTTTGTCTATTCAACGACTTAATTTAATTTATTAAAATGTGATATTTGACACTAATAAACTAGACTATTATTTTAATTATAACGATCAAGAAACCCTGGAACGATTGATACATAAAAATGACATTATCAGTGAGAACCTAAGTAGAGAACACTCATCTTTGCTTTTAAGATGCGTTTTGAATTATTAACACGCGGGGAGTAGCAATAAACCGCGATCGGGTGCGATCGTAAAACGCTCGTAAACACTGGGTTTTATTAAATCCACCCTGCGCGCGGCGCGCGGCGCGAGACGCGACTTGGCTACTTCTTTACATTTCATTAATTTTATATATAGATCTTACGCACTCGAGTATCCCTATATTGAGTTAACTCGTCTCTGTCATGCTGTGTCATGCCGCTACGACGTAACGTAAGTAGCTAGTAGCTACGACCAGCTGACCCGACACACGTTGTTCTGCCTTAACTGTGAACTGGAATGAATAAATAACTGCACCTACAACCCACATCTACACCTACATCTAAACCTACACCTACATCCAAACCGTTCCAACAAAATTTCTGAACGCACCTATAAACCATAAATATTTAACATGTGACATTCAAGTGACACTGGCATTTTCGAGATCTGTGTGAATATATAAACTACCCTGGAGTTACGTAGTAACTATTTATTAGTCTGTGCCTGGGTCAGGGAATGCCGAAGGAGAAAAAAAAAATGGAATTGTACAATGAAAATGGTACCTAATGACTAATGAGCACATACTCTTAGAAAAACTACACTACATTAAATGAAACATCGAAATTAATTTGTAGACGAGCCGAGCAATGTTATATTTTGTTAGCTACATAACGACCTCGGTTCATCCCGCCGCGATTTGTTCGCGCGAGTTAGATGTAACTTAAACGTTCCCCATTTAAGTTGGATGTAAGATTGTTATGTGTTTAACGACAACGCAGTACAGGGTACGGCGTGCGATTTATGTGCGCTCCCTAATGGCTGAAGTTCGTATTGTTGACCGCGAGCCGCGGCGATTAGGACGCGGGATAATGTACCAATAGGTATACCCGCAAATGAACTGATCGGACCCGGGTTCGAATACGTTAATCTTTACGGCATTTACTCGTGGCGAGAAGACACTGCGCGAGAGCAGAAGGCGAAAATAGTTTCAGTTTTTCGATACTTCTCGGCGAGTCTAGATGGACCTTGTAAATTACAACT
The DNA here is from genome assembly GCA_037179445.1 of Phengaris alcon alcon. Taxonomy (NCBI): domain Eukaryota; kingdom Metazoa; phylum Arthropoda; class Insecta; order Lepidoptera; family Lycaenidae; genus Phengaris; species Phengaris alcon. The sequence continues at coordinate 322,605 of JAYRCH010000420.1, forward strand.
GCTGGTATTTTAATTTGTGATAGCTCACTAGACCGCAACCTGGGGATAAACCAGAGCAGTGCTCCCGAATTCTGCGATAGTGTTTCTCATTCTGTGCTTTTAGTAATTTAATGAAACCATTGCTCAATCGACTCCTATTATAAATGTGAAAGTTTGCGAGGATGAATGTTTGTAACAATTTCATTAAAAAGTGCTCAGTGGATGTTCACGTAGGATACTGTATTTACGTGGTCGTAGCCGCAGACAAAACCTTGTTTCTTAAAAGATGATACCCAATGGTCATGGCACCATTTTATTCAGCGCAGTGAGTCAGTAGTCGCGGGTTCGAATATGTATAGTGGTTCTATCTCTAAACAGCTATGTATGAATTCACTAATCTATTAGTAACGAGTTCCCTAAAAGGCAGCCGTGAAGTGCGTTCCTCCGGCGGCGTCGCTTTGTGAGGTAACGCAGGCAGAAGCTGTCATGTATTGCAGATAATTCGTAATTAGACGCAGATCAAAGCGAGAGCCGCAGTTAGACACTTTGTGGTAATGCAACACATTTGCGACTCTACCGCGATGCGGATTCTTTGCGTCAAGGAGGGCTCTTGGTGATATTTTTCATTTGTGGTAATGGCGGCTTAGGCCGCGTCTATACGCGCGCGAAATGGTGGAGCGAACCGCGAAATGATTTGGAGGAAAAAAGGCAATAATATAAATTATTTTAATGAGATCATTTGGAATCAATATTATTGTATACCTATTCATAATAAAAGGAAGATCTGAATATGATGAGAAGGAGAGTTTGATGTTCATATTATATTAAGATAAACAGGGACATCTTGCTAATGTGTGAGTCAACTTTTTGTATTTTTTATAGTTTACCTACGGTATCTATTATATTGGAATTTTTAGAAAACAATTACGACCGTCACTAACGGCGAGTATGCAGGTGCTCGCGGCTAGCGCACCTCGCTCCCCTGGCGCCGCGCTCGCTCGTGTGATACCAGTTTAACTTTTAGCGAGATAAATGAGTGATGCACAAAGCGAGTGTATAATAGGCAGACAATTCCGCGGTGCTTCGCCCGCATTACAGTCCATTTGGCGGCGCTTTGACGTCTGCCAACCCCCCTCCGCCCCCTCCTTCGCCCCCGTAGGCCCCCCGCACCCCCCAGCAGACCAATTACTAACCCATTTAGACGACACACATATCGACCCTAATCATACCCGGCTACTCCAGTTGAAAGGTCGGAAACGTGAAGATGCCCAGAGTTAAGATGGTAATTGAGTAATCTACGACAATGTTAGGTCCCCATCTACCCTGTCAGCGTCAGTTTAGGGGTTGGATGCACCCTACATTCAAAATTCTAGGAACTGCTATGACTAATGTCGCAAGTGATCTCTTGATGAGATGAAATGAATATGAGATCAAAATTAATTTCACTAAAAATGGGTCTAATGTGGTGATGTGTTGATTAACTATTATAATTTTAAAGCCATGCTTAAAGTAACATCATTAATTTATGTAATATCCCTATATAAGCAATATTCACTATGAGGGAATCTAATTGATAAGCAGATAGAGTGTTATCATTAACAAAACCCGTACAAATTATACCAACGGTCAATCTGCTTATAACTTAGATTCCCTGATAGGACATAATTACAACAAATTAATTTTCTTAAATACAAAATATGTCAGAAGGTAAGCCGTGATATTATATTTCAGTAATTATTATAGACGTTTAATAAAACCTATATAATGTAATTAAACAAAAACATAACGCGTATGTATATCTGAGAAAATGACATTATAAAAGACTGACAATATAATATTATTTAGGCGGCGCGACCTCTACTTATATAATACTTTGTCCGAACAAACCAAAGTTCATCATTATGCACCGGCATGGTGTGGGGACTAACACTAGTTGCTTTCGTCGTACCTAGCTGTGACGTCACGCCTAGGTTAAAGTGTATGAAGTATACGGCCGCAGGAATATAATATTTGTAAATATCTTCGATATTTGTGCATTTAAGTTCATACTTACCATAATGAATGTTTTATATATGATGTAAGTAAACTGATGATGTAAGTTTTATTTAATAATTTAGCAAAACAAAACTTTTTCGTACTTTTTAGATGTATCTAATTACTAAACTACACATAAATATTATATTTTGTTACATTTATCAAGTAGTAATGCCTCAATATATCTGAGTATATTAATGAAACTAAATATTTTAGATTTAGTCATCATCCCCGTTATTGTCATTACAATGTAATAAAAGATGATACAATCGAAAACGTTTTTGCCATGCTGTATGTGTAATCCCACACATACCATTATCTGATTTAAAATTAGTAAATAAAATCACAATCGCATATAACTCTGCCTCTAACAACTAACGAACTAAACAAAAATAAAGAAGTGAATAAAGAAATATAATATTTAGTTTACTTTGTTACTCAGAAATATTAAGGTATTAAGTACTTGTTAAAAGCATTAAAATAAAGCATTTTATGTGCAGTTTTGTAATTAGATACAATATGTAAGAATTATAAAAAACATTTTTTGCTAAAAAATGTAAAAAAAAAAACTATTCACTATGGTAAGAATGAACAAGTATGAACTTAAACGCACAACTTTCGGAGATATTAGCAAGTATTACGTTATACACTTTCATACAGTAGCGAAAGCGTGACGTCATGGTTGCGGTTACTTCTGTATGGAGCGTTTCACGAGACGAATTTCGTAAAATTCTGTAAAAAATAATATTTCCAAACGTACAGCCTAGGAAAAATATTATTTTTTAATATACTGTTTCTTCTGAGAACTAACTCATATTTGAAAGTACTTACTCATTTATGCATTAAAAAAAAATCAGTCATCTAGCCTATTGTCCTTTGACCGACTGAGATTGTAAGTCAGAGTATATTATTATTAAGTTCTGAAGTAAACGCAGGACCGCAAACGATTCAAGCATTGCAGCGGCATATTAATAGTTCGTCCGCGAAGACAGTGTGTGGCGGCGTAGCACCGCGTAACACCGCGTAGCACCTCTACGGCGTAGAAGGGCTCACTTGTATCATAAGTAATACATATTATATTACACAAGTGACTAAAATGTAATAATTGATTTTTTTTTTATTATTTATTTAAGGTCGTTTTTTAACAACTAAGGTCATTAACGACCACAATTTACAACAAACGGTATATACCTAATGTTAAACTAATTTATAAACATTAATCATTTGGATTGGATTATTGGATTATTTGTATAATTGAATTTATACTTAATAAAATATATACAATATATATAGGATTATAAGATAAATTAATGACTTTGCTATTTAATTAATAATTATTTGTTTTCCTTCTGTAAACAAATATCTCAGAACTCTTTTGTCGGTAGAAATGTCTATCGTTTTTATACAATATTATATTATAAACTAGATTTCTCCCCGTGGTAAAATTCTTTTGCCTCAAAAATAGATGTAAATGTGACAGATTGACAAACGTCAACGTGTGAAAAAACGTATTTCTTAAACTCACGGTGGTGTGTGTTAATAATCTGAGGCAGTATGTATTGTTGTTATTTTCATTAATTTTATGTATTTCTAAGCAATATTTTAAAAAATATTCTGTTTCTACACACCTTCCTCTGCATAAACTTTAACTGTGCTAAATATCATACTCTACCGTTAGCACAATTCTCGTAAAACTCTACTTAAAGTTATTAAACTTCACGTATTAATTTACCAGTTTTGCTCTGTTATCGCTACAGGTTTTATTTAATATATTTTCATTGATAAATTCACAATGTTGATTCCATAACATTATTATGTAAGTTCTTAAGTAGACGAAGTTAATTCCTTTACACTGTTTAGCTGTAATCGCGGTTAGTGATCTTAAAAACACATACTTACGTTAAGTTTACTAAAATTTGTAATTGGCTTAATTTTAAATGGCTCTGAGCCTTTAATTATGGAAATTTAATACCAAAGTGTTTTTATAAAAAAACACAATATCAAAAGTTAAGAACTGTAACCCGACAGTCAGAGTCATAACAGATGAATCCATTGACACCTTATTCATTAAAATCGGATCAGTAATTTTGGCTCTACGGTGGAACAAACGTGCATACATATCATTACCCTTCCTTTTGGCTGCGCCTTAGTCGGATAAAAACTGTATTTTGCTTTGCTGAAGAAATAGATAATTTTAAAGTGAAACAAATCTCCAATAGGATAAGTGATTGTTTTATTTTTATTGAAAATTTAGTAAAAGACATTCATTGGGCGTTTTTGCCCGCTTTTGAAAAGTCGCGAGCGAAAACCAAAATACGTATTGTGCAATGTTCATCCAAATTTACTTTCGGTATTATTAAAATTCTGGTATATGCGGGAATGGGATAATTCACATTTTTCTTTTCTGTATGTAAAACAAATATCACATTATTTTATTTTGGCGACTTAAAATATGTAAAACACCACATTATTTTTGCCGTTGCTATAACGACCTATATAATTACACCCCCCCCCCCCCCACCCCTCCTCTATTACAGTTGACAGTTCATCATCATCCAACATCAGCCATAACTGACTGTGATGAAGTTGATGCTGTTGATGAAAATGATGATAGTCTGTAGCCTGGTGGTGCCACTGAACGGTGGCATATTAAGCTGAATGTTCTATAAACGTGTGTCTTCAAAGACTAAAAAGTTCCGAGCTTTTGGATTCAGTGAATACTTTGATACAGAATATTACTTTTTGGGTGTATACAGTATATGCTTGCATTCGTTGCAAAAAAGTTTAAAAAAATATAGGTGTCTTTATATAATTCGAAGGCTTCCCTTGATTTATTATGGATCCCATCATCAGATCCTGACATCATAATACATGATTATGAAGTTGGTTAGGAACTCGCCGAGTTGGTTACATAACCAACTTGGAAGTACACACTTTCGAACAAAAAAATATCTTTTTAAATCGGTTCTGGCATTATCGAGTAATTGCAATAAATAATATGCGCGCATATTATTTATTATTAGTAGGAAATCATTTTATTTTATATTCAGTTTCTCGTTAACCCCACGTCCTGCAGATATGTGATATTAAATTCAGTTATAGTCCAGGTGTAATTATGCTTACATCGTCCCTAATTTTTAAGCTCCCATGCAAAAAGAGCGGTGTTATAAGTTTGACGTGTCTGTCTGTCTCTCCGTGGTATCGTAGCTCCTAAACAAAAGGTCTGATTAAGATGAGTTTTTTGTTTGAAAGCTGACAAGTCATGATCGAGAGTGTTCTTAGCTATATTTCATCATCATCAGCTCGCTCACTGCTTGACGATTCGGGGGTTACTTATAACTTTCATTGGTTCATACCATATTCTATAACATATTCTATAAAATATTGACATAACGACGCCAAAACGCGTTTGTAACGACAATGTGCACGAAAACTTAACAAAGCCAGGGGCTTTAAACCTTATTGTTGTAAAGTCATTCACGTTACAATACGTAACAACCTCCTCATAATGTACATAGGGCCGCGCGGTACATAATTACGGTGTAATCGCGGCGGCCATGTTGCCCCGCCCCGCCCCGCGCGCCGCCCGCCCCGCAGCGCCGCCCGCCCCGTAGTGCCCCGCGGCGCCGCGCAGCCTCCCGCCGTCTTGTTCACGCGGAAGGGTTGCAGGGGTTTGTGGTCGGAATATTTGATTTACGTGCATTATGACTTGATAATTAGCAGTCTATGTATAGGCTTTTACCCGACTACGGCGAAGCCAAAAGTAAGGGTAATGATTTTGGAAGTCTTTGTATGTATGTTTGTTTGTTCCACCGTATCGCCTAAACTACTGATCCGATTTTAATGAATAGCCCAGGCTAAGCTTTATTAAAATTTGCTCAGTCGGATTATAGTTTTTAACCTTTTTCACAATATTTACCTCTGATATTTGGTATATTTGGTACTAAATTATTTAATGAAGGTTCTTGTAGTAGCAGTGTATTTCTTAACCCCCGACGCAAAAAGAGGGGTGTTATTAGTTTGACGTGTCTGTCAGTCTGTGGCATGGTAGCTCTTAAACGAAAGCTTTTAAGCTTATCCGATTTAGATGCGGTTTGAATATGTATGAAAGCTGACATGTTCGAGAGTGTTCTTAGCTATTATTCATCATCATCAGCTCGCTCACCGCCTGACATGTTGTGGTTACTGTACTGGTTATCTAGTTGATGAAAGGTTGTAAGAAACTTCCACTGGTCTGATTGGTTCAATATTTCGTATCCGGCACTTAAACAATATTGCCTATACTTGATAACGTTAAGCTGATGCTGCAGCATCACCTGGAATCTGTAGGATACCCAACTCCTCACAAACTCACAGCAGACGTATCGTGTTTGGGCTCATTGAAAAGGCTCCAATGAATAGGATGAAAATATATGCTATAACTCTTTGCTTTTCTCTTTGCTATAACGATAGAAAATAAAAATTGTCGCAATAAATATTTATAATGGCTATAATGTTTTTATCAAGGTATATAAAATATTTAAAACTGGTACCTGCATACTTTATATTAGCTTATACGTTGCTAAATAAAACTGGTACCTGCATATTTTATATTAGCTTATACGTTGCTTAATAAAACTGGTACCTGCATACTTTATATTAGCTTATACGTAGCTAAATAAAAAACTTCCTCACACCGCGGTCAATTTTCGTTTTTATATACTAATATTATAAAGAGGAAAGATTTGATTGTTTGTTTATTTGTTCGCATTGAATAGGCTCCGAAACTACTAGACCGATTATGATGAAATTTGGCGCGGATATAGAGTACACCACTGAAAAGGACGTAGGACAAAATGTACGGTTCCTGCAAAACTTACTTTTTCGTGCTTCGCGCACGAAAAATTTGCAGGCAACATCTAGTATTTTGTAAATAAGATGCGCAAATTATACAATTTGAATATTATCTTTCAAATAAGAAAAATAAAACTTTATTCATTCATTGAGTAAGCGTATAAAATAAAATATGGGTGATAGCTACAGATACCACATACAAATATTTGTTCTTTTTACGTTTCTGAGAAACATTTCAAGCTAATGTCTTGTTTATAAATACCAGATGTCGTCATACTAATTACGTCGGTATAAAGACCTTATTTTCACATTCCTTTAAATAAATAATATACTTTATAAAAATTTAAGTAAATAATTGTGGTTAATATAAATAAACACCAAATATACCAATATTATTATCTTATTTAGGGTTCTGCAGTAACTACAAGGAAGGAAATACTCTTTAAGAAAATTATTTTGAGTGAAATCGGACACAAACTTTAAAATAGTAGTTTGAAAAAACTTGGTTAGGTGATTCACTTAATGTGTATGTAGTATGTACCTAATTTAAATAGTTTAAGGTAAACTTTAAACAATTTAAAAGAAAATGAAAACGAAAAGCTAAGCCATGCTACGCTAGATTTAAATATACAAATCTTAAATTTTTCATCAAATGACATTACTGAAAATAGTAGGAAACATATGTTTTGTGAAAATCTAGCAAGTTACAAAAATAACAAGTCTGACAAGCCCCACTACAAACCAGACAAAGTATCACGCAGAAAAGACGAGCACAAGGGCACAATGTGTGCAACATATACAAAGCCTCGCCGAGCCGCCCCAAACAAACAAATGTGTAATTTTTAATCTCGACTCGTGGAGATGTTCTTTTCTTATGATACACCAAATTCTACCTTATGCGGACGGGATAAGGGTGAGGTATGTTAACGCCGAGTGGAATCTCTCGACGGCTTATGAGAAGCTTTTTATTTGTTCCAGTGGCACGTGAGGGCGAGACGAATGGTCTTACATTTGACAGATAGATATGCCAACACATACACACGCACATAGCTGACAGATAGATATGCTAACAGCACACGCTCACAAACATTTACACGTCACAGAGGGACGAACACACATGGACACACAGGGTCCTACGTCTGTAATTTATTACATGTCACATGTATGTCGACGAAATAAACATATATTCTAAGTTCGGCGTAGATATATTTTCGATGAAATATTACTCGGATTTGTTTACTGATCATTTATCATTTTGATTTAAGACACACTAAGACACACAGTTTCTTATGTAACATACAAGTATATTTCATCCTTTTCGCATATTAACGAAATTAAAATTCTTAAGTAACCCCAGAATTGTCAAGCAGTGAGCGAGCCGATGTTGAATTATAGCTAAAAAGACTCTCGGTCATGTCAGCTTTCAAACAAAAAAAAACTAGATCAAATCGGTTCATCCGTTTGAAAGCTACAATGCCACGGACAGACACAGATACAGACAAACAGCTCTTTTTGCATCAGGGGTTACAAAATGTTGACGGGCAAAGTTCAACCAGTACCAAAGTACTGTTCTGATAAAGCGTAGCGTCTCTTGCTAGTAACAAAAGTAATTAGTTAGCAATTGCCAGGGTGACATGGAGACGGATCGATCGGGCTCCAGAGTTCAACTCCAAATCCCTGAATGGTTATGTGACAAAACAGTCGTAAATTCAAGAACGCAACTTATAACCTTGAAAGAGAAATTTCCAAAAACGCAAAAGCGAGAATCAAAGCAAAAAAATATTACAGAAACAATAAATATCAACACAGTAACAATAATAATAATCTGTGTTAGCCAATCATTGAAGAATACATTGGATTTATGTGGTTAATGATGTGTCGTCCGATAAAGAGAGGCTTGACAATGGATTATTCAGTAAACATCTCGGATAAGCCGGTAGAAAGGGGCCTAGTCAGTGGAATGATGGATCGAGAGCCTCAGACAAGCCAATAAGCTAGCTACATGATCCGAAGGACTAGGACAAAGCAGTGGTCTAGGTCCTGTACAGCTCGGGTGTGCTGATCCCCTGTACTGATGGAAGGGTATACTGGGGCCGGTGGAGCGGTGTGGTGTGTGGCACTCACCGTGCGCGGCGGAGGGCTACGGGTGCGCGGCACCGCTCCACTCTTGAACAAAATTATACTGTCAGACCACACGCCCCAACCGAAGTATTCAAACCTAACGAGCACCGAAATTGGAAAACCTTGTATTGTTTTGCCTAATTTAAGATTTGAGCAAATATTTTTACATAACCGCCCACAGAGATACTAATATATTGCCTAAAATTCTAAGTATAATAAGCATCCATCTAAATTTATATATATTCAGTGTTTTTGCTTCCTTAAATAACCGACAGACACATTGAAAGTTATGGATATAGCCAACTATCGGTAAAAAAAACGATCAAATAAAAAGTTTGTGATTTGTTATAGATTGTACGCGGAGCGGAATTTCCGATCGCGGAACATAATCCGCGCGAATAACCGCTATGCGGCTGTCCGCAGGCCCTACAGACCGTTCGCATGTATTTTACCTCTGACGGCACCTTTACGCCGACTACATAAGGATCTTACAGAAACTCCGAGGTACAATAGCTCTTAAGGGGCTGTACCGGCGCGCGGCGCGGGCGGTGTCAACTCACCGAGCAGCCAGGGCGCGACGTTGTCGTTGTCCTTGGCGCTTTTGAGGATGGTCTCCGGGAGCGGCAGGCTGTGGCGCACCATGGCGCCGTACAGCCCGTACTCCGCCATGATGGTGCTCCGCCCCCAGCACTTCTCCGTCTTGCGCCACTTCGCCCGCCGGTTCTGGAACCACACCTGGAGGAAAACGAGACTTATTAGTCACTGGCATATACATACACACTGGCATAATATACATACACACTGGACAATACAATCCTCCATTTTTACTTCCTTCCGATTCAATGTAATCGTAATATAAACGAAAAAATGAAAATCGATCAAATTAATGTGTCATTGTATCTCTTATACTTTAAACGAGACAAACTTGTATATATATAATCGGTTTCTCGACATCGGCTGCAAGTATTACTATGAAATTTAGTATGCAGGGAGTTTTGGGGGAGAAAAATCGATCTAGCTAGGTTTCATCCCTTGGAAACTGCGTATTTTTAAGTTATATATGTTTTTATTTCGTCGTGCTACAATCCTACTAATATTATAAATGTGAAAGTTTGTGAGAATGGATAGATGTCTGTTACTCTTTCACGCAAAAACTACTGAACGGATTTCGATGAAATTTGGTATGGTAGTAGTTTAGGCTCTGGATTAAAACATAGGCTACTCTTTATCCCGACAAAGTGCAGTATTCCTGAGGGATACTGTATTTACGCGGGCAACAGCTAGTATATCAATAATTTTAAATCTAATAATATCACAGCTTGATTAATTTTTACGTTGTTCAGAAACTCGGAATGTTGTGGTCCCCCACAACATTCCCCCGGTGAAATATTTATGTGATTCTTTTTATTCTTTTTTAAATCTACTAGAGCTCGGAGCACGGTTACCCAGGTACTTTCTTTAAAGGGCGGTGTATAGAGCTTTGCTCGGAGTTCTGATAAATAAAAAAAAAAAAGAATGACAAAAATATTTATCTGACCGGGATTCGAAACCAACACATTATAAATTTTAGAACAATGCAAAAATTATACATAACGCATACTAAACTGCCAATCGCAAAACAAAGTCAAAACTATTGATTTACAGTTGCACGAAGAAAGAAAATACATAAATAACTTAAAAAGCTAGGTGTGATAAGACCTAGCTAGATTGATTTTTCTCCCCCTAAACTCCCTGCATACTAAATTTCATGGTAATACTTGCATTTGTTTTCGAGAAACCGATTATATATATACAAGATTGTCTCGTTTAAAGTATATGAGTAAGATTTAAATTGGAATCATTGTAACCGCCTATATTGAGATTTGTTTACACTTGAATTACATTATATTACTACATGAATCACTACATGAATCACAGAAGGAGCACCGAAATCGAAGCTGTAAGGAGCTATCTATCTCACAAAACATCAATGGCAAAAACCCACACGAGTGAAAGTGAAAGCAAATCCATGTCTTTTTGCTTTTTTTCGAAGGTTGTCCTGACTTGATGGTGATCTTCTGGTTCCTTTTTTCTACGACGTTGGAATAATGACTTTATGACACCCACAATAACACGTATTATCATGATCATATGATTGTGAGTGCCATAAAATTGCCTTATCTCATAAGGAACTATATATTTTGTGTTCTTCTCCTGCTAATAGCCGGGTATCTATTCTATTTATTGTTAATAATCTGAGATATTATGTTTTTCGATGAATAATAAAAAATAAGCAACGTCTTTACGTCACTTCTTACTCTACCGAAATAAACTAGAAAACAAATTTAACTCAACGAGAATTGAATTATCAAATTGTTCAATGTGGCAACACCGTGCTGTCCCGTGCTACAGACAGTTGAAATGCAGCGTTGCACTGGTGCCAATTTGTATGGAGTATCTGAGTTATATAGAGATATAGAGTACGGCTTCACGGGAATTCCCAGCGAGGTCCATGATAATTCCCAACGAACTCCACAATTCCCAGCTATCTCCACAGTTCCCAGCTTGCCCCACAATTCCCAGTTATCTCCGCACAACATTTGGGCCACAGTGGGTGTCGGCCAGTAACTAAGCGGGTAAAACAAACCAATTAGTGGGAACAAACGCGACTAGATTCAATTTTCAAATTTCCACAGCGCTCCGAGCTGAGCTGCAGTAGGGCTGTACAGACACTACGAATATTGCCATAATGACTAATCTAATCTTTGAAAATATGCAAGAAATTATAAAATCCTTACCACCTTTCTCAAAGTAATTAGTGGTAAAACTTTAAACTGCACAGTTTTATACTTGATTATACAGAGTTTTTGTAGTCAGTGGCCGTACTTTCAAGTGTGAATATACTTAAATATAAGCAACTTTTACTTTCGAATCAACTTTCCTACTTGAAAAAAAAATCTGCTGTTTCCTACAAAAGTGATAGTAGGAAAGTTGATTCCATAAAAAAGTTGCTTAAATTCAGTACAATATTTACTCTTGAAAGTTTGGACACTGACTGGAAAAACATCCTGTATACTTTTATGAAAGTTTTGGATTTAATCTGAATGTTTTTTAAATGATATTTTATTGTTTTATATTTTTTCATGTAGTTTTATGGGTATTTTCCTGAAAATAAATATGTTTTTTTTTCAGTGTCTAAATATTTTATTGCAGATTAGGATACGTATATACTTATCTTCTAATATTTATTAATTATTATTATTAAGTTATAAGATAAAACTTAAAAACGGCGAAAACGAATACTAAAAAAGAAGTCGTAGTATATTATTAATTTGATTAGGCGATTTGATTTTATTTAATTATACTTAGTATTGCACATAACATATTATTGGTTTTACTGTACATTTTTACTAGTTCTAAAAAACGTTTAATATTATTAAATACTAATTTAGAACTAGCGAACTATATTCTTATTATTTAAATTAATATTTTGATTTAGTATTTGATTTATTTCTCTCCCGTGACAGCCCTTGCTGACGCGGGCGGCGCGCGGGATGCGGGCGCGGGGTGGACTCTGCGAAACAGTTAATTTCTAATTAAATTTGTTAATTAAACTCGATCCTCGCTCTCCGCGCAAATTAATACTTCGCCGGTGTTGTGCGAGCTACATACATACATATACGCACATACACACATCCACATGGTACACGTAGGTCGGAGGTGAATGTTACTGTAGCTGTTTCAAAGATTTCAGCAGTTCTATGAAACTATCCACTACGTACGAGTCTGTTAACGTAACCTTGTTTGTGCCTTATGAGTAATTTAATACTGAAAACTGAACACGGACTACACTGAAGATATCGATAATAGTAATTGTCGGGAAAAGCTGTAAGAAAATTAAGTTGTAATGGATGTATATTGCACTAATGTACACATAGTTACTTGTATATTCAAAATGTGTGATCACTATATTATTATAATGTCGTGTAGTTACATACTTTCTTCCTTTTCGTCTCAATAAGATTGAACACAATCTGTCTGCAGTATGCAATGTGCGTTCTGTCTGCAGTAGAGCTATTTTCATTTACCTTCCTAATAATGTCTGCCATTGGTTAGTTGTCTCAAAGAAGGCTAGCTATACAACATACTATTTCGTCTTATCGTATATACTTCCTATCGTCCAATCGGCATGACGCTACAGGCTTGATCCAATCTGCAGTTCGTCCATATACACCACTGCCATGGCCATGCCAATCCTCGCCCAGACACGGTCAGTACCAACTGATTCCTAAATCGTTACCCTAATATTGTTAACAGGAAAGATTGAACTGTGTGTTTGCATTGGCTCTATACTCCAAAACTACTGGACCGATTGGACCAAAGTACCTCTGGGAAGGACATAGGCTACTTTTGATCGAAACATAATGTACGGTGACAACGGAATTTCCTTTGGCGCGCACGGTAGACAACATCTAGATTAAAAAATCTTATTATTTACTTGATAACTAACATTCTACTCGTCACAATGAGACTCCATAAGACCTATTTTATTATTCTAGCGGACCGACTCGAAGTCCGTCCTCGTACCGGTCCACCGGCACCCGGTTTTCCGGGCTATTCTGCCCGTTCCACTTCATTAGAGCTGCAGATTGGTCGGTTAGTTTGTTTGTTGCTAATCGATCAGTTTGCTGGGGTCGGATATTGGAGTCAATCACTTGTGGAGCCTACGAGTACTTAGATACAAATTGTGGGGTCCTAGTGTTGTATTGTTATTATTCAATTCGAAGTGTATTCATACGTTTCAAATAAAACTATGTAAGGGATGACAGTTTTCATATATAAAGTATTCAAGTACAGATTTCATTTATAGTTTTATTATATACGTTTTGCTATATTATAATTTAAACGAGACAATCTTGTATATAATCGATTTCTCTAAAACGACTGCAAGTGTTAAATTTAGCATGTAGGGAGTTTTGGGGGAGAGGAGTTCGGTTAACCAGGTACTCAAAGTATTTAAGTACAGTAAAACCATGTTGCTAATGGTCCTCGGCAATCTTCGTTTTTTAAGGTGTATGAAAAATGAAGATTGCTGAAAGACATTGAAATTGTGGTCGTATGTTCTCAAAGTAAGCAGCAGAAAGAATAATTTTGCAAATAAATTCTTCTAAAGAGCGGATTCGCAGCCGTGATATGGCAGAAATGTAAGACGAATTCATGACCGTCACTGCTTTTGATTTTGAATAGCGATTAAGTAGTAAGTAAGGTAAAGTGATTAGTTCCTGAGATTATAGCTTTACGTGTGTGCCAAAGCCAGAGTCGGGGCGGTGGCCATATTGATGAGTCCACGAGGCGCGGCGACAGTAATTGTGACCCGGATTACTCCGGTGGTCGGCGGGACGGCGCGGGCGGGACGGCGGGACGGCGGGACAGCGGGACGGTAATTGTTTGTCCCGCATTACCGCCCGGAGCCACTGAACAGAAAATTCAATTAGCAAATTCCGACAAGAAATGTTCTCATATTTTTACTTTAACAAACGCCTAATGGAGTTCTCGCGCGTCTTGGGAGTCTCGACCGACGACTTGAAGGTTAGATTATCCATTTTCGTTACACACAGTTAATTATCCTTCTACAGCTCAAATTCTGTAGATCTATTTATGGCGCGAAATGAACGAATACACGAACGTACTTTTTAGAAAGGGAACAATATACAATATACTATCGAACAAATTGCCGTTCGACCACGCATAAGATGAAAATCGCTTAACAGCGCCGTTGAATCGTGCGCACGCACACATACTCACGTGTAAATACCTAATTCAACCACGTCTGCAGTCGCTGCAGATACTTTATTTGTGTTTAAACACTTTGAGGCCTTCTAGTTTGTCGATATTGTACCTCGACAACTTTACATATAATTATACTTGTCTCGATTCTTGTTATTGAAAACCATTCGACGCACAAGAAGCCCCAGTTACACCACAGTCGTAAGTTGTAACGTTCATTACCCCAGGAGATGTGTAAATCCGCAGCTCCGGGGGGCGCGGGCGTGCGAATCGCGGGAGGTGAGGGGGGGGGGGGGTTTGGGGGCTCCGAATTTCCTAATTAACATACAGATACGGAGGTTCGTGTAATTGTTAATTTGGCAGCACATTCCCGCCGGTTAATGACGCGCCGTGCGAGGGAACACAATTTATCGCCTGTGTGTGACAACCGCCAGGCGCGCGTGACCCCTCGCCGTGTGACGCAGCCGGCGACGCGGGGTCCGTGGGCCGCTGGACACATTAGTTCTAGGGAAGTATTCGTAATGTCGGCGAAACAATTTGCCTTTCGGACCGGAGCTCGGCGGGCAATTCCCAAACAAGCTGCGCAAATATTTTAAACTCGGCAGACTCGACCTTTGACCCCGTCCGCAACCACGGGCGATAGATGAGGCCGTCTGTCAGTGTTCAAGATTCTTATTAGCAAAATGAGCCGAGCAATCAATTGTTCAATATAATTGGAATATTGTACAACAGTATTGAAGTCGGACCAAAATAAATATATTCCCTTCCTTGAAAATAACTTACTATTTTTAATCTTTTTTAAACACCATTTTTATTGAAGAATGAAATACAAGAAAACACTAGCAAACAAAATAGACCCTTTAAAAATGCAAGCCAAGTTTATTGCAGGGAACACTCTGAGTCGAATTTAGGAGTATTGAGATAAGCAACAGAACAATATCTAATCCGGCGGACAATCGGGTGCGAAGTGTCCCGCGGGAGTGCCCCAGGGCGTCACTCTCAGCCCTCTGTTGTATTAACGCCTCAACACCACTCCTGTGATTGTTGCAAATGGATTAGATTAAAAATGTTTATGATAATAGGGATGTTCCGTAGATCATTTGTTCTAAACGGTAGTTTGAATGGTTGGGAAGTTATAGGCATAGAGCTTCAAAAGGTAAGGAGCATTTTTCTGATTTTCCTTACATACGAGTCTTATATGTCCTCCCAACGTGCAACAGAATTATTCAAATGTTACGTGAGCCTATTGTAGCAGGTATTATTAAACTAAGTTAACCCTACAGCAGTCGACGTACAATATTATTGTCTAATTGATGGACGCAATCAATAGATTAACTCGTTAGGAATGTGCCCGGGGGTCGGTGTAATCTGCAGGGGGCGGGGGGAGCGGGGTATGACTCGGCGGATCGGACAGTCAGCAATTTCATTACGCGGCCCCGCCGCAGCCGCTGACAGCTTAAATAAGGCGAGCGCTCGCAAAGGCGGTCCTATTTACGGAGTGCATAATTTCATTTCTTTGAATGGCGGGGCGCGGGGCGGGGGCCGACCAATCGCGAGCGAGTCTGCTGTCAATCTGCGGCACAATGACGTCACGGCCGTAACAGGTTATTATTCACTTTGGGGTGCGTCGGACACGTTTTGATTAGTCGCTGGGTTAATTCGCGGTTAGGCTGACGAGGTGACGAGGCGGCTTTGTCGCGTGATTAGGAGGTGTGGCGACTCGTTACTTGGTCCGCCGTGGGATCTGCAGGTTTATGAGATCGGTGCGTCGATTTTGTTTGCAATCTGATTGATTAGATGAAATCGAAAGAAGATATATTTTGAAATTTTACTTTAAGTTGGAAATTGATGTAAAGCTTGCATTGTAATTGATGCGCAACTTTTAACTGTCTTATTCAATTTTTAATTAGCTTAGAAATTTTTGAAACACCATGGAGGGAAAATGTTTTTCACAGATTTGCCAGCACGAATGAAATTTGTGTGTTTCAAATGCAACTCTAATAATATAAAATACCAGTTAAGCGATTACATTACATGCTGAAAAGAGACAGCACAACGCAACCCGCGACGGACATAATCCAATAAGAAAAAGCTCGAAATCATAAGACATATTTACGCATTGTTAACGTGTAACTGTAACAGGACACCCCGCGCTCTCCCCGCATACCGCGGCACCCCCTTGCTCGCGCTCGAGGGGGGAGGGGTAACGCACGGGCGCGCGGTGCAAAATCAATACGGGGAAGATTTCATACTTCATAACCGTACAAACCCCCCCCCCTCCCCTCCCCGACCATGCGTCTCACCCCCGCCGTCGCCCGCGAACGGGGCGCACTAGGTTTGGATAAACAATACGCATTTAATTGGTCTCAAGGAGATAATGAAAGTTACAGGAAAATCAGACTACAGTAGTGGGTAGCAGCTAGTGGGTAGAACTATTGGGTATTCACAATTCAGGTACTGTTTATCGAATCTATAAAAGTTTACCACACGTAAAACGACGAAAATATGAAGCAATATAGCATTCATTTCACTTCTAATAAGGTATATAAGTTCTACTAAGATTGGAGAAGTTATAGAAGAAGAAATTATAAGTCAGCTAGCTAGCTAGTTGTAACAGTGGGGCAAAAGCGTCTGCCACTATAGAGCCCGCGCAGTCAACTGTTACAATATTGTATGGCCAGCACCTGCCTTCCCGCTCACAAGAGCTACCGACAGACAGACTAAATATTCCAATACAGGACCCAAACTACGGATAATATCACTAGAAATTATGTTTAAAAAATTATGTAACGGAGCGAGCCGATGATGAATTATATCTTCTTAGAACACTTTCGATCATGTAACACACAAAGACATACACATCACAACTTAAAACACTCCTCTGTTTACGTCGGGGGTTGAAAATGATTTAGATTGTCACGCTGGACATTCTTAGAACAGAAAAGACTTAGGGCCTGTTTCACAACCTTCTAATAAGTGTCGAATAGTTTTGTCGCCGCTAACTTTATATCGAGCGACAGAGACAGAACATGCTAATAAGCTATCTTGTCCCCGTGTCTGACCCGATAGACTAAGGTAGGATCCCAATCCTGTCGCCCTCTATTATTGCGATAATAATTAACAACGACTGTATTAAACAGCAATATTGGTGCTGAGTTCCGAGCACCTGATTTGCATTTCGTGTAGTCAAGTTATGAGAGTGATATTACAAATAGACTGTTTGTTAGTGAAGCTTCTAAGGGTTCTGTAGCTAAACGTGATTATCTCTGGAACTTCTGACTTGAATTTTACAGCGTGTTGTGGGGTTTAGCGCCTGTAGCCTATTTATTGAAAAAGACTATTCATCATTAACCATTGTGATATTTTTAATTCTAAACCTGTAATCAAGTTACATTAATTAATTAATTACTTACATTAATTTACCTACTTTTATGGTACAATTGATTTTGTTATCATAACTAGTTTTTAATTCTTCTTTTTTAATATTGTAGTTACATTATAAATGTATAGTACATCGATTCTAAAGAAAAAATCAACCAAATTGTCGTTAACAGATAGTTTTTTAGATAACTCCTTGGTATTAATCTTTTACTGATTTATAAAAAGAAAAAAACATTTATTTCTACATGTAGCACTAAAATTGTCGAAGGACCATAAACTTTAAGGTGTTAATAGAAAAAATAGGAAGTGATAAAATTTTTGGCATTTCTTTTGTGCACATAATATCAGGAATTTGCCCGAATACGGTACGGCTACCACCAGGACGGTCTTCACTTTGGAAGACATTTATCGCTCAAAAAACATTAATCAAGTAGTTTATTTAAAAATGTGTATTCCTGATAGCCCAAGGATAGCCCCAAACAAGGAAATTTAGAGCAGGTGCTTGAGGCAAGCTAAAACCTTGTCGTATACTTCTCCTCCCCAACACAAGACTGCAGGACTGGCTGGTTAGAAGCGGGGCTATGTCAATATATAAATTTCTGAAAAGTTTTTTATGATATATTTTATATATAAAATATGTTTGAGGCAATTGGAAATTTATATATAATGTTAGTTTAAGTTGGTAATATGGAGATCTTCATATTATCAATCTATTGTAGATCAAGATAGATCGTAGTTCATAAAATTACCGATAGATATCAGAAAATCGTGAATTGATAGCTAGCATATTTCCAATTGACTTTTACACTGGAAGTAAAGGTTAAGGCTCCGACTAAATAATATGGCTTTATTTTTCCACAACTCCTTAAACATTAAACTAACACTAAAGCTCTCCTTTGACACTAAAGACAGCTTTGAAGCTACCGTTACGTGTCCTATGTCCCCTCTTAACCCCATCACTCCTTTTTCTTGGTTAGGTTGGATAGCGATAGTCCTTAAAGCATTTTGTAACAATACAAAGTTACGAATCAATGTCACATGTACAAAATCAAACTTTTTCAAATATAAATTGAGTTTTTGGGTACAGTTTTGTCGACCTGTGATGTAATAATCAGTTATCAGTATTATCTCTGAAAGCGACTCTCGTAATTGTCTTACACTTTCATTTTGATTTTATTGAATTTTAAATGAATCGTCTTGATATTGTTTTTTGGAGTTTGAATTCATTTTTGGAGTTTCAACCAATCAAAACGGGTTTAACGTTGGTTGGACCTTTATGAGAATACCAGTTCACAGTTTTAACATATCGGGACTGGTCATTGGATCATAACTGTATTATTTCAGGATTTAGTAAGCAGAATTGACCTTCTGTAGTTTTGTTTAACTGGCGTAGTAGCACAGATAGTAGTATGTAATTAAAGTTTAATAACAAAATAACTTTAAAATCAATTAAGCTTAAAATTATAACTTTATAAATTTTAAATATAAATTTATGCTTTAAACAATAATAATGTGTAATTATTGTCATCAGTCGGCCAATGCATTGTAACACGCATTGGCCGGCCGTCTCGGGCGGCCGGGCGGCCGGGCGGACGGCGGCGGCCGGACCAGCTGGCAACTAGCGGCCGTGAGTAAGCGATTTCGTCCGATGGGCCGTAGTGGCTGTGATAATTCGGACGGACTATAATTGTGCCTGTAATACTGCAACTCACTCAATCGGAGATCGTTTAGGCCTGTGTTGATAACTGTGTCGAGCCTCAACAAGCTTGTATTACAAAAACGTTCATGTGTGCTACAAATTGGACCGATTTTGTACCGTTTTCTTGTGTACATTTTTGATAGTTAGAAGTTTATCATTTATGGCAATTTTTCCTCGTAGCGCGATTTCGTAGCAGATTCAGGATGAAACATAACCTGTTCTATGTTTTTGTATTTGTTGTGTTTGTGTTAGCTGGAGGTATTGTGGATAATGAAATACATACTTTTTTATGAGTTCAGTAAATAAAACCAATCGATTTGAATATTAAACTATTCCCACAATGCTTCAAAGTTCTATAACACACCATACACACAAATACGATAACTGTTATACCTACAGGTTATTTTATAAACCTATAGATGTCGTCGCGACTGCGTGCGTGCGAAAGGCGGGATTTCCTTTTGCGCCAGAAACCGTACATTTTGCCGCAATAAAAAGTAACGTATGTCCTTCCCGTGGTCTACTCTTTATCTGTGCCAAATTTAATCTAAATCGGTCCAGTAGCTTCGGAACATACTCAATGCAAACAAACATACGACAAACAATTTTTTCCACTTTATTACATTAGTATAGAAGTACAGACTAGTTATTTATAGCTGGTTTGAAATTTTTCAGGAGTGTTGACAAATAAGGTTTAACATTAAAGGCTTCATTTTGTTGAAATAAATCATTAAAATAAAGTACTAACACATCTTTATGATTAAGACATTATTTAATCTTATTATTAGTCGTTCTAGAATAATTATTATTGAACTAACATAATAATATTATCATACAATATATTACATTCTCGGTAACAGATTGTTATAATTTCACGCCAAGGCTTATCGGTTACAAATATCCTCTTGAAGTTAAAATCTAAACAAGTCGTTCGAGGGGAGGTTTTTAATCATTTTCAAGTGGATAAGCCGATCGCGGATCATATTCGAGGATTTGCGACTTCAATGGTGGCCAGCTCACCCTGCATACCCGGGTATTAGCGGGATAGGGTACTAGCCGCGCATACTATATACTGGGGTATTAATACAGATTACCGGGCGGCCAGATTGGAAACGGTTTTAAATATTGCAACTCTCATATCGATAAGGCTTATACCTGTACATGAAAGTTAATTAAACGGACGTATTGGTTAAATGTAAGCCTCATTATCGCGTAATTGCTTTTTAAATTAATTTAACTTTCACAATGTTGCATGAGAATTTAATTTTTAAAGGTCAGTTGGGGGTTGGGCAAGTTGACCAGTGCCATACAACAATGGGATGTTTCTATTGAACCACAAATATAAAGAAGTGGGTTATATAGTATATGTCCTCTTGCCCCAACTCTCCTTATCTATATTTATTTGAAATTAGTTGTTGCCCGCTACTTCGTATGCGCAAAACTAAATCTCCGAACCGTGCATTTTGCTGCGACAAAAGTAGTATTTGTCTTTTCCTGAGTTTTACTCTACTTCTGTTCCAAATTTAACCAAAATCGGTCCAGGAGTTCCGGACCTATTCGATGCAAACAAACAAACCATTCTTCTGTTTATTATTAGTAAAGATAATAAGTAACCCGCAATTTTCTCGATATGTCTACTGTCTAGTTCGGGTATATTTTATATCGGTATTGTTTAAAATGCCATGTAGCGAGGCTAAGAAACAAAAGATGGACCTAGAGCACAACTATATGGACCCCCCATCTGATGGGACGATGAGGTCAAAAAAGTCGCCGGCTCAAACTGGTGGCAAATAGCGCAAGACAGAGAAAAGTGGACATCCTTGGAGGAGGCTTTTACCCAACCTGAGGACCTAGCGGCTAGCTTAATACTAATATAAAGTAATTTTTGATGAAATGCATGCTGACATAAAGGTTGTTTATTTTTAATTATTTATTTAATATTTAAAATGTATTTCTTAATACTATATCTTATTATTATTTAATTTGATAGTTTTAAATCTCTTCTTCTAAAGATGTACTTTGATTCTTCAAGTGGCAAGTGTTGGATTTGATTAACACATTTGATCCTACTAATATTATAAATGTGAAAAGGCACGTGACATATAGCCTAGGAATAAGAGAAATCTTGACAGGCTAGTGCTTGACCGTCATCCCGAAAAATGCATTGTATCAGAGACAATATTATGCCATGTGCATAAAAGCATATAATATATAATGCTATCCCAAGTCATATAAAAAGTTACCGTATAATAAATTTAGACAGGAAATAATTAAATGGTTAAACCTTAAAAACTTCTACTCGGTAGAGGAATTATTTAAACAAAAAATAATAATCATAGCATAATAACATAATTAATACATGCTGAATTAATCATTACTTCAACTTCAATAATTACTATGATATTAATGACCATAATATTATTATTGTGATTATTATTTTTAAATGTGTTTCGTTTGTATTATTATTTTTTCTTACTGATTCATGACATCTATTATATAATCCTGACATGTTATTGTAACTACCGTCAAATATCTTCTCGATTGACATCATAATATGTTATGTACTGACTACTAATATTTTGCGAATTTTATCATTCATTTAAATGTGTTATGTGTGATTTTCTGTGTTTATTTTTTTGTTATCTACTAAACTTCCTAACAGTATGACATGTAGTTACTAATGAAATAACTAGAACTTAAATTAATGTAATAAATATTTGCATGCTATTTATATATCTTAGCTAAAAGTGCCAGAGCCTATTAATTTTGCTACCAACTATTGTTACCACTTTTAGAGCAAATAAACGAATTGAATTGAATTGAAAGTTTGTGAGGTTGGATGGATGTATGGATGGATAGATGTTTATTACTCTTTAACACAAAAACTACTCAACGGATTTCGATTTTCGTGAATTTTCGTGAGATTAGGCACTGGATTAAAACATAGGCTACTTTTTATCCCGTTTTCAGGTACAGTACGGTTTTCCCGTAGGATATGGGATACTACGTTTACGCGGGCGGAGCCGCGGGAAAAAGCTAGTACAAAAGTAAATGCATGTTTCGAATACAATTGTTACTCTGTGGAATGTGGTGTTGTGTGGTGAGAGAGGGGCAACACTACCAGCTCACACTGACAACGCCCAGCGCCCAGCCAGCGGTAACGCAGTTGAGTAAACATAGTCGTGTTAATAGACCAATTCACACTTTATTTGTGTTGTAATCGTTTGCTTGTAACGCTTGTCACGCTTGTCATTAGGGAGTATTAAAAACCGGCCAAGTGCGAGTAGGACTCGCGCACAAAGGGTTCCGTACAAAACGGCAAAAAAATCACGTCTGTTGCATGGGAGGCGGGAGCCCCACTTAAATATTTATTATATTCTATTCTTAGTATTTGTTGTTATAGCGGCAACAGACATACATCATCTGTGAAGCTTTCACCGTTCATGAGTTACAGCCAACGGTGACAGACTGACGGACAGCGGAGTCTTAGTATGAAGATCCCTTGTGTACCCTTTGGGTTTTAAGCCTATAAAAATTAAATTTCGAATTTGAACGGCACTGGCTATTCTAATTATGGCTTTTTAAATCATCTTAAGCACGAAATAAAAAAAACTCATTAATTCATTCTCATTCAATAAGGGCATTATTTGCATGTTTTGTCTCTGTCGCTCGATTATCGATATAAAGTACATAAGCAGCGACAAATTGCCGAATTCCTTGCCTTTGATAATAATGTCTTATTAATGAATTAGAGAGGTGCAATATCTACCTTAGAGATCATTATTTCGCATAACTAAGCTGTTCAGCCTTTCTTAACTGCAATTAAGTTCGATTGAAATAATTGTATAACGATGCAATTATTTCGGTCGATATCGTTATTTATAGCCGTTTGCAAGTAACTTATGTGACTGCGGCATACCCCAGACCGCGACGAAGCCTGCATTAACCTGTCAGGGATGTTGTTCTAGCGTTATTTAACGATTTCCGGCCGCTATTGATGCAGTTATTGTAGCTGCATCCGGCCGCCCGACTGTCAGCCGAGTCACTGCCATTAGTGCGCACGCGCGTGACGTCACGGCGGCCATCTTGCGTTAGGCGCCATTTGCTTGTCACTCTTTTGTTTGAAGGAAATTTTGCACTGTAACGGTTTCCGTGGGAGAGATAACTGGTGATGAAGTTATAAGCCAAAGCTACGCACATAATAATATGTTTTTTTTAAACGTCATTAATCATACAATTTTAAATAATTTATGTAATGGCGAGAATCCTACTAATATTATAAATATGAATGTTTGTGAGGATGGATGAATGGATGGATGTATGTTAATCTTTCACGCAAAAACTACTGAACGGAATTCGATGAAATTTGGTATGGTAGTAGTTTAGGCTCTGGATTGAAACTGGCTTTTTATCCCGAAAAATTACAGTGTTTCCGAGGGATAGTATATTTACGCGGGCGGAGCCGCAGGCAACAGCTAGTATCATATAATATACAACATTGTTATTATTATTATTTTGAATCCATGTAGATATTTTGTTTCAATTAAGATTACTTGTTTTATAATGTAGTTTATTTAATTTAGAATGGTCATCATCGCTCATCATAGCTGTCACAAAACATATTTATTTAGGACCATTGTTAACTTCCACATCAACATAATTACCACTCGCGTTGTTTTCTTACGTGATTGTGTTCGTCGTAGGTGTTCAAATAAGCGTCATCCTCGTATCTGCCCATTAGAGGCTCGATCGGCCCCTAATAAACCCCACTCGAGGCCTTCCTCGAACCTTCTCGTAACACTAATAATTACGCACTTATTTTCTCTCCAAACCCCACTTGACAGTCGAAGATTCATCTCGCGTCAATCCTTTGTGTGCTCGGCAACTTTAAACTGCCAGTGCTCAAACTGGCTTCAATCTTTATTGCATTGGGCCAGGGTGTAGTTTCGCGTGGCACATCGGTTTACAGTGGAGGAGCCTACACGCTCATTAGTGTCATATCTATACGGGCGGCGAGTGTTGTAACAATATTAAAATAATAACGCGATAATGCGCCTCGTGTCGCAGTGTTTACAATGAAGCGATTTGTTAGCGCGGGAAAACTGCATGATATGGAACGAATTATAATAAATACCACTTTATACCGTCTATGATTGTACGCGAGTAAAATGAAATGAAATAACTTCAACACACAAAAAGCAGTTTTTATGAGCTTCGAATAAAACAAAATGTTTCTAATACCAGAGTAGGAATAACGATTCTAATTTAAAAAAAGAATATTACGATATAAACTAATCACATAAGGAAAACAATATTTTCTTCAAACTCGAGCACACATCCGAGGGCTATAAATAATAACTTGATCAGAACTTGGCGCGGCGCAGTTTTCCCAAAGTTTCTTCTCTGTCCGCCATTATTTCTTAAACAACGTAACAGACAAATCTCTCGGCGGGGGATTATGTGATAACGCGATTACCGGCCGCGGTCGGTTATTTACTGGTTTGAACCATTTATTTACCGGTTCGCGGCAGCATTTACCGTTTTTCGCCGGCACGATCCGGTTCGCGGCGGTTATTAACCGGCTCGCGGCGGTATTTACCGGTGTCGGCGCTGTGTGCTCGGTCTGTTTGCGCGATATTATCCGACGCCGTCGAGTGCCGGTCTCGTGACGAGTGCTGAACGTTTCACAAATACCTGAGTTATTTTTTAACAAAACGTGCCAAAGATGTTTTCAAATATTGGTGAATACCGGGACATTATCGCTTTCAAAGAGTATTTATTTGACGTTTACTTAGCTGTTTGCCATCTATAATAAATAATAGCACATCATCTTACGACCTTGCCTTCATATGATGAGGTTTTTAGAGTTCCGTACTCAAAGGGTAAAATGGGAACCTATCACTAAGACTCCGCTGTCCGTCCATCTGTCTATCCGTCTGCCACTAGGCTGTATCTTATGAACTGTGATAGTAAGATAGTTGAAATTTTCACAGATTATGTATTTGTCTTGCCGCTATATCAAGAAATATTAAAAAATAGAATAAAATAAATATATTTTAAGGTGGCTCCCATAGAGCGTACGAAACGTATTTTTTTGCCGTTTGGTACGGGACCCTCCGTGCGCCAGCCCGGCTCGTTCTTGACCGGTTTTTAAACTACGCAAAGGATTTTGATGCGATTTTCATTAATAAACACAGTGTCTATAGATTAAGATTTATTCATATTTTATTACGCAGGCCGAGCAGAGGGCATAATCTATTAAATAGTTATATTTATATTCGATATCTTAGCGAAACACAAGATAACCAACTTAACAGAGTTAGTCTGAGCTCCGTAGTTTCTCAGATACCCGTTTGTTGCTTCAGTTGGTGTCTCCTAAGTCCTAATCAACCGTAGACTGTATAGTATAACAACTGAAGCACCTGTGTACACAACAGTGAACAGACACACAGACACACAGATGAACAGACAGACCATCGTAATTAATAACCAACGAACTGTTTGTTGACATTGTCTGCCACTGTCCTATATTATATGTATGACTAGGAACAAATATATTGTCTGTATGTGTGCGTTGAATTCAGTTGATAGCAATAAACATAGCTTTTGAAGAGTGTGCTCTTGTATAATAATAATTAATTAATTATTAAAAATGCAAATAACTTTTCTGCTTCTGCGAAAAGTTGTCTTTCTGCAAAGAAGTAAAGATTAGAAACAGTAGCGACGTGTACGTAAGTTGTACGTTACGTTAACTTCTTAGTTACTGCAAACTACCAACACTCTCACAATACCGACTTCTTTTTAGGGTTTCGTAAATTACGTCTCGAAACTCTTATGGTTTCGTCATGTCCGTCCGTCCGTCCGTTCTTCCCTCCTTCTTCGGCTTACTATCCAAACGGTCAGATATATATATATTTACTACATTGACAAAACGCTAAAATAAAATCAAGAATATTTGTCTGGGTACACGTAAAGTGGAATGAATTTTTTTTATCGAGTGTCCCCTATAGTGTGGGATATTATTAGATCTTTTAAAAACATTGCGAGGTTGGTAAAACGATTTTTTGTTTTAGGTATCCGTTTGCCAGATATTAAACTAGGGTTTCTGGATATTAAATATACAAAAAATTATTTCAAAAGCTTTTATTTACACAAACCCTCCTACTTCTTCCTCTTACTAACTTGATAACTTACACAACGTTGCTGTCTCTATCTGTCAAGGACTTTTCCAACGTATCAGACATAGACTACAGTCTGCAACTTGGTATAATCTATCCGCTGTGTGAATATTTTATTAGTGAGGGAGTAAGGTTATTACAATATTTCTACACAGTACTCAAATACAAAAAAAAATCATAACCCTTACAAATGTTTATTTGTGAGTTTTGTATCTATCTTTTGAGCAATAAGTTAATGTAGTTGTTTATAAAAACATTCGGGCCATTAGCATCTCACGAGCAATTGCATCACACTAGGGATTCGCCCCCTGGCCCCCGGCCGAGCCGGAGCCCAAGCCGGATTGATCCGTCACGCCAGTCCCGAGCGCCGGCACAATCGATAGGAATACACTTGTCACACATCTTATCACTTATTGTTATTAACTTGTCAGAAATACGAATAGAAATACTGACAGTGTCAGATGTAACATAATATAACGTTTATGTTCATAAAAATGCAAAGACTAATATATCCATGCATGAACACACATCGATATTGTGGCTAATAAATAATGAAGCCATAGAGTTTTAAATGCCATAGATTGTATTGTACAAATGTAAAACGAAAAGGTATTCACAAAGGTCTACTTCCAGGCGTTATTTCGGAACTAAGTTTTATCTTGTTACGTAAAACTGTCTTCAAATTTTTAGTTCGTAGTTTACTCAAGAGGATTAATATCCACTTGCTCGGCGTTTTGCGGTGAGTAGTGTCCAAGTTATTAGAATATCGAGATGGAGGTAAAATTACATTTTCAAGAGGGAAATAAGATGATGATGTTGAATTTTAATGGCGGAATTATCGAGTCAAGCACGCTTGTTGAGCGCTAACAGCTAGGCCCCACTTGATTCTACTCAAAACTTTATAATGGAAATTTTTGTAAAAACTAATTTTTTGTGGTAATTTTCTGTCATATTAACATCACGGTATTTAGAAATAGTTTTTACTAGTTAATTTGTAAAATTTAAATATAGTGTTAACCCTGCGGACGAGCGTATGAAAAGAGTGTCCTAAGTCCTTACTGGTAACTGAGGTCAATTCGACCCATATATTACAATCATGAATCACGAAATAATTAATTACACAATCGAGCTGTCCATCGTGCGGATGAACACACTGACGAATTAATTGCTAATACAATATGTTATCAAGAGATTAATTTGGCTCTACAGGGTGATTAAAGATCACTCAATATGTATGAATAATGAGGCCGGTTACTACGTCTTAGGCTCCTCGGTTCCCTTTTGAGGGCGTCACAGATGATGAATAGACTAAAATATCTTATCTTAATATGCCTGGATATATTCCATACTACAGTACATAATATGAAAAAAATAGTATCTTAGCCGTCTGTGATAGTCCTTACAAATTGTATAGCTAGCGATATATTTTTATCTTAACATAAAATATTAAAGTATCTTCGTCGTCTGCCCCTTACACAAGTAAAAATTGTAAATTAAGGTTCTAGGTTTGGCGAAGTATTTAAAATTGAAATCGTCTCCCAACTATTTTTATAAACACGCATTTGTGTACCTAACATGAGACTTAAATAATATTTCAAGCACTTGTATTATTTGCTAGTCACTAATGTAACAAATATTAGGTCTTTACCTATAAAATTGCCGTTTTGTATGAAAAAATTTAAACGAATTTTTTGACGTGATAACGTCGTATAATTCGATGGAGCCGGCTGCACGCACGAAAAAACATGACTCATGCGGCGTTACCGGCGTTACCTCGCTAAACATGACTCATGCGGCGTTACCGGCGTTACCTCGCTAAACATTACTCATGCGGCGTTACCTCGCTCTGTTTCATTTCTTATGACGTTGTCACGTTCAACTATCGTCAGTAAACCGACTTTACAGACAACCGATTTTTTCGTGTATTTTTTATTTGTATTAATCGAAGTAATCACCCATGCAATCAATGCATCTTTGCCAACGCAGTGGCAGTTTATTGATGCCCTTCTTAAAGAAATCAGCTGGACGGGAGGCAACAAATTCTTCAAAGGCATTTTGTACTGCCTCTCGGGTATTGAATTTTTTTCCCGCCAAGAAGTTATCCAAATTCTGGAAAAGTAGTAGTCTGTAAGCGCAAGGTCTGGTGTGTAGGGCGGATGACGGAGAGCTTCCAACCCCAGTTCTTGTAACTTGGAGACCGTCTGCTGTGCAGTATGAGGTCGCGCGTTGTCGTGCAGGAGCAGTGGAGACGAGCGATTGACCAATGCTGGTTTAAGATGTGCCAGCTTCTCCATCATTGTGTTCAGTTCTTCACAGTACACATCTGCAGTAATGCTCACCCCGTTTGGTAAGAAGCTGTGATGAATCACACCGGCGCTAGACCACCAAACAGTGACCATCACTTTTCTAGGAGTAAGTTTTCGTTTAGGGCATTGTTTAGGTGCTGAATCAGGATCCAACCAACTTGCTGAGCGCTTGCGGTTATCAAACAGAATCCATTTTTCATCGCAGGTAACAATGCGGTTCAAAATTCCTTCATTTGTGTGTCTGTTGAGCAGTGCAAGGCACGTCTCGACGCGTACTTCGCGCTGGCGATCATTGAGTTCGTGGGGCACCCATTTGTCAAGCTTTTTTACCTTGCCAATTTGACGCAAATGGACCAATATTGTTTTGACGCTAACGTCGAAAGCTGCTGCTAATTCAGCCGTAGATTGTGTATCATCAGCTTCCACAATCGTCTTTAATTCGTCATTGTTAACCAAAGTCTTCGGACGACCGCGATTTTCAGATCGATATTTCCAGAACGCAAGCGAGCAAACCAATAACTGGTGGTGTGTTGGTTTGTAGTATTAGCTCCGTAAACGTCGTTGATGTTGCGTGCCGCTTGTGACGTGCCGCTGCCACGACGGTACTCATATTCTATAACTACTCGAATTTTTAACGTATCCATGATGATAAAAAAGGTTGAAATGCGATGAAAATGTAACACTAATCAATAAACAAATGACTACTTTTGGAAAAAGAATTCCATGTTTTTAAAATAAAACTAATTTGAAATTAGAATTCTTAGCCAAACAAAAATTATTTTGATTTGAAATGACCAGTACTGCAGAACGGCAATTTCATAGGTAAATACCTATTATAATAAATATGAGATATACAATATACACAGGTAATGGCACGAACTTTACACCAGTAGAAGGGTTGTCGTGTCCGGCGAAGCGCTAGGGCATTAGTATCTATTCGATTCTCTCGATCATTCGTCTGGGTGGGGTAGGGGAGGCGGGGGGTGGGCGCCGGGAGGGTTATGCGCGCCATTTGCCGGCTGCTTTACATAAATGATTCAATAAGCTGACGCGACGCTAAGAAGGCCTCGAGGGCCGAGATGACTTCATTTGCGGAGAGTCTTGTCTCGAGACGCGGTACCGTCTCAGAATTATCTTTCTAAGGAGGTTTGTGCTCGCGTCCTAGTGGTTTTGATAACCGAACTAATTCACCGAAAACCGAAGAATAGTAATTAATTCACCGTATTCTCGTTTCCTATACAGAGCTATATTTTTTTTAAAACAGTTACTCGAATTGGGATTTGCCTAATCTGTAAAAGTTATAATTAACTTGCCGACGGAGACGTTTGACTTATACAGTTGTATCTCTACATATAAATAAAATTGCAGTGCCTGTTTGTAATTTTTATAATTTAACAGCGTTTCGCTAAATGCATAAGAAAGTATATGTCTGTCTATCTGTTTGATCCGGCTAATCTCTGTAACGGCTAGACGGATTTTCACGGGACATTCACTGACAGAGAGCCGTTGTATTAAGGTTTAACTTGTGCTACTTTTATCTTAGGGTTCCGTTAAATAACAGGGTTCCGTTTCCGTTAGTTCTACGCAAACGAGCTATCTATCCAACATCAGGCTGTATCAGTGTCTAAATTCAGCATGTTTTAATTGTTAGAAAGTTACTTATTATTATAGTACATCAAAAATTATAATAAACGTGTATGTAGAATTAGAAGTTAATTACTTAAATTATACGACTAAGGCGTCGTAACTAAAAGCTAGTTAAAACTTAGCACCCAGTTATACTCTACATGGAGCAAAACAGTTTAAATACAACGGAAAATGCTCCTCGAAACTTTTTTATTTGAATGAAAACCTCTTAACTTTTATGAAGTTGACTTAACTACGAAATACCAGCAGAATAGTTGGTTGCTAGTCTCCTCAGTAATAGATACATAGTATTTTTTTAATTATCATCTTTTTTATACCTAATACCAATGATTTCAAAATTAAGGATGTATAGCTCATCCTTAATTGTAGATGAGTACATTTGACAGAACAAATCTTCATACAAGAAAATGTTACGTCATCGTGATTTCACCATACCTCAAATGTCGAAATGGCCCCAAACAACCCCAAAAGTGGGGTCATTTAAGTGGGGACAGTTTTTGCCTCAACATGCCTCGTCTATAATATATACGTCTATCCCCAATACACTTAAGAATGCTAAGCAGATTAATAGATTTAATAAGTAAAGACCCCTCAAGTACATTTAAAATCTATTGTGGAATTGAATCGATCATTAATTATTGGACAAACATCGTAATTTAGCAATTTTAATTGTACTGACGTTGAATTGACTCGATAAATCGGGGGCGTGACTCTAACCCGCGACACGAGATTTATCTTGATAATCTAGTTACTGGTGAATGAGGTTTATGCGATGCAAGTAATCCATGTGGAAGACATATTTAGGCCCACAAGACATTAGACACAGTCCCAAGGAATGGGTACACTGGGATTAATAATTATTTCACAGAAAAGAAAAACCAACATAAAATATTTCACCCTCGCTAGTGTAGAGGCTTACGAAACGTTTTTAATATTTACTTTATTGTATTACCGAATATACTGACTGAACTTGCAATTCATTAGCCTGTAGAGGAATGAAAATTTTCTTTAAAGTTATATTACCCCGATCTACGTGTTCAGTCTGGAGTGTTATGATTGCAGAATTCTTTCTATATTAGCAATTATTATACATTTTATGGCTACGTCCTACAGTAGATGCTATATTTTGGCTTAAATGACAATATCCAGCTCGTATTCTACAAAGCTACTCGATACAACGAAGACGCTTAAGTCTTAAGTCAGTCCAAATATATGTCAAAACAGTAAGGCTTTGTATCCTCAATCGCCTAAGTATGATGAACTAGCTATTGCCCGCGGCTCCGCCCGCGTAAGTACAGTATCCTACGGGAGCGCTGTACTTTCTCGGGATTAATAGTAGCCTATGTTTTAATCCAGAGTCTGTTTAGACTCTACGTACTACGAAATTTCATCAAAATCTGTTTCGTAATTTTTGCCAGAAATAGTAACAAAGAGTATATATATTATCCGTCCATCCATCCATCCTCAATAACTTTTACATTTATAATAGTAGTAGGATGTCTGATGGAAAACCCCTAAAATACTCGTGTTTACTGTAATACACCCCCATGTATGCTTCAACCGCGTGTCTCCATTACAAATCAATTCATCTGGGGAGTGACCCCGGCTCGAACCCACTACCCGCGGAAAATAGAATTTGTCGAATTGTCCAGTGCAATATTAATCTCTTAAGGCCTTCCTTAACAATAACATTGTAATAATAGTGTATACTTGTGGCTCGCAACGGGGTGCTCGCTCGTACGGACCCCGATATGTATAGTGATTAAATTCAAACTATAATATGTTAGAGCCAAGTAGTTATATTGAGGAGTACAACGAAAACACATTATATATTGATAATTTAATCTATACTTCTATAAAATATGTGAGCGAATTGAAAAAATTCTGGCGCTGGTGGTTTAGCGTAAATAATTTATTTTTAAGAAATATGTTTTAATTTATTTCTTTACATAGATAACTATGAAATGTAAATAAAATAAAACAAAACACTTGTAGTAATAAACATAATTTTGATTATGTGAAGTTCCTTCACTAGCAATTCAAATTGTGCAGTTTACATTGACAACCTAAATCCACGCTAACAATAATTGTGTATTCATTCTTTGTTACACTAACACGAGATAAATACAGATTTATTAGAGTTTTTGTGGCAGATAATGAGGATGGGACGGCGCGCGCGCAGCGGGGGTCCCGGGGAGTGCGGGGGGTGCTGGGGGTGCTGGGGGTGCGTGTAGTTACAGTAACGAGGCGCGTGCCGGCCATCGCCTCACGCCGCGCGGCACGTATCGCTGCCCGCGGCGGCGGAGGGCTAAGTTTTTTACTACTAATGAATTTCTCATTACCTCCATATTTTACAATATAACGCACGATAATCAGCCGGTTTCTATCAAATCTTGGCTACAAAATCTATCTATGATAAAAAAAATATCATTGTTTTTATCTTTGAGGTGGACAAAATTTGTGGCTGATTTAAGACCTCTTGATGAGTTAAATAATGGTCTAAATATATTTTATAGGTTAAAGCTAACACAAGTTTAGGATTCAGTTGTAAGAGGTCAAACTTCCTATATAATATGTAGTAGATGCAGTATCGGTGGAAATATCGATGTTTTTTAGAAACATGGCTTGCGTTACATACCTACTCGTATAAAATGATTAGTATTTGTTATCGAGGTCTTGGACTGGGTGATGGGTCGTTAAGCAACAAACAGAGCTTCAGTTCCCATACAATTACAGCGTGCATGCGCGTTGTCAGCGGCGGATTAGCGGCGAGCGGCGAGCGGCGAGCGGCGGGCGGCGAGCGGCGAGCGGCGGGGCGCCATTACTGGCTAATGATAGTTTGTAGCTTGTAAATGAATACACAGTGATGTTATACCTACGTTATTGTTACAAGAGAGTTGTATCCATGGGTAATCTAGTAAACAATGATCTATTGTAATTATAATATATATGGACGACTCACACCACGTCAGTCTGGCCTTATGTTACGGAACCCGGAACTTATGTTACGTAGGCCAGACAGCGAGAAATTTATTTAATACTTTTATACTCTACATATATTTAAGAATTTTATTATCTATATAATACACATATTTAATGCACATCAGTGGCGTAGGGGGTTCCTATAACTCCATTCCTATCGGCTTCACTTACCACTTACCCTTTGAAGACCCTCATCCAAATTTCTACCTATCATACAGGCTAGGGCTTCCAGCCTTCGCCTCTGATACACATCCATGAACACAGAAAACTTGTTATTCTCTCGGCGGGATTCGAACCCGCGTCCTCAGGCCTGAGTGCCAACGCTCTAACCACTGAGCCCCAGGGCATGGACGTATAGGTACTATTTATCCATAGTACAAGGATGTCGCTCATAATCTGCAAGAAAAATTAAAGTACTAACTGATTTTTGCAAAAGTTAATCGTACTAATATTATAAATGTGAAGGTTTGTGAGGATGGATTAATGGATGTTTGTTACTCTTTCACGCAAAAACTACTGAACGGAGCCGCGGGCAACAGTTAGTTGACAATATTAAGCATATTTAATTTTTTAAAGCCTACTAAGTAGGTGTAAAGTTTATCTTCTTGTTTCGTTGAGTAATAATAATATGTAGTGTATTTTTAGTGTTGTCTGCTTCTAGGTTTCTTTTTCTTCTATTCTGTAAATACTTATTTCTATTGTTGTAAGTAAATAATATAAACCTTATTCCTTATTGTAAATAAAATAATTTTGTTAACTAGATGCTGTCTGCGACTTCGTGCGCGCAATAAAATCCTGTTGGAATCGTATATTTTGCCGCGATAAATACAGCCTACATCCTTCCCCGTGCTCTATCTAAGTGCCAAATTTCATCAAAATTGGTCAAGTAGCATCAGAGCCTATACAATGCAAATAAACAAATATTATTACCTTATACATCTTTACAATATCCTAGTACAAATTTATAGGCAACTAGCCGGCGCCCGCAAGTTCATTTGAGTGGAACTAATTATCACGAAAGGTAAACCTTTTTTTTAACGGAACCTAAGTTAGGTACCTACTTCTCGTAACATCAGCTATCTGCTACTTAAGGTCCGGCCGTTTCAGAGATTAGCCGAAACAAACAGACGAATAGACGGAGAGACATACAACAATTTTTAACATTGATTTTTTAGTGTAGGTACTATCAAATGCATTTAGTTTTAGTTAATTTAAAATGTTAAATGACAAACTGACACTTCAATTTTATTTATTTGCAATTTTAATTTACAATTATAACGTGGTCTAATTATAACACATTACCTTTAGAAATAATAAGAAGTTGACATGAAGGAAATAACCATCAGTCATGAGTAATATGTGAACGTAATCAATGAGACCAGTTGAACAGCTTCACAGCGCACTGCCATCCAGCCGCGTCCCGCGCCCCCCGCGGGAGTGCCGTGTGCCGTGTGCGTCACACAGTGGACGACGCGCGACGTCGTGGTCGTGTGACTGACGCTGACGTGACAGCGTTAGCACCGGCTGTTCAAGCGCCGTGACAGTTTACGTCATCATTTAGAATGACGTCCTAGGTTTATATTTATAGAAATGTTCGTGTTATTAAAAGAAACTACATAGAACTTGAGATATATTATAATCTTTTTTCCCAAAGATAAAGATCAAGATTAGTTTTCGTTCCGATTAATGTCAAAAATATTATGGCCTCGTGAAAAGGGCTCGTACTGCATCCTCGGTTAGAGTTCCTGGTTCATACATACATTAGACAATTTGGGTATCTGTACATACATACGTGTTACATTTAATAAATCTCCACTGAGACATCCCCTTAACACAGAATTTGCATCATTGTATAACAGAATTAAATCAAAAGTCATGTTTCATAATCATCCACATAATGCATCTTTTAAACTGACAACTTAAAAACATAACTCGATTTGTAGTTTAAACTAAATCGCTTAGAATCAAATTTGTAACATTACGATGACTTACATCAAATAATTTTTTAGTGCGAATCGCTATATCCGATTAAAGTATCTGTTACTTTTGAAATAAGATACATTATAGAGTGATGATGTTCGGAGCAAGTTGAAGTGTGTGTGGGGGGTTGTACGATAATAAATATTAATAGGGATTTTAACAAGTGCCGAGGGTAGCTGGTGTACATTGTCCCGGGGTCCTCTAGACACTAATTTGTTTAGGGGTTGATTTATTTTTATACGAAATAGAAAATTAAGTGTATTTTACATCGCGTGCGTGTCAGCGCCCGCTTGTAAGTTGTGACGTAATAACTGTCATCATTCATATTTCTGATTCGATTAACTTAATGTTTTGTTGAGAACAAAACGAAAATTATAAATATATATTGCCTGTATAAAATTAAAAATTAGAAAAGATCACTATAAATATACTTACTTATTATAAAATAATAAATAATAATTTATTAATTCAGATCATCACAAATCCATGACGTGAGTAAATCCTGCTACTATCATAAATGTGAAAGTTTACGGGGATGAATAAATGGATGATTGGATGGATAAATGTTTGTTACGCTTTCATGCAAAAACTACTGAACGAATTCTAATGAAATTTGGTATGGTAGAAGTTTAAGCTCTGGATTAACACATAGGCTTTTTATCCCGAAAAATTATAATGTTCTGGTGGGATACTGTATTTACGCGGAGCTGCGGGCAAAATCAAGTGTTGTACTAGATTTTGCCCGCGGCTCCGTTTATAGCATACATAACATAACATTTTTTCATGTAAGCTTATTAATACTTAGCTTACCTACGTTTTTAATTAATTAGATTGACACTTTAGTAAACTTGATTAACACTCGTTTTTTTTGTCAAACGAAATGTAACTTTATTGGTTGTTTTCAATAAGCAAACAAATGAGGGCGCCGTTCACACTTTCATGATGACGGAGCGTCTCGCACGGGCACGGGCACTGTCATTATAGCGGAAGGGGTCTGCGTGGCCCGCGCGCCAGCGAGCGGGTTATTATTGTAATAAGTGAATTGTTTAGTAAAGCAGTCAATTGTAACAGACTATAATAATACGTAACACTTTTTACAGTGAAACTAAATATATCAACACGTTTTGTGCGATTTGTAAGACTAGCTCTTAATTTCGTGATCCACTTTATATTGAAGAGTTATAGGCCCTGGCGAGGTATCTCTAGTACGTACCGACTACGCACTCTACAATGTTTATTATGTATTATCAATTCATAGATAAAGTTCGATTTTTTAACGGTTTTTACATTGAATCCAAGAGTAATGAAACTTTGTGACTTATTGTAATAAAAAAATATGATACAAATAAACGAGATTTTATCGAAATGAACGTTCTAAAGATTCGGAATAAACAAACTAAATTGGATTAAGACCATAAACGTTCCGACAATGGTATTACGCCACCGATCTATCGGCGAGCGACGTGTAATTTGGACGAATGTGTCCCAACCCTCGAGCGGCGCGACCGGACCGCCGCTCGCCGCACGCGCCGCCGGTCCGACGGACCCGGACAAGCGGGGAACGTAATCGGATTACGATCGCTTGCGGCCGACGCACAGCCGTAATGCGGGGATCGTGGTTTATTAAAGTTTTTATTGACTTTGACGCACGTCCTCGCGGCGTAATATGAAAATATATAATCGCCCTTGAGTGAAAGATACAAATGAGATATATTATTATTAGATTTTAGTTGCGCGTTCAATTCGGTGGACTACGATATTTTGCTGGCCATACTTAGGTCCTTAGGTGTATCTTCTTCTACGTCAGCATGGTTTGACTGCTACCTGAGAGGACAAAAGCAACGTATATTTACTCCTGACGTTAGTTCTGACTGGTCCAGCATTACTGCTGGTGTCCCACAGGGAGTATTGTCCCCATTACTTTTCACGGTCTTCATAAATAACAAGGCTCATCTCTTCGGCCTACCATTTATATGCAGCAAATTTACAGGCACACTAGTATTGAGGAAATTGATCTTGCTATTATTGCTGTTAACCAAGATCTTTTAAATATATTTAAGTGGGCGAACTCTTTTGGACTTCTGGTTAATCCAAAAAAGTCGCAAGCTCTTCTCATTGGCAGCAGGCAGTTGCGCTCCAGGGTTGATTTTGAATCTATTAGCAAAATAATTTACTGTAGTGATGTATTGGAGTTTAGCGACAAAAATTTAGGTCTAATTATTGATTGCAACCTGACGTGGTCTGCTCATATTAATGGTATAAGCAAAAAGTTACATCATTCTTTGCATACATTAAAAATACTACAGAATTTCCTTCCTCTATCCACTAAAATTATTCTAGCACAATCCTTGTTATTGCCACTGATAGATTACGCTGACTCCTGTTTTTTGGATGTAACTGAGGAGCTCTTGTGTAAACTTGAACGTCTCCAAAATTTGTGCATACGTTTTATTTTTGGACTGCGCAAATTCGACCCATGTTACCGAGTTTCGCAACAAATTACAATGGCTTCCCATCAGCCTTCGTCGGAATTTTCATATTTTAACCCAGTTGTTTAAAATTCTAAAATTGTCCAACTCTCCTTCTTACCTATTTGAACGATTTTCATATACTGCCCCGAGCGATAGGCCTCTGCGTACTTGTAACCCAAAAAAGGTACTCGACACCCCTTGGTGTAACTCAAATTTCTACGCCAACTCGTACACGGTCCGAGCTGCCCCGCAGTGGAATGCTTTGCCTGAACATGTGCGGCAGTGTCTAACAGTGGACACGTTCAAGACTAGGCTGAAGAATCATTTCTTATTGTCATCAGCAACAAAATAGTCTATGTAGGTTTATTTAATCATAATATTATTATTTATTAGGTTCATTAATTTTTGTTTATTATTCTTTTATGTTGGTATCATTATATTTATAATATGTATTAGTATATTGTATTCATTAGTTTATTATCATTATAAATCAATTGTAAGTAATTGTCTCTTTTCCAAACTGATATTATTCTTTGCTGTACTACCTGTGTCCTACTTATTTTATTTTTCCTAAACTCTGTCTAAGGTCTGCTGGCAGAGATCTCTTTTTAGAGATAAGTACGCCTTTGTACCATCTCTTTTGTGTATTTTGTAATATGTTGTGTTATTTTTGTTGTGTACATGAATAATAAATAAAAATAATAAAAAAAATTATTATACATGTGTTTGTAAACTTTACGATTTATTATTATTTTGTTTCAGAAATATTAAAGCTTTTGAAAACAACATAACCACGTAGCACGACGTATATATACGTCTATAAAACAGATTTGCTTTAAAGTGGAACTCCGAAGTATAGTCAAGTCAACAGCCAAATTTTAATAAAACATGCTTATTATAATTACTGTACTAACTTTAAATTTATTTACATATTTATTTAGTACTCATTACTTGGATATTACATAATAATAAATCATTTAAAATAACTAAAATATTATCTAAATGAAAAATAAAAAAGGGCTTTAGGTAAAAAACTGAATATAGGTCGGAGGCTGCGGGTGGAGTACCTAGGAGGCTGGCAGCATTGTATCGCTGTATGTCCAAACTGATACGTTGGCCGAGGTAAGCGCCAGGTCATTAGTTTTGTCGCCCAGTCTTTTGACTATATCCCTAAAAGTACTTTAAAATAGTCATAACAATATTTTCTCACTTTTTTATTTGCTGTAAACTGCTGTATAAATCATACAAAAAAGCATTAATTAAACAAATAATAATTATGTTTTTGAAATTTAAATAATCAACATTTAGCAACACTTCTCCCTGTTTGTACTTTGTAATCCACTGCGCACCCCTCCCGGCCAGTCAATATTAGACACAATGAATTAACCCCCGGATAATCAATTTGAAGTCGACGGGCTTAAATGACCGTATGTCGACGGCGGGTTGACTGGTATACAAATGTTATCCCTTGGCGGATAGAGCCACTACACAATGTCTTGTAATTGAATATTTCTTTACATCTAGCAATTATTTAAATTTAAAAATTACCAGCACTTAGTTTAGGTGTTCCAATTTTTAATGAGGCCATAATTAAATGATTACACAATAAAAATCTATGTACAGTTTTATGCGAAACAAAATGACAATTTTTAACAAAAGGTGTTAAGTGCGGAACTTATTACTATAACATATGAATACCTAAGTGAAGCTATTAACGGAGAACTCCTATTGGAGCATTCCAATTTCCGACTATACCCTGTTAATTTATTATTTAGTAAGTTTTATTAAGTTACCTACAAATGTATTTAATGTTACTTTGCAATTTGCACTACCTATTTGAGTGTAATCACTAATGCTGTAGCGAATCGTTAGCGGTAATGGCATATCCGTGTAAGTGATACGAGGCGGTTGTCGGCGGCACGGAGCGGCTAGAACCGGTTTTGATCCGGTTCGCGGCGCTGCGAGCCGGTGTGAGCCGGTGTGGGCGAGTAATTGGCGGGAAATGTGATCACATCCGGCGGACGGCTGAGAAGCTCCAGTAACAACGTTACCTGTGTTATCTCATACCTGTACACAGTTCAGATAATAGGTTTAATGTAGAGTCAGATAGGGCATTGTATTCTAGCTCTGTTTTGAATTATTTGAAGTTAAATGCATAACCGAATATTATATTATGAATAGATGTTTATGGCAAATTGGTTTTTAGGATTGCGTACCCAAACTCCAAAGGGC
Source organism: Phengaris alcon alcon (assembly GCA_037179445.1). Lineage (NCBI taxonomy): Eukaryota > Metazoa > Arthropoda > Insecta > Lepidoptera > Lycaenidae > Phengaris > Phengaris alcon. The sequence continues at coordinate 363,214 of JAYRCH010000420.1, forward strand.
AACCAAGAGCATGTCAGGACATGTCTAAGGAGGGTTCGCGTAATAAGTTATATCCGACGCGCAAAAGGTTTTCTTTGAATTATTTCAAAAGTTATAATCCGATTTCGCTCAAAATAATTTTCCTATAGAGTTTTTAGTACGATCTATAACCATGGAAACTTACAAGTTTCTATCTCCTATAGTTTAGAAATTCCAGGGGGGAGGGGGGGGGGGGGGGGGGGCAACTTATAAACCACTTTGGAGGCCGATTACTCGAAAATGGTTGACTTTGTAAAAAATTCATTTATGAAACCTTGCCTTTATTTTAAAATACCTATTCAACGATACCCCACATGATAGGGTAAAACAAAAAATATTTTTCATCCCCACTTCACATGTATGTAGAGCCACTCATAAAATGTAAAATGATTATTATTTTATTTTTATTATTTATATTGCCGGAACCGAGATCTATACACAATCATTAACATTAAAAATTTCATCAATTTATATTAATAATTACAGAAGCTAGAAGCGCGGATAGACAGACAGACAGACAGACGGACGGACAGAGCGAAACTATAAGGGTTCCTTGATTATTACGAAACCCTAAAAACGGGACCATGTTACTAAGACTTTGCTGTTCGTCTGTCTGTCTGTCACCAAGCTGTATCTCATGAACCGTTATAGCTAGATAATTGAAATTTTCGCAGATGCTGCTATATCAAAAAATAGAATAAAGCAAATATTTAATAAAAGGGTCTGCTTCCAGACAACAAACGTGATTTTTGCGTCCGATTTGTACGGAAGTTTTCGTGCGCGTTCTACTTGCACTTGGCCAGTTTTTTTTTTTTTTCTTATGAAATTATTAACAACATCGTGTTGGTAATAATTTGATAAGATACTGTTAGAATTTAAAAACAATAATCTGAACAATGGGTTCTTAAATAGTTTTTTTTTTCAAATGAGTTGAAGAGGACTAAGTCCCAATTTCAACTTTCACCAACGCCTGTTACAAATAATCGTTTGTCTGAGTATTAACACTAAGAACGAGACAGATACCTAACGTGATATTTAATCAACGATGAAATCTATGCTAATATTATAAAAGGGAAAGATTGGTTTGTATATTTATTTGTTTGTTTGCATTGAATAGGCTCCGAAACTACTGGATTGATTTTGATGAAAATTGGTATATATAGATTAGACCACGGGGGAGGACATAGGCTACTTTTTACTGTGGCAAAATGTAGGGTTCCCGCAGGATATCCATTTGTGCGTACGAAGTCGTGGGATACTAGTATATTATAAATAGCTACGCTACTGGCCAGTTACGGTTTAAGACTTTTATTTCTCAATAGGAATTTACATAATTCACTTACTTGAGAACGAGAAAAATCTTCATTAGCTTACACCAGTACAAACCACAGCTTACAGATTATAAATAATATAAAAAGACTAGGAATGTTAAAACTAGGAACATAAAAGAATACATCAAACTGTTTCGATACAAGTTTATAGCTATTACATATAATTTAACCATTCAAAAGTACCTATAGGGTAGTTCATGGAGAATTATTCTCTACAACAAATAACATCATGAGAATGAATAGAGAACATCCAATTACTTTTATTGTACAATCAAAATATACGACTATTACGTGTGATGTCCCTAATAGGCCCTGACTCGTGATGACTATTTATTCCTTTATTGACAGCGCTAAATCATCGTACCCATATCAACACGCTTGTTAACTTGGAAACGAAACGCCAATGCGTGCCTTATTAAAATATAAATTGTATAAAAGTGCTTGTTCACGAATTAATTAAGGCTGTGTTAAACATCAATAAATATGTCGGCGCCGAGAGTGGTGAAAAGGCGAATCAAACGGCCGTGCCCGCGACCGCCATGCCGGGAGGAGGGCGGGGCTAATCGTCCCGCGCCGGGGAAATAAAACTAACAAATCGTGGTTTGTAATAAACTAAATACAACCCTGTTGCCACTACTCAAGATATAGTTTGCGACGATGACGAGTGGTTCTTACAGCGTTCTAGAATAAGCTCGAGTAAAAAAAGTGGCCAATCAAGGCGCGGTTTCCATGGCTACGTGTTGCCGCGCTCGACGCATAGATGGCGCTAACAGTGTGTATTACTCGCTAGATTGAAAACAATTTTTCAGTTTGGTTAGACACAGCTGTTTTTATTTTATTACAAAGCCAAAGATTTTAATATATATTAATAATACTTGATATTATGCCTAAAGAAAGACAATACTTTTTGCTTATCATAAACTACTTTTTAATTAAAAATGTCAAATAAAGAATTAATAGATAAATAATTACTGATGTTTTTCTAGTATAATTTAATTAATTAATTAATTTATCATCATTTTATCACCTACAACATATTCTCACAGGAGCATACTCGTAATAATAAGACTTCAAATCACTTAATATTTACATAATATTATAAGGATGATATTTTATGACTTAAATTACCGTATTTGAACAATCGTGATGATTAACATAGTAGGTAAGTAAGATCCTGAGGTATACCTACAGCAAACAGTTGAGTAGGAACATACACTCCCTAATCTCTTGGTGTATCAAAAGAAAACACAAACAGTAAAATACTTTGAAATGAATACTCAAATTCTTTAAAATCCGCTCAAATTGATGTGACATCTTAATACAAGTAGATTGTAAAATAATCCGTTTACGGTAACGTCTCAAGCCCGGAGCCCGGGGCTCTGCCCCCGCCGGTATTGGGGAAACGAAATCTCCAGAAGGCCATTATACTGGAAATCCACTTAAAGCCGCGCCAAAACACAACGCACTTTAAACCGACCGCGGTAGATTTCATTTTGCAATGTTAACAAATCATTTTCCTCGACTACCCACTTACGGGGTAATCCGCTCTATTCGTGTCATATTAGAGTGTATTTTGGATTGTTCCTGTTTGGAAATTAAATTTTCATAAACGTGGGGTGGGCGCGAGTGGGGCGCGACCCCCCGCCGCCCGCGCGGTCGCGCCGGGGGGAGCGGGGCTGCTTGTGTTTCCCCGCAGTTTCCGAGGGAAGGCGACACTTGAGCCGTTGTATGTACGCGCCAAACGGAAAAATTATTAATAATAATTACGCCTCTAGTAGTGAGTAATTATTACGTATGTACCGAGCGAACCCACGCCACCCTCGACGGCTTCCGTAAATAACTCTAGGCGCCACTGTGAGTCGGCGAGTCTGTGAGTCTGTGAGTCGGCGAGTCTGTGAGTCGGTGAGTCGGTGAGTCGGTGAGTCGGTAAGTCGGTAAGTCGGTGAGTCGGTGACTGTTATCACTGAGAGCAAGGTTCTTGAACAAACTAAACTCATATCGTGTTTCTTACATAAGTTGTACGTGAAGTACATAATATTTAACCTTTTAGCTATGTTTGTAACCCAGAAGACTCACGCCGTTCATGCAACTCAATGGAGGATAACATGACAGCAAAATTACATTTTATTAGGAACTTCCAGTAACATTACTCTGAAGGTCTAGTCATAATATTATGCATTGATGTAATATAGGGAATAGGGATTGGTTTCTAATATCATATCGTGATGTTTTAGATCATTAGCGATTAGAAGAGTAATTTAGTAATCAAATTTTCAAAAACGAAAATGTCACTAATTGATACGAAATAATTGGAACGAAGTTGCTTATCGCGCGTTGCGAAAGGGGGCTAGATGGAAAAATTAAGACTAAAAGTTGTAACGACACTTTTTGCTATAGTTGTAAGCCGTGCGGCACGCGCGTGTTTCTCTGTCTGTCTCTCTCTCTCTCTCTCTCTCTCTCTCAATTATTACTAAAATTGAGCCTACTGATTAAGTTTATATTACATTATATTTGTTAATAATAAAAAAAATATATTATAACTTAAAAAAAAATAATATTACAATTCCTTCACTAATTAATCGAAAGGAACTTTGTTCCATCCGGGTGTCCCTTGACACCTCTCAAGTTTTTATGTTTTTAGGATGGGGATCGTCAAATGTTCTAAACTTGTTCAAATCATTTGTGAAATTTAAATTACACAGTAAACTGCTTAAAAGCGAGTTCGATATTTTTCATCGATTTGTGCTGTGTTTTAATAACCTTTTTTAGAACTTAAAATTTGTTATACGAATATTACTTGCATAAATTGTCTAAAGGCTTGCGCAGTTAAGTTAGTTTTATACCAATAACCAATTACTTACTCTCTTAAAAATAATTTTAAAGTGTATGTTTCTAGAAGTTATGTTATATTCTCATGATTTTGACTATAAAACTTGAAGAACATTTTGTACGCCCTATGAAAGCAAAATAAACAATGAACATGTTCCCGGTGACTGTTGAGTGTCGCTGTGAGTTTTTACGTCGCGTCCTTTTCTTATCAAGCAAACTTTATTTTACTCTAAATTATACAAAGGACAGAAATTGCGATCCCTACGTCACATCACACGAGGTTTTATAGGACGATGCTGATGCTAAATTTGCAGTGTTAAATCATATTCGAATGTAATTCAAATTTTACCTACCTATTTTTAATTTCATATCTACTATACTCGAATTATTATTAATTACCCGTACATTTTAAAATAATCGAATAAACTCGATCCATTTCGAATTTAATTCATTGTTCGTACTTCGAACCTCATTGTGAATTATTTTGGCGGAACAAAACAAACGTTTTGGCTTCTCAATCGTATTGTGTTCACAATTTCTCGTCGATCGAACCTTCATCAATCACTTCAATTCACCGATGAAAAAATCCGCATTGATCCCGCAGCCGTCTACTTCCGTGAATAGCAAAATATCGAGTTGCCGGTGTCGAGTTAAGGTGAGGAATAAACACGGGATCCCGGGATCCCTGGAACGCGGGGTTTCCCGGGTTGCCGGGATAAGCGATATTTATTTATTGGTCGACGTCTTACGACACTTTGAGGCTTTGGCTCATGGCTGCCCGGTTGCCTCTTACCTAAACCAATATTGTAGTCGAACGCTTCGCTCATGATATCGCACAGATACCCTAGTCAGTTTTATTACTTATACCGGTGACGATTTTATTTTCTGAAACTGAAGCTTTGCGATTGCAATTTAAAATAAAAAGATTGACATATACAACGATAATCGTCCAGTTTAAAATCTCGCTACAAGTAAGTACCCCCCAGCCATAAGCGTTGATACCAATTGACTATTATTATATTATTTAGTTTGAAATATACTAAAATGTTATAGCAACTTGTACGACAGAACTTTACGAAATAATTTGCTGGGTCAAGCCCTGTGTTAAATGTCTTGTTGTTCAACAAAAACACACGTCATCCGATAGCGCTAGTGTTGCACAACTTATTATTTCATTAGACACACAATGGCGGGTGTCGCGTTACGCCGTCAATCGGCAATTGACGTGATAATGGGCGTTGTGTTGGCCCCCACCCTCCCCCGGGATTCCCGGGCCCCGGGATTGTGTAACGCTTTTTTCTTGAGACGCTACACGCTCAATTTGTCCCGTGCCATTTAATAAATTGGACATTATCGAGCGGCGATGTTAGCCAAGCGTTTATTTTTAACCATCTCTATTTCAAGCCTTGTGTTTTGTGCGATACAATTGATATTATCAAATACTCGCTTGGTAATCTTAGTTATTTAAATACGCGAGACATCTCACGACAGTTCATGTCAACTAGGTGGCCGATTTTGTTACAATTCAAAATCTAGTTATAACTGAAAGTTCTCAGTTGCTCAGTTATGAGCTCGTGTCTTCGATCCACAACATCTAGGAGCAACTAGTCCTAAGTTTCTAATTTCTTTACTATGTCAAAATAATCTAGTTGAAAGTTCATTAAAAAGTCAATTCCACCTCTGTTCGGTGTTCAGATACAATTGAATCCAAACTTAATTAAAAGTCAAATTATAACAACAAAAAAATTGAAAATCGCGCACAATTATATTACTTATTTGAATGTCACTTACCGCGCTAAAAAGAAACAGTAATGACACTTAGAAATTCGAACTTTGAAATTCGACTAGGTAAATAAATGTTCATTAATTTTTGTTTACGATTACACTAAATTGGACCTGAACAGAATATAAAGTCGCGTTTGCAAGGTATAGAATATCATGCGACTCACTTGTATCCTGTCCTCGGGCAGGTCGGTCTTGAGGGAGAGCATTTCGCGCGCGTACACGTCGGGGTAGTGCGCGTCCTTGAACGCCTTCTCCAGCTCGTCCAGCTGGTACGACGTGAAGATCGTCCGGCTGCAATACAACGTTGACGGTAACACTTAGATAACAAGTGGTAGACTTGGATAACAATGGGTAGACTTGGATAACAACGGGTAGATATGGATAACAACGGGTAGATATGGATAACAACAACGGAGTGGGTAAACTTGCTGGTCCAGCTGGTACGAGGTGAATGCTGCAATACAGAACACAAATGGGTAGACTTGGAAAACAATGGGTAGACATGGAGAGCAATGGACAGAGACATTGATAGCAGTGGGTAGACTTGGATAGAAGTGGGTAGAATTGGATAGCAATGGGTAGACTTGGATAAAAACAGCGGAATGATCCAAGGTAGATAAATAATGAAGAAATGACTTGGATAATGGATAAAGATCGGAATACAAAATGGTACATTAGATTCGATAACACTTCGAGTGAGGGCGCGTTTACAAAATGTGTTGTTTGACTTTGGGAAAAGACATTTCTTTAGAAATATTTGTGCAATAAATCCAGGCAGTGACCAAATAAAATAAGCCTTATTACCACGCATTAAGATTCGTGCATAATGGGATAAAACCTGAAATTTTTGAGGAGACTTTTTATACTTTATCGTACTTTAGATAAAGAAGTGATCTATTTGTTACAATTGTTAGGTACCTACTTGTTAGTCTCGTATCCTACAAATTGGTTTCATATGGTTACAAAATCGACCGAAAAACAGCCAATTTATGTCAAATTTGTAAACGCACTCATAATGGTTGAAGTAGGAAGTTCTTGAACAAGTGAAAAGTTGGCCAATTATCATAGTTTTGAATCACCTAGCTTCATGTCCTAATTTTTATGGAAAATATGATAAGTTTGCGTAGTTACCTATGTCTACGTTTCTTCTTCTTTTTCTTGCCGTTGTAGCCCGTGAGCCCGTCTACCGTGAAGTCTTTCGCAGCCTCCAGTGACGATACACCTGGCACAGAAACATGTACAATTCATCACATAAAAATTCAGGAATGTGGCTGACGATTATTATATACGAGAACGTCTTTGTCGTCGTCGGAATTTCTATTTAAAACCTGTTTGCTACCAATTTAGATTGGCACAACAAATATATCACCATTCGGTTATAATATAACCCGTTAATATATTTGCGATATCGACGCAAAAACTTCAGTCAACTGTCAAATAAACAAGGTTTTATCAACGTTGTACTAAAATTTTATTAATTTAGAATTTTATTTATTACCTCATCCAAACATATGTTGTTCTGTCTTAACTATGAACTGAAATAAATAAAGAACTACCTACATACACATACAGTTACTACACCAACATACATACAGTTACATACACATACAGTTACTAAACCTACAATCTACACCTACCACCAACTCTTGCAACCTACACCTACAACTTGCCCCTACAAACTGAGGGTTTAACGGCCGAATACTGAAACGCTGATCAAAATTATTGTGAGTCCTCCTATTCACATGTCGTCGTCTCTGCTCGCCGAAATGACAAGGACAGCACGTGACATTAGCGTCACTTATTTTAACTATCGTTTCAGTTTTCGGCCGTAAGATTATTAATGACTAATATCGCTATTAAACAGTGTGGGTTGGTGTTACAAAGGTGAAAATTGAAGGTTATGATATGCATTTAGTAAGGCCAAGTCGTAAAATAAAAAATAAAAAATATACCTATATAATTAAATTGGGGTTGGCCACATTTATCAATTAAGGATATAAGAAATAGCTTACAACCTATTCTCAGACCTATCAAATGCACCTGCAAAATTTCATAAAAATCGGTCAAACCAGAGTTCAGAGGTGTTCTGTAACAAAACACTGTGTCACGAGAATTTTATATTAAGACTAGCTGTTTCCCGCGGCTCCGCCCGCGTGAATATACTTTCGAGTATCACGCGGGAACACTGTACTTTTCCGGGATAAAAAGTAGCCTATGTTTTAATCCAGAGTCTAAACTACTACCATACCAAATTTCATCAAAATCCGTTCAGTAGTTTTCGCGTGAAAGCGTAAAAAACAAAATTACATTCACATTAATTATAATATTAGTAGGGATTCTATAGATAATTCGGATTCCAAATAATATATTTTTTTCTTTTAATTTTACCTATCTGTCTGATATAGGTTAACTAAATTTTAATCTGCCTGTTGTATTTAAACTAGTAAACACACCAACTATTTAGGTAGATAGGTACCTAATAAAATAGGCCTTTTCATCCGTTATTGGGTGATTTATACATTATTCTCCGAGCGAAGTAACCACTCTCGAAATACTGTAGTGTCTGACAATCGGTTTTTAAATGTCGTATGGTTACCCTTGGGTAACCATACGACATTTAAAAACACATACGGCATTCTCACAACACAGTCAGCCTAGTCCAGAGGAATGACTGGTCAATACGTTTGGGGTCAACCATGTGCGGGTTTCCTCACGATGTTTTCCTTCACCGTTAGAGCGTCCGTATAATGTACTTGAGATCTGAAAGTGGGAATCGAACCTGCATACCCAGTCTACCCACTACGCCACGGAGCTCTTCAGATACCTAATAACTATTTACTATTAATGTAAATAATAAAGTACCAATTAGTCGGCGAGATAGCACATTGACAACATCAGGAGATTAGCGGGACATGTCTCGTGATTACCGCGTGGAGGTCCCGGGGGACGGCACCCCACGACACCTCCAAATTGAACACACGATGAATACAATCAATTATTGAAGTTAGAACGATTTGCAAAAGGTGATGTGTACATTGCGCGTTTAGTATCAATAGCATGGAAGTATAACCGGAAAAAAATCAAAGTCATACGATAGTTTTTAGACCTTCAACCGCGTCAGATTAGGAATATATGGTCCGGAATCCGGAAAGCCGGGGAAAATTCAGAGCATTGAAAATAGTATTCTGATCTAATACACTAGAGCTGGAAATCGAACACACGTGTGTCGAGTCAAATGTCAATGTCATATATGATAGCTCGACACATCGATTTTCAAATATATTGTACTAGCGCAGAGTTCTATTTTCAGTGCTCTAAATTTTCCCGGCCCCGCCGGATTTCGGTACACATAGTTCCAGCTTCAGTGACGCTGCGACAGTGTGGTGCAGTGTCGCGTGCGAGTTTTTGTCACTACTCGTCGATGTATGGCATCGAATTAGTTACCATTGTTTGCCACTAGGGGCGTTGTTTCGATGTCATACGAATTGTAGCTAACTTCTTCACGGCGAGCAGCGACAAAAACTCGCACACCGCACACAGTACTAGTTACTGCCACAACAGGAACTTATATTCCTGTTATTGCGGTACTACATTCTGTCGCGCTGTCGCGGCGTCACTGACCCGGCCGCGGCGGCGCTGTCGCCATAAGCGCTCGCTTCGAAAGTCTACCTTAAAGCAGCCAGTATTACAATGACCATAGGATTTTAAATATTTCTATAACTAGCTTTTGCCTCATCATCATTAGACAAACATCCATCCATCCATCCTCAAAAAACTTTCACATTTACAATAGTAGTAGGATACCTAGATGCTCATGGTCGATGCTACTGCGCGAGCGAGGCAGCAATTGGGGCGTCCAAAACGTAAAAATTGTTTAGGTCAGTATTTGGTATCCAGCCAGCAATGTATATTGTATTGTTGTGATGTAGGGATGTTTATTTGTTCTCGGCGCGTGACGAATCGCGAGTTACTCGCGCGGGGTGGCGTGTTAGAGGGACGTGCGGGGTGTTGTCGGGTCAGCGACGTGTTAGCGCGTCGGATCGTCGAGGGAGTTGGTCCGCTGAGATACATTTAATCAAATTAAGTGTTTAATAATGCAGCAGACAGTTAATTTTACAATACATTACAATTATTGGCGTGTCAATCTATTACAATATTCACCACCATTCTCAGTATAATTACCGCAGAAATGTATTCCTCCTACGGAAGTATAGACAATGAGCGGCACACAAAGGAAATCTGGCATTTTGTCCATTATATATGTCAGTATGTATCTTCTTACGTGGACAACACGCAATGTAAAAAAACAATCGCAAGGCGTGTTCCGTGAAATGTGCATTCTTCAATTATTATATATTTACACTAGTCTGGCGACGCGTTACTTCACTACTTAACGCCGAAAGTCACAATTTGGTCTGCCGCTTGAAGCATTGCAAGTCAACAAATAACGGACGAATGCTTTAGATTCCAGATGGCTTGTAAATTTTATATGTGTATACGATGATGATGTCACTTTCTACTTAGAAAAGACCCTTTCGAAAAATAAATTAAAGAAAAGATCAGTGTACTGAGCGCAAGTTTTTCTCACTACTTGCCGTGAAGAAGTTAACTTCAATTTGTATGGCATCGAATTAGTTACCATTGTATGCCACTAGGGGCGTTGTTTTGATGCCATACGAATTGTAGTTAACATCTTCACGTCGAGTCGTGACAAAAACTCGGGCACAGCACAAAGATTAAAGTGAGGTCAATGGTCATCTTGGAACGTAAAAGGAATGGCTAAACCAATTTTTTTGAAGCCCTCAAATTATGAAGTTAGCTAGTAGTAGAAAGAAGAAACATAGTATCTAACTAGTAAACTAAACAGTGAATAACTGAACACCTTCCTTGTAGTACCTACTAAGTATCTTATATCGAGGCAATAAATGATTTGTGCGAGGGGCAAACCTCGAGGCGGCGCGAACAATCGTTACGGACCGGCCAATCGATTGGCCGCACACACACACTCACACATGCACACACGCACACACAGACGGGCTAAAGTAGGTAAGTGTCTAATGAGTCTCAAGCGGAAGCGTATGCGTATCGATCTGATTTGAAGCATGTGTGAATATTAGGCTATGTAGCTTTTTGGGCTTAGGCTTTAATTCGGTTAAAATGAAGAATGTTTACTAATGTTAATAAACGTAAGCTTTCTGTATTCTCCGTGGAAAATAAAAAAAAACCAGCGAGCCTTACACTAGTCGCATATGATGTGTAATATTGTACAAAAATATTAAAAAAAAAACACAATGCTTTGTACGATTTTCTAATATGATAAAAAATTCGGAAACTTTTCCATTAAGCAGTGACAGAAATCAACGTCAAAATAAATAAAATCTTACAGATATATTTTATTCGAATCTGCCGGCCAATTCTACCACCGCACGCTCATTCGTCAAATAAAATAGCGCGCGCTTCCGCGACTTCCTGTTACACACTTCCGTTCCGTTTCACGAAATCACTCCCACAAATTGCAGGTACCGAGAGGAAAGATGTTACACATCAAAAATACTCGTGAAAGTATTATTTTGATGCGTCAATTAGTTTCCAAGTTTTTACCTAAATGTGGCCCAGACTGTAACTTGCGACCACCTCATGGTGTGTGTAGTACTCCGGGCTGTATGACCAAGTTGTAGCGTGACGTCACACTACTGTTGCTGGTTTCGAAACCTTGAACGCGTGTAAAATCATAACTACTTAATATTTTTTTAATAAAACCAAAACTTGTGTATATGTGTATACATAATAGCTTTACTGTAACAAAGTTACAAGTGATTGACATACCTAGTAACATTCTCCATTAATATATGTTTATTTGACAACCCATCAAATATTCAATTACTTGCAGTAGCGGTTATGTTTAGAATAGGTAGGAAAGGTTTTCTCTGTAGGTAATGTCATCTACATAGCCTTACTAACCGTAGGAGCTGTCGGCTATTGACACAAATGACGACTTACATATTATTATCATAACTTATTATGTAGTTGTCATTTGTCTCAGTTCCTGTCTTTATTTAAACGAGTTACGTGGAAAATAAAACAAAATTTAAAAGCCGATCAAGCTCGTTATCTCGAGCAGGGTACTAGGCGCGCAGCGGTGCCGAGAAGGCAATCTCTTACGTCAGCACCGCCCCCCGACCCCCTCGCGTCTCGGGGGACAGGGGAGGCAATCACTTCATTAGATTGTCTCAGGTCTCAATAGGTATTTGTGTATTAGGAATTGAGAACACGGGATAGGTCTACTGTCTAGGAACTTTGATTAGACTAGACCCTCGGAAGACTTATTAATCAGGAATTATCGATATCAAATCTATACCTACATTGAAGGTCGGCAACGCATTTGTTACTCCTCTGGTGTTGTCCGTATTCTGGAGACGATAACAATTGAGTATTTGACAACATGTAAAATTTTAATTTTTTAAATACATTCAGAAATAATGAGGTATTACAACTTGATGAAAGTAAAACAAAAAAGATTTTGTGCCTAGTTTGGAAATTACGAGCATTTCAAAGTTACAAAAAAAGTTGATTTTTCATTACATAATTAGTGGAAAAACCTACATACCTAATTAGTTTACATAAAAGACGTTGGGCGTTTATGACCCGCTATTTAAAATAGTGTCGACCACAAACCAAAGTACAATGTACAATGTTTTCAGACCCATGGAGAAGTGGAGATAATCAATATAATGTCAATCATAATATTTTATATGAATAATCGTTGAAACGAGTTAAAATGTATGAGAATTTCCCCCACCTCCCGCAGATATGCGACCTGTCTGCCTAATTTTGTCTTTGGTCGCCTAAGCAAATTGTTCCATAGAAAATTCCTAGTGTCCTTAATAACAAAAATATTTACTATGGTAAGTATGAACATCAACGCATAAAATTGTGAGATACTAAACAAATTGTACATGTTTTCTTACAATTCGTAGCTGCTGACGACCAACGTGACGTGACAATCGCACTGACTTGTCTTACGTTGCATAAAAAGATAAACAATAAATTAATATATTTTTCTATTTAAGCGAATAAAGCAACCAAGAACATATCGTAGAATTTACTTACATATTAATTTAGTAATACCATTGACTACCAGAAAAAAAAAATATACAGCCGAACGTATAACCGCCTCGTTTTTTGGAAGTCGGTTAAAAATAGCCAAACACAAAAGGCTGATAAGCACAAGACCGTCGAACAGTAAGTGATTCCGCGCGAGTATTGTTGTATGTAGACTCCACAAAACAATGGCGTCTTGGCTGGCGTAATGTATGCGGAGACACGGCTTGCCCTACCGACGAATGCCGACTTTATCACTGGGCGATAAGGTTCGGAGTTGCGTGTCATGGGCGGGGGGAACCCTCTGCTAGGAAAAGCTACTCGTGAGAATTCAGTGGCATTTCGTTTAAATTGTTAGTTTATAGCGCACTCGGCCCCGTTGTGTTGTGACTTGTGGTGGATTGTCGACATCATCATCAGCTAAAGATTTATTAACACGATTTTATAGTGAAAAAATACCATTCGGTGAATAGACTAAAAACTTAAGTTAAGTTTAGGCTTTAATGAAGCCTACCTAACATATACAAGATACAAGCAAATTGATGGTAATCATTTTGTCAAAGCGCACTCACTGATCGTACGAGAATTACACAAAAAAAATTGCGTTAACAATATTCGTATTTCTGTTCAAACGTATTGTTTGATATTAGATTAAACTGTCCGAATGTGTGTGACGAGAATCACAATACTAAGGGCGAGGCCACAACACTACGTTGCGACGACGCATCGCCAAAAACGACGACGCGTTGCAATACAATTCACAAGAATTGTACGACGTTTGTGCGATGCGTCGTCGCATTGGAAATTAGAGAAATTGCGTTTTACAAGAATTGTCGTGGACTCGCCCTAAGAGCCTCACCCTTGTGGCCTACCAAACAAGTGTAATTTTGTGACTCGTGAGTCGGAGAAGTTCTGCAGCAATCGGTTAAAGAAATTGAATTATAAATAGACGCATTATAGCGCTTTGAGTGCTTTTTATGTAGTAAATAAAAGTTCAATTTTGATGAGCTATTATGCTAAATGCAGTTTCGCGTAGCGTCGCGTATCGTCGCGATGAGAACTGACCCTTAGTATGTAAAGTAACTTACGCGTCTGAAAATACGCAACTCACAACTCACAAACGCTCGTTTGGCCTTACCCTAACGGGGACCGATTTGCGGTGTAGTAGTCGCTTCAGGTAACCGGGTGGGTCCACGGCCCCCCTGGCCCTGGTGTCCCCCCCCCCCCCCCCAACGAGGGGTGAGACGTAATTGGACCCGGTAACCGGGGCACGCCGGTACCACGACAAACGTAAATATTGTCAAATGTTTGAGTCAAGAAACGGAAGTCGGAACTGAATTATTATCTGCTGGTTAAAAAGTCAAAGGCATTGAATACAAGCAAAAAAATATATTCTTAACTAGCTTAAGCCCGGGCTACCCCACTACCATGCCATTTTCATTCAAATCGGTTCAGCTCTTTGGGCGTGAAAGGTAGTCAAACATACACAAATAAATACAGCATCCCACGGGAACATGTTTTTTCGGGATAGAACGTAGCCTATATGTTTAATCCTGAGTCTAAATTACTACCATATAAAATTTCATCAAAATCCGTTCAGTAATTTTTGAATGAAAGAGATCACATACATCATTCTAATCATCCACCCTCACAAAATTTCACCCCTGTAGAAATAACAATCCTGTTAAAAATGTGAAAGTGTGTGAGGATGGATAACTGGATGTTTGTTACTCTTTCCTGCAAAAACTACTGAACGGATCTTGATGAAATCCGGTATAGTAGTTTAGGGTCTGGATTGTATCCCGAAAAAGTGCAGCGTTCCCGTGGGATACTGCATTTACGCGGGCTGAGCCGCGGCCAAAAGATAGTAACATAAAACTTGTCAAATAAATACTTGGTGTTCAATATTTTTTCCAAATCCCGAAATTGAAATTATATATAGGAGTATGGAACATAAATAGCCCTATTTCAAACATTTCATTGCATCACAAAAGCCACAAATATAATAAATATATCGCTCTATTTGCCTCAACATCTTCGCGGCGACGTGTGTCGTGTCGCAGCATGTTGTGGCCCCACAGGTGCGGCTGGCGGCGTGTTGTGCTGTCACGTCGCTTGTTGACAAGAGGCAATTCGGCGAATTGGCAATTTGACGCGATCGCGGATTGGATTTGCCGGAGCCCGCGGCGGGAAATGATGTGCTTACCGCGCCGTGCAGCCAGCTCTCGCGAGCATCTACACAGCCAATAACGACAGGATGTGTGTGTGTGTGTCACATCGATGGCAATCATTTTCTTTCCATCAGAGGAGGAGGAGGCTCAGAGCAGACAGAGTTATATCAAACAAAACTGAGGCCTACCTTACACCACGACAGTTCAAAGTAAGGCGTAGTTTCGATACATGTGTGTACATGACTGTGAATTTACACGGTGAGGCGTAGCTTAGACCGATCACTGTGTGGTTCGCAGGGCTCTGTGTTTACTTTTTATTTGGTCGGAGCGCGAAGGTAAAACAATTGGCCGTCACAGGACCACACCGAAGTGCATAATAATGAGCCGACGGGGTAGCACTCTGATTGCTACAATTGAAAGGCGGCCTACAGCGTAGCTGCCGTCCGCTGATGGCCTAAAAAGTCCATAGTAAAATTATAATAAAAATTTGCAAGACTCCACTTAGAATCTTGATAAGTAACGTTTATATAATGGTACTAGCTGTTGCCCGCGGCTCCGCACACGTAAATACGGTATCCCACGGGAACACTATACTTTTTGGGGACAAAAAGTAGCCTATGTTTTAATCCAGAGTCCTAGAGAGAGAGATCCCACAGGTGGCGTGTACCAATGAGACTTTTTCAGATCTCAAGTAGATTATACGGACGCTCTAACGGTGAAGGAAAACATCGTGAGGAAACCCGCACATGGTTGGCCCCAGACGTATTGACCAGTCATTCCTCTGGACTAGGCTGACTGTGTTAGGAGAATGTCGTATGTGCTTGGGCAAGCATACGACATTTAAAAAACCGACTGTCCCAGGCACTACAGTATTTCATGAGTGGTTACTTCGCTCGGAGAATACTGTGTAAATCATCCAGTAACGGATGAAAAGGCCTAAGTAGTTTATATACTATTATTGTTATAACGTGTAATATACTATAGTAGGTACACGTGTTAGTTTAAAGATAAAGATAAGACTTGAGATTACTGCTGCAATGGTTGCCTCGAAGAAAACGCTTGAAGCGGCAAGACCGTCATATTGTACATTTTCTTGCCTGGTATACCATACTGTATTTTATTTTTGTAATTGTGCAAATAAAGAATTTGTTATTATTACCTCATTATAAAATCGTTGCAAGAATCTAAAGCCGCCCGCCAAAAAATCCTTCTTACTCCACGATTACACGGCGGCTTAAGTCATACGACTGATGTTGCCTGAGGTAGATTCGTAATACCAATCCTCCTGCGTGCGGGCGGGCGGGGGCGGGCGGGGGGAGACAATTAGTGAGGAGAAGAAATTCACGTCCACCGCCGACGAGCCAATTCGGCAGGCTTATTCGATTTGCATGGTGTGGTGCTAGTGCGGGGCTATTGGGTATCGATATTATCCAAGATACAAGTGGTAGTGGTGTGAAATTATCGATACGATAAAAAGTTCAAAGAGACGACTGATCTCAATATTTCTTATTTACATTTACGTCCATTCAAATGATAAAACGTCTTTCGTTTAAGGAAGTACAATAACCTACTATCTACTTCCAAAATAATTCTTTACATAAGTACTATTACGGTAGGTAGGTATAATATTTATATGAATAGTTAACTCGGAGTTATTTAAATAAGGCTTGCAAAAATTTTGGGTTAAAATTTAAATTCTCAATAGGCTAACGTAACTGTCGGTAAGACGAAATATTTATTTTACTACTACTATTTTAAAACCTAGACTGGCGCAAGTGGACCTTAAGCGATAACGCTGTTGGACAATTACATAGTATGAATTTAGAATAACTTAGTTAAAAAAAAATGAAAATCTAGTTATTTACTTATTTTTCAGGTGGAGGCAACAGGACGGTAGCCACTTACCATCAGGTATGGGATTGCTCGTTTATTTACCTGAATATAACTGTCGAACCGCTACAATTACATGAAACAAAAATAACACAAATAAGTTAAACTAAAATTATTAAAAACTAATATTTATTTTAGAACTGGGTTTTATGTACGAGAGATGTACATAAAACCCACGACTGTAACAGAGTTTGTCACAACTATTTCCTTACAAGTGATTTATATAATTGAATGATATACATAACGAAACGATAGTGATTGATCAAACCTTAGATTATTATAAACGAATAGTTAGCCTATTACAAACAAAATACAAACACAAAAAAAACTTTAACCAGCAAAGTTATTGGCCAAAACCTATAAGTCCTATATTATATTGAAATTAATGTATGAATTTGATTTAAAAAGACTTACGGCCTGATTCATAATCTTCTAATAAGTGTCGGAAAGCTCATTTGGAAGTTTTGTCGCGCTTACTTTATATCGAGTGACAAGAGACAATACGAACACTTATCAGAAGCCCAATTCTCTTAACTATTTTCGATATAATCTCGGTTCGGTCAATGCAACGCGCTGACTTATTTTTCGATTATGATTCGCTTACGCGTCATATCGTTTTCGTGCGAGCAGGACAGCATGAAAATCCATACGAGATTTAACTAATTTTCTTTTGGCTACTGCCTACATAAAACTGTTGAGGCTGCTGCTTCACTTGTCACGTGATCTCTGGAGCTAACACAAAGTGGAGTTTTTTTTTTCTTTTGTCTTAACCGTTCGTATCATCATCAACAAAGGTCCGGCCAGACCGGTGTAGGTGTGAGGTGTGTACAAAACACGCGGGGTATAGAGTTACGTTCACACGAAAACTGCACAAAACGCCATTGTGCGACGATTGTGCCATCCGCCGTATTATGACACCGGCTTTGTGCGAGGCCTTGGGCCTGTTCCGGGTCAAATGTAGACCACTAATGACTTGGAAGTTTTAAAATTTTTTGGTTTTTGTATTCCATACGATAGTTCGGTGTACTCCGTATTGTCCACAGGTGGCCAGTCGTAATAAGAATGACATCTTGAATACGTTACACAATAACGGTTTTTAACGTCGATGACATAATGCGTAGAGAACTTAAAACTTAACGAACCAAAATAATATTTTTTTCCGTCAATCTAATTACTATGTTCAGTACAATATAACAATTGGTAATGTATTCGAGATGTTATTATCACTTACCGTGTGCTTGGTAGTTGGTAGGCAATATGGAATAAAGTATTTCATTCTACCCCATACTTTTTATTTAATCTTTATTCGGACTTTAATACAACAATAAAAGATAATATATGATCAATTCCTAGAAATATTAATTAATCAACGCATCAACATCACAATTAAAACGAATAAGTTTGCGTAACACAGTATTCATAACAAGCTGTATAAACAAGATGGCTGCATATTGTATAGTCGTCATATTATAGTTCCTTAATGAAGACAATAAGGCTCAATTAGTGCGCCTGCGCAGGCGGCGTGGGCGGTACACTGTACTCTATACGGACACTTTAATTAATTGTGATTGTTCTCGATACTTTATTTATTCGTATTTCGTAATCATATTTTGTAATTATTATTTTAAATTATACCCGTTTTAATTAATCATGTCATGCTTTTATCAATTAGATTGTAATTAATTGTATTGTACCTAATTAATTTTACCGATATAAACTGGTCAGTGACCGTCATTGTTTGGTTACAAAAAAAAATAGGCATATTTTATATTTACTGTAGGCACCGAACACTTTTTTTACTTTCTGTAAACTTTTTCAACTTGAAAACGTAAAAATAATAATATTATGATGTTACAATAATATTGTAGGTACAACGTGAAAAAGTTTTATTTTATTGAAAATAAGTACAGTTAGAAACGCATTATTTTTATTTAAAATCCAAATAACGAATTCATATTAATAAAATTATGCAATATGCAAAAATATTAAATACTAGCTTTAGACCGCGGCTTCGCCCGCGTGCAATAGTGTTCTTGGAGAGAAACTACTTCGGCCAAATAACTCTACTCACTGCAATATACTTCTGCACACAATATTGAAAATGTTTTTCGGGTTTCGTACCCAATGGGTAAAAACGGGACCCTAGCACCTCGACGCGACGCGCGAGACCGCTTGATATATATTTTTCGCGCTTGAATATAAATTTTACGATATCTTCTAAATACAAGATATTAATTTAAACTGCATGGCTTATAATGTGTATAAAATGCTCAAAGTGAACAAATTTATTTGCTAAGGTGCATACTGTATCCTATTAATCCTATTAATTTGCTAAGGTGCATACTGTATCCTAATCCTTTAAGTAGCTTCTGAAAATACCATACATAATAATAAGTATGAACTGGGCACGGACAGCTAGTTCTATTAAGTAAACCGCTATGTCCCTGCATTTTTAACCGACTTTCAAAACAGAAGGCGGCTGTATATTTTATGTTCAACGATTAGTCCGCCGTCTGTGGACCGATTTTCAAATTAATTTTTTTGATGTATAGGTTATAATTCTACATTGATATTTTTGACATAAAAGTGGTGACCTGATGATGGGATCCATGAGGAATCGAGGGAACTCCTCGAAATTTATATGGACAAGTATAGTGATTTTGACTTTTTCTGAAGTAGTCCAAGCATATGCTACCAAAAAGTAAGATTTTGCTCCAAGATATACCCTGGACCCAAAAGTACTAAACAGAACTCCTGACTCCTTATAGATACATGTTTGGGGATTTCAACGTTGTTTAAAGAACTGCAAGAATATGCAACTATGTCAATTAGAATAACCATCATCATCACCACCATCATCACACCATACATCATCACGTTATGATGATATAAAAGGTACTTCTCATAGTATTTGACACCGACACGGATATCTTTGAACATTACTCTGCCGTTTATGGACATATTTAAAAAAATATTTTGTTGTTTTAAAGAGTATAATTGTAAATGGTTCCTTTACTCACTAAAGTGGAAACCTGATCCATGAACCGGAATCCATGAGGAAGCGAAGGAACTCCTCGAAATTCATATGGACACATATAACATTTCGACGAGTTGATTTTTACTTTTTCTGAAGTAAAACAAGCATATACTACCAAAAATAAGATTTTGCACCAAGGATTTTTCCTGGATCCAAAAGCACTGAACAGACTGATCTTACTCTGACTAATCATCATCGTCATCTTATGTACAATACCTAATGGAAGCTTGGCGCGTATTCAATTATACATTTGATTGTTTATTTTAAACGTTCTTAAAATGTATAATAATAATTAAACAAATATCACTAAAAAGGGAAAAAATATTATTTTTAAACAAACTATTAAACCGACTTCCAAAGTACAAAAAAATGCACAAAAAAGTATGAAATAAGACGCATTTTCTAAATAATTCCCCTTTTAAATTCGGCAAAAATTTTAACTATTTCTCTACTCAAATCTCATAATTTTGAAGTCGGTACCAGCAAAGTTGAACGTAAGTTCTATAAAATATTGTTTTATCAGGATGTTGTTACCGACTGAGTGAGCTGGCACCGACTTTAAAATTATGAAGATTTTTTATACTTTTTTGTGCATTTTTACTTTGGAAGTCGGTTGAATTTTTTTGGTTTAAAATAATAATAAATCTGTAATATCTTCGAAAATATTCATTTCAATTAGATGTTTTAAAGGGCCATATTGATCTATATTAAATGCACAATGTATTTAACGTACTTAATAGAATGAGGATTAATGATGTATTGTTTAAAAACGCTTTGTAAATAAGCCATTATTTCTCGTAAAAAGTAAAGCATAAAAAATGGTTATTGTGGGTTATCCCTAAGAGATAGACATATACCATTTGATTCCTATAAAATTGACAGTGTTCCTCTACTATATTATGCATGTTATATACATATAAACCTTCCTCTTGAATCACTCTATCTATTAAAAATAACCGCATCAAAATCCGTTGCGTAGTTTTAAAGATCTAAGCATACATATAAAGCGACTTTGTTTTATACTATGTAGTGATTATTGGGGTTTATGCAGTTTTTTGGGGAAGACTTACAGTCTTGCTTGCTGCTGTTATGTATTCATAATTCAGGTTCTATCGAACAAGTTAACAGCGCCGTTGAATACGAGTAAATACTTAGTTCAACCTCGTCTGCAGTCGTTGCGATTTAAATATTTTGAGGCGTCCTAGTGCAAAAGAAAATGTTTAGAAACTGGTCGAGCAGGAACTAACTTCTTTTCTGCTTATTAAATTGAAATATTATCAAGATTTTTCGAAATTTGAATTCAGCATTTACAATTCTCAAGGAGTATTTGTATCGGAGGGTCTGAGGCGGTAATAGCGGCGGTAATAAGTTGTTGGCCGCGCGCGGATCAGCTAAGCGCGACGATTTGCCCGCAAATTGGATGATTGCGGGGGTGACGGTGAGTTTGCGAGTCCGTGAGCTCGTGAGTCGGCGCGTCGGTGGGCTCGTGAGTCGCGAGTCGGGGCGTCGTTAGGGCGCGAGGGTCGAGGAAAATGATATTGTTGAGCGGTTAATGATGTAAAGATGCGAAAACACGTTTTTAATATATTTATAATTCGGTGTTGTGTGTCGGGAACTTTATACTAATTGGTATTTATTTAAAATTCAGATAAGGCTCTGCACACACCAGCGTCATGTTTAAGGTCCATATGAAATTCCTCAAGCTACAATTGAATTTAGCATATGGTAGACACGTATTTACTTAGAAATAGAATTTGCATTTATGGAGCTACAAGCACCTAACGTAGCCTAAGGAACTATATAATAATATTGTGTATAATGTAATAGCCCGCTATGAAGCCACATGTCGCTAGCTGCGCTGTAGAAATTTTAATGAAATTTCGTGTGAAGTTGACCTACACTTGTTTATTACCAGCGTTCCTAAAATGAAAAATTGTCTTGCTTTAATTCTTTACATCGTGATTAATGACAATATGTTTGCATTTGTATTTCTTTTAGGTCAAGCAGGAACATTTAACAGTGGCGTAAACGTAACGTTATCGAATGAAACCGATTTCATGTTTGTTTTTTAGTTTTTCTATTATAATTATCTGTGAAAACTTTTAATTGGCCTTCTTGTTTGAGTAATTCTAATTATTGTTCTTGTGTGTATCCTTAAGGTTTCCGAATGGTATAAAATAAATATATAAAATAAGATACCTATCTACTATTAGGCGCAAATTTAAAATAAAAAAAATATCTTTTTATTCAGAATAATAAACAAGGTCTTGTTTTGTAAACGTTAAACAAAGAAGAAAAAAAGGATTACAATTACCACCGGTTCGGAACCCTAACTCGGCGAGAAGAACCGGCGTAAGATACTCGCGATCAACAGATTTTGTAAGTGATTCTTATTATTTGTCCTATATAGTGGTATTCAATTGAAATACCCAGTATTTAAAAAAATATTTTAAGTCCAATCTAGTGAATTAGGCAGCTATTTTAATTGTTGTCTAAAGGATGGCTCGGGGCACGGCGGCGAGTCGGCGGCGAGTCGGCGGCGAAGTGTCGCTAATAGGCCCAAACAACGAGCGCCGCGGGCCAATGCGGGGTAAGCTTGCTGCGAATAAATTCTATTCGGTGTCTTTTGAAGGTCGGCTTAAAATGAATAAATTTAGTGAAATACGAGTTGTTGAGAGTAGTAGGAAGTAGGAACTCAAGTATTAATGAGGCCGGAGCCAGCAAAACAGTATTTAAAAGTCGGCTAAAAAGTAAAAACCTATATTGTTGCTGCTATAGTATGTGTTAATTATGTGACTAATTATGAAAAATCTATAAATACGTGAAGCAAAAACTTCTGACCCCTTTTTACTCAAATGAGGAGTATGAAATTTGGCACAGTTAAAGTTTATTTGGAGGAAGGTGTGCAAAATGAGGCTATTTTTTTTAATGATGCTATGCTAAATACATCAAATTAACAAAAAAAAGTTATATACACTAGTGTCGTCACACTATCATGGTATAATTTTTAATCGTTTATATAATAACATTTTGGATTCGCACACAAGAGTTCCACAAAACGGACAAAAATCACGTTTGTTGTAATGGAGCCTCCTTAAATATTTGTTTTATTCTGTTTTTAGTTTTCAAAATTTGTGAAAAGGAAATCGGCAAGTCGCCATACATTTACTGCCTGGTAATAAAAATACGTGGCCACAAAAAGTATTTATTGTAAGTTGTACTCTATGAACATAGGAACAAAAAAAGGAATAATATTATACATCAAACTCGGGAGATAAAAGATAATTGATTAAATATAACCTAACCTATTGTTCAATAAATTGCCCTAGTGGCGGTTTGCTGAAAAGCGACATATATTAGTTGTGATGTCAATTACATAATTATTATTATTTTTAACTCTCACCCGCCGAGAAGAACCGGCGTAGGAAACTCGCACGGGGTCATCTTTTAGCAAAAATATGGAAAATTGTTCTTTTGAATTAAATATTTATTTTACATTGCAAAAAAAAGTCAAAAGTACACAAGTACATAGAGACAGCCTTGCAGGGGAGCATCTTGTTCCCAAGGTGTGCAATCGTTAGCAAAATCATTTACTTTTTAGTAAGTTTTGGCACACAAACGTTCTTTGACTACTTTTTTAAATTTATTAATAGAAAGGTTTTGAACGTTTTCTGGGATCCTATTGTATAGGCGTAGACACTGGCCCTTAAAGGATAACTTACTTTGCTAAGTCTTATCACTGGTGTCTGGTACATCTAGCTTATGCTTATTTCTAGTGTTTATACAATGATTATCACTTTTCTTCTTTAAATTGCTTAAGTGTTTTCTAACGTTTAATAAATTATCAAAAAATATACTGAGAAGCTACGGTCAGTACACCTATTTCTTTAAACTTTTCTCTCAGAGATTCAAAAGGGGACATTTTATAAATACCACGAATAGTTCGCTTCTGCAGCACAAAGATTGAAATTATGTCGGCAGCATTTTCCCATAAAATTATGCCATAAGACATTCTACTATAAAAGTAGCTGAAACATACCGTTTCGTGCGCGTGCCATTTCTTCATCTGAAATTTCTCAAATTTTTTGACTGCATATGCTGCAGAACTGAGTCTATTTGCTAGGTTAGCATATGAGGGCCCGACTGAAATTTACAATTTAGTGTAATACCTAGGAATACAGTGGAGTCTACCAAGTTTATTTTCCCATCATTGAGTAGTAAATTGGTTTCTACTTGCCTAACATTTGAGAAGCTAAACTTTAAACATATTGTTTTATTTGCATTTAAAAGTAAATTATTAACACTAAACCAGTTTACTATATTTGAGAGAGCAATGTTTACCTCGTCGTAATTTTTATTATCATCGTAAATTAATCGCCAAAGAGTACTATCTCATGCCTATCTTGAACTAGGTAAGGCAAGTCATTTATGTAGATGAAATTAATAACTAGTATGTTTGGAAACCCAATATGCTAACAGATAAATGATTTATATAGCTTTCGCGTTACGAAAACCAAAAACATAATAATTACTTTTCTTGGTATAAATAGTAGAATGGGATCTATTTCACACCCCAAGTAAGATATTTTTTTCATAAAACTAGTACTAAACTGTTAAACTATAGAAAAACAAAATAACTCTTTATACACCAATAAAAAATAAATGTATCTATTGGGCCCCTAGATGGAGCTTTTACGCCTGAAATTGACAATTTACAGCATGACAACCTATGATATGATGACAACGATTACCACATGTAAGTACGTATTTTGCATATGATATGATGACAACAATTACCACATGTAAGTACGTATTTTGCATATGATATGATGACAACGATTACCACATGTAAGTACGTATTTTGCATATGATATGATGACAACGATTACCACATGTAAGTACGTATTTTGCATATGATATGATGACAACGATTACCACATGTAAGTACGTATTTTGCATATGATATGATGACAACGATTACCACATGTAAGTACGTATTTTGCATATGATATGAATATTCAGAGATTCATAACTTTTTATTTCCAAGTCCTAAAAATATAATCTTAATTTTTTATATATTAACTTTTTAAGTACTATAAAACCACATAATAATATGTTTGAAACTTGGCCGCTCTTGATGGAAAATTGGGCAGGATTCGCCAGTGTTCTTTCAACTGTCTAGCTAACTAATAAAACAGTTTTTCTACAATTTACATTATTTTGGATAAATAAACTAGGGGCTTAGTCAAGGTGACTTCTTTAACTACAACTACGAAAATAAAAAAATGTATAGGATTGACGTCATATTATTTCATAATAATTATCGTTATAACATTACACTTTGTCGTCTTAGGGTGTCTTAGGCTGTAGGCCTTAGGGCCCCTGAACTTCCATCGTCACCACTAAGCTCTTTCACTTTGCTCCACATTCACATACAATTTACATACAATCGACAATGGAACTTTCCAAACTGGATAAAAAAACAAACACACTAATGCAGGGAAAATCTTCGCGGACCGCGACGGTGGGCATTGTTGGTGGGCAGCGGGCCGGAAAAATATAATGGTCGGATAATAACATTATAGCTTTCTCCAGGGGAGGGGGCGGTAAGATGGTGGGGAAGGGGGCGGGGCCGTGTACACACGGAGAGTTAGGGTCAGCTCACACCGAGACGCGATGCGGCGCGCAATTTTCACGTTTCCGTACCCAAAGGGTAAAACGGGTCCCTATTACTAAGACTCCGTTGTCCGTCCGTCTGTCTGTCAGTCTGTCATCAGACTCTATCTCATGAACCGTGATAGTCAGACAGTTGAAATTTTCACAGAATAAAAACATATACTAAAAAACTCGTGCTACTCACACTTGGCCGGTTATTAAGATAGCGATTCTAAATTGAACTTTATTCTCTACATACACGATTCATTGCAAGAGCAGCCCTGCGCTGCGCATCGCGGTGCGGCTCGAAACTCGAACCGTTTCAATGAAACGGGTATGTCGTGTGTAATAATAAAGTTCAATTTCGAAGCGCTATATTAAAAATGGCGCGCCGCGTCGCGTCTCGGTGTGGGTGACGCTTAGATCTGTGGCTCGCAGTTACAGTTAAGTGGAGGGGTTTTGTTTTGTGTTCAATCGAACGATATTGCGTTAGGGCGAGCGACACGTGACTGTCTTAAAGCTGTGGGCGATTTAGCCTTGAGACAGACTTGACTATGTACAAAATTGTCATATGACATGACATTAACATTGTGGTTGCGATGTATGTTATTAATTACCGCATGAATACTGTGTCGCTGGCGGTTGCGTTGTGGTCGCGTTGTGGTTGCGATGTGGTTGCGATGTGGTTGCGATGTATGTTATTAATTACCGCATGAATACTTTGTCGCTGGCGGTTGCGTTGTGGTCTCGTTGTGGTCGCGTTGTGGTTGCGATTTGGTAGCGTTGTGGTTGCGATGTGTTCGGTATCACACACGACGAGGAATCCAAAATGTGTTACGTGTGAATAGTACCACAATAGTACTATTTAATTCATCTATACAAATAAATAACATGAAGGTGTATTTAATCATTATTAGTAATTTATATTTTTAAATTAATAAATAAGAATCAAAACTTAAAAACTATAACCCGACCTCAAATTATAATAGCCTACGTTACTCGGGCGATCATTACGAATCTTTTGACACCTCATTAGTTAAAATCGGATCAGTAGTTTAAGCGCTCGGGTGGAACAAACATACATAATATACTAGATTGCTCAGAAGATCATTTGTCCGTAGATGTAGGGCCTGCATAAGAGTGGGAGGTCAACGATTTGAATATTTATTTCAAATACGTGGAAAATAAAATATTCTTAATGTTAAACTTTGTTTTGTATTAACCCGCAATGGTCCGGTACAATTATTTTTTTAAAGTTTCCCAATCTAAATTTCTTCCTTTAGTACATTTTTCTTTTCTTTTCTACGTTAATGGCAATAATTCACTATTCATGGTAGATACAATGATGAAATGTACCATTATAAAATCTACCTGAAACCGACATTATTTAAAAATATCGGTCACTCACTCTCGTGCCTTCAAACATTTTTTTTTTATACCCAAAATGTTTAGTCTTCGATTAAAAAATAAATTAAGCAAAATTTTCCTAAAATAAATGGAACTTGCATATTATTTTTTATTGATATTTACTGTTTATTTATCAGCATAGTTAGTGTATAATATCAATACAATAAAACACCATTATAATTCATTCATTTCTGGTCATAAGTGCTCAAAAAACTAGAGCAAACTAAAAAAATAGACTTTTCTCTAAATAAAACTTATCTTAGGTACTACATATGATAGATTTTATTTGAATTTTTTTTGAACGGCCATAAGTTCTACTATAAGACATTTCAGGGTTATCTATTAATTACCGGACATTGTGTCTGTATACTGTATATTACATAGACTGCAAAAACCATTACGTATATTTAGTCAGGAAAAAAATTGTGGTAATTGCAAATTAACAGCTTTGCACTAAAGTCTTATGATAATATATACCTAGACCAAAAAATCCATTTTAAATTTTTTGTCTATCTATCTGTTTATTCCGGCTAACCTCTGCTACGGCTGGACCGATTTTCACGGGATTTTCACTGGCAGATAGCTTATGTTAGTAGGAGTAACTTAGGCTACATCTATCTTAGGGATCCGTTACATCTACGCAAACGAAGTTGCAGGCAGCAGCTGTCAATACAAATATACGACCACGTGGTGTGGGTGCGGTACATGTGGCGCGACCCTTATACTGATCCTTACCAGTCAAATTATATATAGTCACTGGCGCCGGCTCGGCTCGGCCAAATAAAGCGTTAACTTGTGAGCTGACGGCGTGAGAATCCCGCAAATGAGCTGGTACTTACACAAATATAATTGCTAATGCCGATCCTAAGCCTCCCAAACATGTCCTGCAGCCTGCCCCGCCCTTGTAACAGGCGAGTAAGGTTTGGATTCCTGTGACATGGCGGTGGAGGCGCTAGTATCGCGATTCATCAGCGTAGGGGCAGGCGGGGGAGCGGGTGGCTCCTTATAAGTGAATAACAATAATTGTAGAGGTGTAGACGGTCTCTACATTTTTTTACAATTTTACAGTTGCACGGTTTACCGAATGCATGTAGTTTTTGTTAGATTAAATTTTATTCTTCTATCTTTTGAAATTATATTTTGTAAAATGATGTTAATAAAATATGATTATATCACATTACATTACATTACATTACATTACATTACATTATATTACATTACATTACATTACATTACAAATCATTGTATTTTGATATATTTTAACACGTTGCATTAACACTTTAAATTTTACTAATATTTTTTATGCAGAAATTTGTGAGAATGTGTAGATGTACATTTATTATCTTTATTATTTCATAAATTCAACCAGAACTCATAGCCTGGATTTACATGGAAACTATTAATTTTCATCACCGAACAATGTACGGTGTGAATAAAGAGGGAGTAAAGACACAAAGAAACCCGTTTCAAAAACATTTATCAACATCTTAAAAAATATATCAAAATCGTATTACTATTGACTTAAATCATGTCGCCAGTTCCACAATCTTCCTCTAAGGGTCAATTCACACCGAAACGTGATGCGCGACGGCGATGCAAAAAAGCAATACAAAATTGAAATGTCAGATACGACGTGACGCCGTTTGATGAATTTGTTTCATAATACGATTCACTTAATATGGCCATTTTAGACCTGCAGGCCTTTATATTATCTGTTATCATGTAGGTCGTTTAATTACCAGAAGCGGCGAATATGACAACACGGCCGTTCCGCATTAACAAGGCACTTTGTAAGCGCTCCTTAACTACTAACGACTTCACTTGTAAAATCTCGTTTTAATTTGTTATTTTTAATTACCGTTGTCAAGATGTTCATTTTTCAGTAGCGATTTCATATTTTTTTCTTTTCGATGTATTTTATTAAGCAGTGTACAATTGTTATTATAGAAACACAATGTTTCCCGACTTCCTGCGCGCTAAAATAAAACTCGCGGGAACGCCGATTTTGTTGCGATCAAAAGTAGCCTATGTCCTTCCTTGTAGTCTAATCTATATATTATATCTGTCTCAATATTCATCAAAATTGGTCCAGTAATTTCGGAGCCTATTCAATGCAAACAAACAAACATACAAACAAACTTTTCCTCTTTATAATATTAGTATAGGTTTTATAATTACGTAGATAAAGTTACCTTAATGTAATTGAGTAAGTGTATTCCGACTGTGGAATTTAGTTTACATTATACGTAATATCTTAAAATTAATTTTCAATTATGTTATTTTTGTTTTTTTGCGAGGTATTATAAAAATGTGGAATATTAGAGCCCATTTTGCATATGATTACTGTCTGGCTCTTTCCTACTAAAACACTACTAACAACTAAATTCCTACTAAGGAGAGGGAATAAAATACTTAGTTTAGTAGTAACTAACTTTGTAAAATAACTAAGTTGGCAACATGAATTCTGAAATTGATGATTTTCATAAATTAATAAACACGACCGTAGCTCACGGCAACCAGAACGAACTGATGCGATTTTTCCGTGTGTATGCTCGAATCCGTTCAGACCGAAATGACGTCAGTTGGGTCGGATGCAATTTTTTTCGTGTATGTGCTCGAATCCGTTCAGACCGAAATGACGTCAGTTGGGTCGGATGCAATTTTTTTCGTGTATGTGCTCGAATCCGTTCAGGCCGAACTAACGTCAGTTCTTACTGAAACGATCGGCCTCTCGTCTGTGGGGGCCTTTAGACAAGTAAACACTGAAGAACGAGGTAAAGTTGTAATGCTGTGGCCTCAGTAAGTGGCCTCAGGAAATGCCGTTAATTTTCTACGAAGACTGTGGACAAAAACGCTGCTGTATCCAAGAGTAAGAGTGGCGATGTTGCGCTACATTTTTAAGATAGCGATTCAAAATTGAACTTTATTTATTACTCAAGAAGATACTAAATGTAATGTCTCATTGTGCGAAATAAATGTCTATTTATTTACTTTATTTATACACGTTTCATTGAAAGAGTTCGAATTTCGAGCTGCACTGAGCTGCATAGCGCGGCCCCGCTCTTGCAATGAAACGACTTGAGTAATTAATAGAGTTCAATTTTGAATCGCTATCTTAATAATGATGCGCCGCGTCGCGTCTCAGTGTGCACTGACGCTAATCGCCGCTTACTCTTGATGTCAGATGTTTTGACACTTGACTAACAACCGACGTAATCGCAACAATCGACGGTGATATCCTAATGGATACATACCAACTTTATGCTTGGACTATACTAATAGTATAGTCCAATCATAATGTTGAGGCGTAGTGGGTAGTAGTCTGTATTGCTGTAGTAGACACGTGCGCTGTCTGGCCAGCGAAACGTAACCGAACCGCCATCATCACTAATTGCGTAACGCGAGCTGTTTGCCGGCCACTCCGCGTTAATTACCGCGTAGTGTGCCGCGCGCGTGTTCCCATACAGTACACAGTCAACAGTAGACACTGCAGCCCAAATTGAACTAACACGTGTAGTGTTACACCGGCTCGTTAATTTGTGTGAATGTTACATCTGTGGGTCTAGCAGGAACATTTGACAGCGGCGTAAACGTAACGCTATCGAATGAGCAATGCTCATATGGAAATATGTATAAAATATGACAGCGCCCAAACAAGTTTCATTCGATATTGGCTAGACTTCCGTTGCCGTAGCGTCATATATTTAATTATTTCAGAACTTCGTTGTCATTCCGATGTTGCTCCTTGTATAAGGCCCGTGTAGGTCGATTCTGCTAATTAAATCTTACAATAGTTTCGATGCAGTCTCGATATGCTAAAACAGCAAAACGGTATTCTCATAAACGTCAAACCAACGTCAAACACGTTTTGATTGGTCCAAATTCCAAAATCAGTGTATGATAACGAGGCGATTCATTTATAATTCATTGAAAGGAAATTTAAAGTACTTATGAGTCAAATGAGTCTAAAACGGGTCGCCACGTCTCAGTTCCTGCTGTCCGTGTGTGTTCCGCGTGTGGTCCGTTAGGGACGTCGGAATGTAAGGGATAATTGTGTTCTGACTGAAAGTTGTCAATTACGAGAAAATAATGAGAGCGATCTACTTGCTAAAGGATCAAATTCCCTGACAGTACATATATTTTTCTGATTTCGATATAATATATCTTATTAAAACAAAAAATCAGCAGACTTCATATCTGGCAACCGTAGCTATTAGCTCCCTTGTGTTGGCTTATCAGTCTCGAAAATTACTATTTGTGTACAATTACACTATCGAATACAATAAAAGTAACTATCGGTAGATATATAAATTATAACTTACTGTAAATAAAATACATAGCATTCCTATTTTTTCAATCTGATAAAGTTTCTATCATGTAAGATATCTTTCGTAGTTCACATAACACTATAAATAATCACTTAACACAGTTAAATAAACAAAACACACATGTGCGTTTTGTTTACACAACAACTTATCCCCAACACGATAGTCGGTAAGGGTTGGCGACGGGCTGATCGTGATGATACATTACAATGTAGTGTTCTACCGAGCTTACACCCCACAATCCACACATGCGATACTCAACACAAAGAGACGAGCGTAAGATTTAGGGCCACGCTTTTCATCAAAACTACGACATATTTTATGCGTAAGACTTAGTTTTTTTTTGTTCTTTTTAAAGTTTAAATATTAAAAAGCATACTACTTTTGTATAATTATTAATAAACGTACAAACATATTATGAAAACAACCTCAAGTTGTGGAAACGCGGTCGGGGACCAATAACACTGCGCGCAAGCTCTACGTTCTATCTATCTGGCGACAAAAACCGGTATTGTCTATGGAACTTCTTGTCTGTGTATCTGTTTGTCTGTCTGTCGGGGGTCCGTCTGTAGTGTTTGCTCGGTTTGGCCTAGCGTCAGCGCCGAGCTACTCCGATGACTTTCAACTGGTTATTAGCGAGTACTCAAATATTATCTCCCCCGTGTGTCAATACTCCGCTCACACTTGGCTGCGTCTCGCCGCGAGCCGCGGTAGTAATCCGGCCAATTTTGCAATTTTCGATCGTTTGATGCGTTCTTGACGACGCAATCGATTTCCTACTTGTCGATGTTTGTTAATAACTTCAATTTGCATTATCGATTAATCACGAGTCTCGTAATAAGCACTAAATCAGGAATGTTTTGGAATATACTAGAGAACTTTCATATCGATACGCGGCGTCGCGTTACGAAACTCAAGGCGCACAGAACGGGCTCGATTTTCGCAGTTGATGTATTATAAGGAGTTGGAATTGATTTCTAACATTGATTTATTTTCGATATAGTTATGTAATAAAACTAAACCAAATAATTTAACAAAATCAGCACACATGCTTATTAGAAGTTTCGTAAATTATCCCTTTTAAAAATAGATAATTTTCTCGTCAACTACAATATAAGATATAGGTAATTTTTCTAATATATTGAATTGTTTTTACACCTTTTAATGTATTCAACAATCATATTTTAATCTTGTGACACGTACAAACTATCCAAAATTCAAATATTACCAAAAAAAAGTAAAAACAAAATACAATCCATACAATCCACGTAAAACTACTCCCAAACGAGCATTCGGCTTAAACGAAAGCCATTGTAAACGAAATGTCTAATAATAATTAAAGCGAAGTAAAAGTGAAGAGATACGAAATAAAATGTGATACTCGACGCCACTTAACACAGACACCCGACACCACGGGACAGCAGTCTCTATAACGATGGAATACGGTGGGTACTCGCGTGGCGCGCGACACAGCCGGGGCGCGTCATGGTGACAGTGTTTCCCGACAGTAGCGAGTCAATCTGACACTCGATAACAGTGGCGGTGTCTGACGTATCAGCTTTCGGAACACATGCACTGCATTACAGGCCTAACACTCTATTAACTTGTTAATAAACACGTATGAGATACATTTGTTGAAAAAAGTTTGCTACAAACTATTGAAGGTTTGATATTTAGGTTACTACCTCGCGATGGATAAAATTATATAAGAGCCACACACATTAAAATGGTCTCATTAGATACCTAATAATATTCTTTACATTATTGAATAATTTATTTTATTTATTTCTTACAAAAAAATATACATTTTGAATCTAAAGGAAAAGAAATATTTTCTTACTTTTTATTCTCATTTTATAAATACTTTTTAATTGAGCCAATTAACCTCAATTTTCTGTTATTATTTCTCATAAAATAAATCAGCTGTGAAAGTATAGGAATACACTTGGGTATTATATGCAATTTTACAAATTTTGATTAAAAAATTACATTTCTGTATGTGCGCATCCCTATACTTTAATTCGGCAGCTGATTGTCAGTAGTATAAATACTTATTTATTTACTGAGGAATATCATTATTTTGTTTATTGCAGCTTCCTATAAGGGTTACATATTCTTTTGAGGTACGGAACCCTAAACATGCCTCAAAGTTCCCATTTTATGCTAATTAATTTCGAATGCGTCGCAATTACGCTTAATATTATTGAGTAATATATACTAACTAGAGGTCGAAATTAGACCATAATTTGTATAATTTTTAAGTTTGAACTTCTTTTTTTACGTAATTAAAATATGTAAATGTTGTCTATGTAATGTGAAAGAAAGATAAAAATTGTGTCAAACCAAACCGTCCGATTTTTTATTTTCAACACCCAACAACTGTTACTCGTACTATACAAACGTATGGTATTGTGAGTGAGGTAGTGTTTTGTTGTTATTTTTATTAATTGAATAATAATGATAAACATTTGTTCAGCGATCACACGCACACCACACTATACTGCCACACAGTATCGACATTACAAAAATAAAATGGACATTTGCCTAACCCACACAGAAAAAAAAACATAGATTATATATATTAACAAACAACAAAGAATAGTATGTATTTCTGAGCATTATTTAAAAAGAATATTAGCTTTCTGCACACCTTCCTAAACATCAAATTTAACATGTCCAAATTTCATACTCCTCTGTTGGTACAATTCTCGTAAGCAGCTTCAATCGATAAGCTTTTCGACATTTATTAGAAGATTGTGAAACAGACCCTTGGCCTTTAGTCAAGATGTATTCGATGATTTCGACGGCCAATTTCGAAATCAAAAATGTACGGGATTTGATCGCTAAGTGACATGTCGCTTGCGATGCCCTATGTCAAATCCCATACATTTTGTTTTCGAACTTCACCGTCGAAATTATCGAATGCATCTTGACTACAGGCCCTTATTAGAGTACTGATGCTGCGCCGCGCCGTAGAGCTCGTAGACCAGGCGTAGACAGTCTACGCGCTAGTAATATGCATATTAGTATATTTTTATCCGCCCGCACAAGTACAGTATCCCAAAGGAATACTGCACTTTATCGGGATAAAAAGTAGCCTATGTTTTAATCTAGAGCCTAAACTACTACCATACTAAATTTCATCGAAATCCGATCAGTAGATTTTGCGTGAGAGAGTAACATCCATCCATCTTCACAAACTTTCAAATTTATAATATTAGTAGGACTAGCTGGTGCCTTTTTCTTGAACTTCGTTTACGTAGAATTAACGAAAACGGAACACTTTTATTTAAACGGAATACCCTAAGATTCAAGAAGAAGAGAAAACATCGGCTATCTGCCAGTGAAAGTCCCGTGAAAATCGTTCAGCCGTTTCAGGGATTAGCCGAAACAGACAGACAGACACAGACGGACAAACAAAAATTAAAAAATATATTTTTAATGTAATTAATTTAATGTAATTACCGCATAAATTACTTTTATATTCATTTAGTGGAAAGCTTTTAATTTAAAATTACAAACAGACACTTCAATGTATTTATTCGTATAGATCATAATATTATATACGTGAAGCACAAACTTTCAGTACATTTTTACGAGAATTGTGCGAATGGAGGAGTGTGAAATTTAACACAGTTAAAATTTATCTGGAAAAAAGGTGTGCAGGAAGGTAATATATTTTTTAAATACTGCTTAGAAATACATATTACAAACATTAATAAAAAAAAACAACAACACATACTACCGCAGATTATTAACACACACTACCGTGCGTTTAATAGATACAATGTTGTTACAAATTGACATTTGTCAATCTGTCACAACGTTTTTTTGTACTTATCTAAGAGGCAAAAGAACCCTTATAAAGTTTAAACTTAAAAATGATATGACTTATTATGGGCGAAGCTTGTCCGCTAGTTATTATTAAATGAATAACCACAGTGTAATAAAAATTATGTGCAAAACAAAGTTGTGTTAGGTAGGTATTACTCCCCACACCGATTTTGGTGACGGTGGCCGGTTTCATTGAAACCAGGCTAGTTACGCAGGAGTAATTTTATAGTGCCCAAGTGTGTGCATAGTACACAAGGGCACTCTCTCTTCCTTTACTCTCGTAACCCAGTGGGACGGATAACCGACACGACTGGCGAGAGATCAGGCGCAGGTCCGACTTTTGACATGCCCATCCGACGCATGGATCATCTTTCTTGTCAGACAATCAGGGCATCAGCCTGCAATGTCCTAACCAAACTTAGAAACAACATTTTTGTTGTTCCAATGCGGGAATCGACCACGACCCCTCCGAGCCGAGGACGGCTGTTAGATAGGTATAATATTGTATTGAAGCATTGAGGCAAAATAAAGTTACTTCATACCGATTTGAGATTCGTTATCGATATCATGTTGCAAATAAAAATACATTTTTACCGCATTTTATTGAGATCTATTTTTATTTGAAAATTAGGTAAATTTTCATTTTTACCAGTATGATAGCAACAAAATGAAGAAGCTAAAACTGGTTTAAATACAGTTAATTGTTGAAGGAAGATATTTTATTGCCGCTGACAAATATGTTGGTACTAAAAAAAATATGATTAATTAAGTAATACGACGTATATTTCTCTTATTTTATATATTTTATCCGACTACGGCGAAGCCGAAAGGTTATGATTTTGGATTTTTTTCTTCTAAATGGCTACTGATGAAACTAATGAACTGAATTAACGTAATTATTATTGATAACTTGATATCCCTGCGAAATGGACAGGTCCTGTAAGGTTTATAAGTGTTTGTTTATTGCCTTACATTCACGTTTTCAAACTATTAAATACTAAAAAAATTTTTAAATTAAATGTATTATCTAAGAATATAAACACATCACTGGACGTGGCACACAAGATTTTTGCGCTAAAACTTTTTGCTAAAATCAGCAGCAAAATTATGTTGTATTTGGGGCATTTTAAATTGTAATATTTACATAAATATGTACTCGTATGTGCTCGAGAATCCAAGATGGCGGCCGCAAATCTTTGTTTACGTACTCCAATTACGACGGCGCTCGACTCCGCCGCTGCGCATTGTTCGAGTCCCTAATTTTCGCATTAAAAATGGCGCCTAAACAACGGCTGCGAACGACCAGCTCCTTTGTTTCAGCGACCGCGGCCATCGCGCCCGCGACCATGGCGCGGGAAAGTGTACAAATGGCCGCCGGCAGGTGGGCCCCGCACCCACGGGCCAAAAGTGCATGTCGATGGCGGTGCGATTTGCTTTTAACGCGATATTTTCTAACCTCGTGTCCCACCTAAGCAAATTCCGCCGTGCGTTTCGAAGAGTTCCACCTGACGGGCCCGAGAGGGCAAAAGGGACCCTACTCGCAGCGGCGTAGGTCGAATATCCATCTGGCGGCCAATTGGCTTATGATTTTTGATATCGGCCGGCCGAGCCTGCGCGCTGACGATTGACGTTCGCCGGATTCATTACCGAGACAAAGGCGGCTGCGCGGGGGGAGCGAGGGGGGTAGGGGGGAGGTCGACCCCCCGGCTACTCCCCGCACCCCCCGGCACCCCACCCCCGGCCACTTACCTAAATCAGGAGCCCGTATTGTTCGGTATTAGTTTCTAGTTAATGGGGAGGGCGCTAAAGAGCGCCGGTTAATTGACAAAAATAACTCCCTTTACCACGGCACGGGCGAGTACAAATTCATTATCTTATTGAGAACATAAATTACTTAACTTTATACATAAGAGGGTATGCCCGTAAGCCCGTGTACACAGGCATTTTGCTTCGTCTACGTCTGCTTGTACAAACATTAGCACACATTTGGTAAATGTATTATAAAGATATTAACTTTTAGACGATTTTAAGTGTCCAAAAGATTCTAAATTGAAATATTTTAAATATATAAAATACTTTAAAATCTTACTAATATTACATCTATTAATTTGTAAATAAACCGGGAAAATTTCATACCTACAATATAGTAAGAAACATAATATTATTTACATAGTGTGCCTAATTTTTAAATAGAACAAAAATTAGTTCTCTAGAAATTGCCTAGGCCCTTGACGCTTAAATCTTGTCTACTCTGAATGTGAAAATCAAGAAGCTAAGCTATATCTTTGTTTCCAACACTTTTATTCACATCCAAGACAAAATTATTTGGAAACGGTCCAACATTTTTGGCAACACCTGTACAAAAATTGGCCAACTGCGAGTCGGGCTCGCACACGAAGGGTTCCGTACAAAACAGCAAAAAAAAAAACACGTTTGTTGTATGAGAGCCCCGCTTACATTTATTTTATTTTATTCTGTTTTTAGTATTTTTAATATTGCGCCAGCGAGATTCAGCCTCGTGGCAGATAGACGGACTACCTGTCTACTATCTACCAATAACTATTTGTTAAAAACGTCGTAATTCAATCATTTTCCGGTTTTCTGCGATACAAATGTGACGTTTCTAACAAATAGTTATTGGTAGATAGGTTATTGAAGCAGGCTGCTAGTAACAGGGTCCCACGTTTTACCCTTTGGCTACGGAACACTTAAAACCGCCCCGTAAACTTTACAAAAAATTATATTTAAATTACCATAAGTAAGTGAATATTTTACTTCTAAATATTTGTAAGTCAGTTTAAAAACTAAGCAGTTGGTTGTGAATTTTATGTTTTTTTCTCGAATTATGATAAATAGCATAGGGACACAAAGGTACCTACTATATTATGTATTGTTAATAAAATTTAATTTATATCGAGACGCATAATATTTTTATTCCTACTAATATTATAAAAATAAAAAAAATTGTTTGTTTGCATTGAATAGGATACGAAACTTTTGGACCGATTTAGATGAAATTAGGCCCCATATGTAGAGCAGACCTCGTGGAAGGAAAAATGTACGGTCCGAAATTTCTTTTTGCGCACTCTTCTAATAAACGCTAGAAAAGTCACGAGCTATCATGGCTCAGCAGGACACACAGTTCTCCAATAAGATATTTTCATAATAAATAAACAAAGATATTTTAGACTATTCGCTACTATATCATATAATATGTCAATATAGCTTACTTGAACTGCATAATGTGAACAAGGATTTTGCGTTATTGGTTAATATTGACATTTGTACGCATGATTTACTGACTTCTTAACGCGAATAGACTATAATTTGTCACAATTACATTATGTTATACTAGATTTACTCGCTCGACAAGCAGCCTATCAATGAAATCCTTTTGATGTCTCGTAGATACGCTTGCCAAGCTGCTTGCGTAGCGTGTGTTGGCGCTATAACGAGATACTCACCGCTAAGGTGGGGCTGTGCCGTGGGGCTGTAGGGGGACTTGATCTGCGGGAAACCTGCAACAAAACCTCCAGTTAGCAACAGCGAAAAATATTTCTCTAATTTTGCCTTTTTTAATCAGTAGATACCTATTAAATTAACCTTTAAATTACTAAGATACATTATAAACTTTACAGGCAACTAACCAATATGACTCTGTAACCAGTATGTACCTTTAATAAAAAAATTATTCATTCATTCATTAAAGACTTGGCACGAATTAAAAAGAGAAAATTAAGCGTAGTTTTGTAATCACTAACGTTATTACGTATTACGTTATCTTCAAGTGCATGGTTATTTCACATTAGATATAGAACTACCTACTTCGTTACATTAAAATATAATTATTTACGGAAAGTAAATGTAACAGAAAACTTGATGCCGAACTGTGTCTCACCAAAGTGTCTTACGATATCGTTCGTAATTCAAACGTGGACAATTCTTCTCCTTCATCTTCCACAAACTGAAAATGAGGGTGTTTGTTATTTTCTCTGCCGCTAGGGGGTTGACCCAACGCATACAAAGCGTCATCTGGTGGCGTAAGTGGTATCAAATACGGTCCATGAGAATTTTCGATTCTTTTTCTGTCACCAGGCGGCGCTCGGTAGCCCGACGGTCCTTGTCGTGTCAAAAAGCTGTCAGATGTCACAAATTTAAAAACCCTCATTGAGACAAAATAAACGATCCAGATACGAGTATTTGGAAACGAATTTACATAATGAATGTATTAACAATAAAAGAAATAGGTATAGCATAATATTTTAATAACTGTAAACCCGACATACATTATTTTTAAAAATAATAATAATACTACAATATGTCCACGCCTAAGAGGCAGAAATATTGATACTGTACTGAAATTTTAAGACCATTGTAACAAATTTACTGGAAATAAATAAATTCTATTATATTCTAAT
Source organism: Phengaris alcon alcon (assembly GCA_037179445.1). NCBI lineage: Eukaryota > Metazoa > Arthropoda > Insecta > Lepidoptera > Lycaenidae > Phengaris > Phengaris alcon. Next base: position 403,015 of record JAYRCH010000420.1, read on the forward strand.
AACAATAATGTTATTATCTTGATTTTTCTCAGTTCCCGTCTTTGTTTAAATGAGGTGTACAGGCCGGTGGCCACACGGTACGGGTACTCCGTCTACCAAGTAAATTAATAAATAGTTACCTACAATAACAATGTCTTTTCACTGGGTAGGTATAAATAAAAAAAATCCTTCAATAAGTGTATTATATATTACTCGTATGTAATATAGATTCTTACTCGTTCATTAATTCAATTAACTATTTAGAATCTTTATTATATTTTACCTACCTACATCATAATATTCTTGAACATTATTTTTCCATTCACACAAAATAATTGTTGTTTTCTTTAAACCAGGTAGCTTGATAATTCGCGAGCCCAAAGGAGGATGGGCAGAAATGTATTAACGCTGGTGTACCTATTCAATACGAGTCATATTTTTATTTTTTTTTTATTTGCGGAAGAGAGGGCATTGAGTAACGTAGGATCAAATGCAAACCCCCGTGTATGCATGAAGTAATATTATTTCGAAAAGAACTGCATTTATTTTTATGACAAACATGAGTAATGTTAGTTAAAAATAGAATTTCCCATAAAATTACGCAAGACAATATATCGTTGGATAGGTGTTATTGAGCTGACTAAACATTTTAATGATTCAAACATTAAAATCTTAGCCAGTTAAGAGAAATTCAGGAGTAAAACATACCATACATTTTTCTCATACATTTCTTTAAAATATGAAGCAATTTATTAAAATACTACTATACCCGTAAGTTTGCCGCATTGTATTACTTGACAGAATTTGTTCCTTATTAAAAATACTATTAAATGGTTTAACAAAAATAGAATGTGTATTTTTTTCAAACTTAGCCGGTTTTATCGCGCTGGTTTTCTATGAGACCGACCTATTCGTGTTGAAGAATGGCGCTCCAAGTTGAAAGACAACTTTTTCACGCTCCCCGGTAAGAATTATGTAAAGTACCTACGCTCTCTCAACACAAAAAATCTCACTAGTAGCACGTTTATGGAGATGTAAAGAAATATAGCACAAGAGAAGACCTTTCTAATGACATATAGTTTGTGTGTATTGAGTGGGTGGACCAAAATGCCCATCCTCCTTTAGTTTAAAAAATTGTACGTAAGAAATGGTGATCGGAGGCGCTATCGTATTACGACACAATAGTTGGTCCGACACAATACCGATTTTTTGCTGGCCGACTTCCGCGGTGTCGGACGGTTTTGTCCACAAGTGGGCTTTATCACGCGTGTAATTGGATTAAGATGTCCCTTTCTAAGAACATTAAAAGATTAGTTGGTGATCGATTTCGAGTGCACTTAATAATATCAAATATACCATAAACGTTTCTAATTTCATTTTGATAAATATTTTTTGTAGTTTAGTTTGAGATTTATTTAGGAATTTGAATGTTCGCAGAGAATTAAATAAAGGATTAATTTATTCAATAGTAATAAGACTACAAATAAAAAAACATTACACCCCTTTTGATTCCTATTTGGTCCACAAACTACCTACACTACTTAGGGCTGATTTTTCAATCGTCAGTTAACTTTTATCTGAGGAATAATTATGTAACTTTGACAGATTTTGTATGAAAAACCTGTCAAAGTCACAGATTTATTCCTCAGGTAAAAGTTATCTGACGATTGAAAAAATAGCCCTAACATCTAATTAAAATAATCAAATGGCAACGAATTGTCAAACATTGAACAGCTCCCCACCGATTTCGATGACGGACGACGGTGGCCGGTTTCATTAAAAACAAGACACGCAGGAGTTATTTTATAGTGCCAAAGTGCGTGCGTAATACACAAGAGCACACTCTCTCTCTTCATTTGCTCTAGTAATATTTCTTGTCAGACGATCAGGTGATCAGCCTGCATTGTCCTAAATAAATGTCATAACAACATTTTGTTTTTCGAACCCACAACCTCCACAGTCAAGAGCCAACCTCTAAACCTGGACCAAGGAGGCGACAAATTATTGTATTTGCAACACTGCGATTGTCGGATAAGCAAAATATTATAAAAAAAAATTAATAAGTTATTTACACATTATTTTGGTCTCCGATAAGGCGAGATGCCTTCGTTGTGTCGTCTCGTGCCGCTGTCGACGCGAGAGAGCTAATGACGTCGCCGAGTGGCGCCGAGAGTGTTTACCGACACTCGATAAGTCGATAGTCTCGATACAGCTAGAGCTCAACACTTTTAAACACTACAGCTCGTCTAGGCCCTAACTAGGTACAAGCATTTAAAAGACTTTGGGCGTTTTTGTTTCAACTTTTTTTTTAATTCGCCACAAACATACAAATACCATTAGATGTGCAAATTAATTATTTAAATTAAGTTCCCTGGAGAAGTGGAGATAATCATTATATTGTTAATCATATTTTAGATATATGAATAATCGTTGAAATGGGTTAAAATAAAATTGTTTTCAGGTCTGTAGGTATGGTAATTTACAGTGGCAATGTCATGGAGTTTAGCGACAGTGCCAAAAACCTAGGTGTGACATTTGACTGCCACCTCTCCTGGTAGCAGTCAAATGTTACGTTTTTTGCTCACCTTTGATTACCTTTGATTGACCATTAATATTGAAATTAATAATGAGGTGAGCAAAAACTTCATCTTCTTCATCACCCATTGCATGCTCTGAAGAGGTTGCAAACTTTCCTTCTTAATCCTGTGAAAGTTCTATTAGCACAATCTTTACAACTACCTCTTTCAGATTACGCTGACGCCTGTTATTTGGATGTTACGGAAGAGCTACTGAACAAACTCGAGCGTCTCCAGAATTCGTGCATTCGTTTTATATACTCATTACGCAAATTCAACTATATATCTGAGTCCCGTAACAAATTACAATAGCTTCCTATCCGCCATTGCCGGAATATGCACGTTTTAACTTCACTCTTTAAAATACTTAAATTCTCTTCTTCTCCTTCTTTTCCATCTGACATATTTACTTATACGGCTCCGAGCGAACGGCCTACTCGCACATGCAATCCAAGTAAGGCCAAGCCAAGTAAGGTGCTCCATCCGGTGCAGGATATACCCGTGGTATAATACCATTTTTTACGGTAACTCATACACCGTTAGAGGTGCCCAGCTGTGGAATGCTCCACCTGAAGACGTGCAGCAGAGCCCAACAGTGGGCACGTTCAAAACAAGGCTGAACTAAAACAAGGCTAAGAGTCATTTTATGTCATATTTGAATATAAATATATAATTAGTATATGTAGGTTCATGTATGTATTTATATTTCTATACATAAAAATAAAAAAATAAGAATCTTTTTATTCAAAATAAAAAACAAGGTTTTGTTTTCTGAACGTTAAACAAAGAAAGAAAAAAAAAGGATTACAATTACCACCGGTTTGGAACCCGGCGAGAAGAACCGGCGTAAGAAACTCGCGCGGATGCCACCTTTTAGTAAAAAGGATAGCCAAAATTGTTCTTTTAAAAAAATATATGTATCATACAATACAACAAAAACAAAAAAATATCTAAACAAAAATAAATAAATATTAAATTACAATATCTACATTATATTACAGTACAGAAGTACATTGCTTAGTTAGTAAACTGAAATTGCCTCATAGGGTCATCTTATTCCCAGGGTGTGCTGTTCTCAATGAAATCTTTAACTAATAACCTTTGGTACACAAATGTCTTATAACTACTTTTTTAAATTTATTTATTGTCAAATATTTGACATCTACTGGGAGTTAATTATAGAAACGTACACACTGACCTTTAAAAGAATTACTTACTTTACTGAGTCACTGATGCAGCCAGATTGTGCTTATTCCTAGTATTTACGTTGTGTTGGTCACATTTTTTATCAAATTCATTACTATATTTTTTTACATATATTATCAAAGATGTATTGAGAGTTTCCAGCCAGTATCGCTATTTCTTTAAATTTTTCTCTTAGGGAGGCATATGGGGACATGTTATAAATAACTCTAATCGCTCGCTTCAGCTCGTCTCGCTTCTTATTTAGTATTTTTATTGTATAGTATAACTTATAATGTATTATCTTTAATTCTTATTATTACTTATATTACTACGTCTTGTTCTTCAATGTTACATATTTTATTCTTTTGTGTACTATCTGTGTATTCTATTCTATATCTCTCAATGTCCTGTCGTAGGTTTGCTGGCAGAGATATTTTGTAGAGATAAGCACACCTTTGTTCCTTTATCACTGTGTTGTCTTAGTTTAATTTTAAAACTATGTACATAAATAATAAATAAAATAAAATATCATAATAATATGATATTACATACATAGAATAACCTTAAAACTTTACAAAAAGTAAAAATTATATAAAAATATAAATAACTAGATGTTTCCCGCGGTTTCGTACGCGCAAAAGAAAATCTCGCGGGAACCGTACATTTTCCTGCGGTAAAAAGTAGTAGTAGAAATGCATAAGTGGATAACGTAAATGTCAGTTGGGGTAGCTACGGGTTGATTGAGTAAGGGTTGACGTTTAGTCCCGACTCCCGACTCCCGACTCCCGACTCCCGGTACTCAGGCAGAGGAACATTAACCGGCAGAGTCTAGCGCGGCTACCTAAAGCCGTTAAAAAAGAAACAGTAAGAGCTTTAAGGTAATTAAGTACTGCTACTGGTTTTTTATATAATGCACCAAAAACGAGCAGACAGATAACCTGACGGTAGGCGATTACCGCCGCCCATGGACATTCCAGACGGGTTACGAGTGCGTTCCCACTCCTTAAAATTCCCAACCTTTGGCCTGACGTACCGTTATTACGTAACGACCTTTCAAACGTCACACGACGCCACGCCGGCACGTCACGCCGCGCCGCGACATCACGTCGTTCCGCTAAGGCCCCATTGGCATTCCTGTCACGTCCGCCACTCCTGTTATCGCACGCGCGGCGAGTGTGCTCCACTCCCCCGCCTTCGTGATATAAATATATGAAAAGATACCAAGGGAAATCCCGCATGAACCATACATTTTACCACCATGAAATCTTTCCCCGTCGTTTACTTTATATCTGTGACAAATTTCATCAAAATCAATCCAGTAGTTTTGGAGCCTATTTAATGCAAACAAACAATCAAATCTTCCTCTTTTGTATATAAGAATTAGCTTTATTTGCTGAATATAAAATAATATAATATTAATTTACAATTATGTAGCAGGCAACGCTCACGAATTCGGTACCAAGTACCATCAAAATCATAATATTATTATGCCGTAATTATTTATTCTTACCCCTTGGCCAAGTAAAATTGTTAGTACTTTATATCAGGCACGCGTGACTCACTAGTCACGTGTGCCTGATACAAAGTACTAACACCATAGAAGAACGCCATAGAAGTCACTACTTCTATGGCGTTCTATGTGTTATATTAAATACTAGATTCTACGTAGAATATACCTAGGTAGCAACTGTAGACACGATTGGTCCAATCAGGTGTAAGCCAGAGTAACTGCTCAAGTGCTAATTTAAAAAAGAAAAAATCATTTATTTGATAAACATTAAACAACATAAATATACATTAAAAAGAGAAACACAAGAAATTTCACCAAGTCGGTGGCCACTCAGCGTTTCTGTGAAACTGGGACTAAGGCATTTCATATTATTAAAACTACATATACACGGAAGCAAAAACTTTGTACTCCGTTTTAAGAAAGTTATACGAACAGAGTATGAAATTTGATACAGTATTAAGTTTAAATGGAGGAGGAGTGAACTGCACTAATGTTTCCTTACGGAAATATTTAATAAATACATAAATTAATAAATAAAAAATAAATGAATAAAATTAACGCTACACACACTACTTCCGATTAATAACTCTCACTATTCGTTTGTTTAACAACAGTAGGTGTCGGTTTGACACAACTTTGTGACGCGTTTGTCAATCTATGTTTTTCACATTCCTCATATTTATTCATCAACATTTTTATTGCGTACCTACCTAAGAGGTAAAGCCTTTGACAAAAGAACCCTAATAAACATTAGAGACTTACAAATTAAATAAATTATGGTCGAATTTACGCCACTAGGCAATATTAATTTACTAAACACATTAGTTTTTATAAACTCGGAGATCTCATGATCACTAAACGACGTGGCCCCTGCAACAAGATTACGTCATTAACTTAACCCTCGTAGATACATCATGTTAACCCTCCCCTTACGATGCTCTTACATGGCTCTTTTGATAGCCAGTCTACGGGCATTTTTCTTACTTAAAAAAAAGACTTTAAAAAATATAATAAATGTAAGTAACCTCCGAGTTTTTAAGCAGTGAGCGAGCTGATGGTGATGTATTGTAGCTAAGAAAAAAAACCTAACATGGAGCATGTCAGGACGTGTCTAAGTAGGGTTCCGTAACTACGCGCGCAAAAGGTTTTCTTACCTTATTATATTAGAATTACTTCAAATGCTAGTGTCCGATTTAATTCAGAATAATTTTCCTAAAATGTTCTTAGCATGATCTGTCAGCAAACATAGTAACTTAAAGTTACTATGTCTCATAGTTTAGAAATGCCAGGGGGTTGGGGCAGCTTATAAACCATTTTGGAGCCGATTACTCGACTGGTTGACTTTGTAAGAAAGTCATGTATGAAACCTTGCCTTTATTTTAAAAGATACTCATACTTCAACGATACTCCACACGATGGAGCAGAATGAAACAATATTTTGTATCCCCACTTCACATGGATGTCAAATTATTATTATTTTATGATGCCAAAACTGAGATCTATCCGCAGTCTTTAACTATACCAAATTTTAACTATTTATATTCATAAGCACAGATGCAAAAAGCGTAGACAGACAGACAGACGGACGGACAGAGCGAAACTATAAGAGTTCCTTGAGTTTATACTAAAACCCTAAAAACTAAATAAAAACGTTTCATACGTTTAGGAGCTACGATGCCACGGGCAGATACACAGACACTCAAACGCATAGATAAACACGTCAGTCCTCTGTTTTCGTCGTGAGTCAGTTACTATCAATTGAAACATAACCCAATGGTGATATTATTACGGACCTGTTTCACAATCTTCTAATAAGTATCGGATAGCTTATTCGGAAATTTTGTCGCTGCTTACTTTTCTTTATCTTATTCATTCATATTATTACTGCTTGTATCGAGCGACAGAGACAAAACATACACGTAAGTTATCGTCAGATTGCTTATTTGTCTGTTTTGTTCTCATGTGTTATGAGTAGATTGTGAAACTGGTTCTTAGTACAAGATTAACACGCCTCGCGCGCCGGTGACGTGCGGCCACTCTAAAATGGCCACATTAAGGGAATCGTACCATGAAACATCAACTTTTAAAGAAGACTCTCTTACAGAAGCTTCTAATAATTCTCTTAAATGTTGTGAATTAATTAATTATTTTTTATTAATTCTACTATTTTACGCATTTCTATTGAAAACTTACAAAACAGAATTGTACGAAGTTACTGTAAGAGCAACTTCTTTAAATTTGATGTTTCATGGTACCGTTCACTTAGTGTGGCCATTGTAGACCTGCAGGTCAGCGATGTTAATCCTATTTTGGATTGAGCAGTTCATCCACAATTATCCTACAATAAAACATTATGCGACCCTCGGAGAATGCAAGAAGGCAATAAATTAATATCCAATCGGCGAAGGGCCCGTTAATTGGAAATGCTCCTGTCGCGACTAATCCTGCGGAATGCCGGTATTTTGGACCTTTTACGCTAGTGGTGCATGTCAATTGGGATGACCAGTGGCCCTGACCCCTGTGGTCTCTGCAGCTGGGAGAGACCAGGGCTCTACAACACTGGTGAGGACGTACTTATAGTGGCAGCTATTTCATTACGGGTGCCCCAGTAATCCGCGAACAAAGGCGCCCCCGCGGTACAGAGACTGATCGCGTGCCAACACGACCGCCTATTGCCAATTATTTCATTAATAGTTTAATACCACATTATAAGTAAGCCACAAATATATTAATCGACAAGTGCATTAAAGTAAATTAATTTTTGGAGTCACAATTCTATTAAACTTTGTTTTTCCAACCTTTTGCAAGTTTATGTGTGTTTATGTGTGTAATTTGACTTATAATAAGAACGTGACATAATATGTGAGCATATCTATCCGGCACATATGATTAAGATTGTGGGACAGTTCATTTTTAGGCAAGTACTAGACAAATTTACAAATAATTCTAAAGCTTGCACATACTCTAACCTTGTATGTTTGAATTACTGATAACTGATAGAAATCAGTTCACAAAATTTCATAAAAATCATAGGGAATACATAGCACTTGGTAGATACTTCCCTCGTATTAAATAAGAAAAAAATCTTAGCACAATATTTTCCAACACAATATCAACACTTTTTTTCTTGTTGTTCAGTTTGGGTTGTCATTCAGTTCCCAAACTGTATGACAAGTTAAAATATCAAATTGTGCAGTATCAGGTTTCTGAGAAGCCGCAGCGCCTACAACAACACAATTAGTGCACAAAAACCTGTCAAAACAGGCGCCTGTACAACTGCTCAATCCGAAATAGATTAATATCGCTGACCTGCAGCTCTACAATGGCCCCACTAAGTGAACGGTACCATGAAACATCAAATTTAAAGAAGTTGCTCTTACAGTAACTTCTTACAATTCTGTTTTGTAAGTTTTCAATAGAAATGCGTAAAATAGTGCACTTAATAAAAATTATTTAATTAACTCACAACAATTACGAGAAGTATTAGAAGTTACTGTAAAAGAGACTTCTTTATAAGTTGATGTTTCATGGTACGATTCACTTAATGTGGCCATTTTAGAGCGGCCGCACGTCACCGGCGCGCGAGGCGTGTTAATCTTGTACTAAGGACCTGTTTCACAATCTACTCAACACATGAAAATAAAAAACTTTGCCGCATGTGAACCTATTTGCAAAATTGTTTTGTTGTTGAAAACACTATAATTCGAAATTTGTCCCTTAGTCACTAAAGTGGAGACCTGATGAATGATATGAATATACCTAATGACTGGAGGGACGAGGGAACTCTTCGAAAATTAAATGGACACATAATATAGTGATTTCGACTTTTTCTGAAGTAATCTTTTGTACCAATAATCATCATCATCATCACCACCATCTTCACAAGAAACACCAACATATTATTATGATGATATAGGTACTCACTACTCATCAGAATTTTGTGCACCGATACCAATGTCTTTGAAGTTTTGCTATTCCTAAAATTATATTCGTGATCATCATCATCACTATAATATATTAATTTAATGCTTACTGCTACATTTTTTCCGCCGTATATTACAATAGATAATAATTATTATTTAATAATATAGTATCTAATCAATATCATCACTGGTGACTGTTTAGTAGGTTCACAGATCGGCAATGCTTATTTGGAGGAATACCACGACCTGTCAGAAAACTGGCATAAAAGAACGCCTGAATTTATTTTGCCGAGAGAGTGAGAATACTTTTTTGCATTTATAACTTTCTTAAAATGTGTTAGTAATAATAATATAATAAATATAACTAAAAAGAGAAAAAAGGTACATAAAGTATGAAATACAACTTATTACCTAAATAATTCCCCTTTTAAATTCGGCAAAAATTTTAACTATTTCTCTACTCAATCTTATGTATATTGAAGTCGACACCAGCCAACTTGAACGTGAGTTAATATTGTCTTATCAGGATGTTGTTCGGGCTGGTACCGACTTCAAAATTATGAAGATCGAGTAGAGAAATGGTTATAATTGTAACCGTATTTAAAAGGGCAATTATTTAGGTAATAAGTTTTATTTCATACTTTATGTGCATTTTTACTTTGGAAGTCGATTTTAATTTTTTTTTAATGTAAAGTTCACATTAGATCATATTTTAGCTTTATAGAACTATAGAACTCATTTCGAATTCCACATCGAGATCGAATGACTGTGCATTATTCTGCTGGGTTACGCTCACACACACACACACACACACACACACACACACCGACACACACACACACACACACCGACACACGACGCGACGCGGCGCTGCAAATTTTTAATCGAAATCAAAATAGAACATTATTCTCTACACAAGAAGTAACACGTTTCATTGCAAGAGCAGCGCCGCGTTGCGTTGCGTCGCGTCTCGTTGTGAGCTGACGGCTTAATCCAATTGTATCTCCTGCGCGATTCTTTTGTGTGACTATGGGGGTTAAGCATTACCATAATTATGAATGAACTTATTCTACTGTCAGGTATGGTGACATTGTAAAGGCGCGCCACCCCGCCACCGCGCCTCCGTGCCAACTGCTAAGTACAGAGTAGCTGCTAGAGGCGTTACTCACAATATTGTGACAGTCTCTGTCCCCAATCGGGTACGACCCGCTACGGTACAATGTCGGGTCGGGTTCCGCATTGTCCCCGTAATTGTACGGTGCAGGTACCTAGTACAGGCCCACGTGACGCCCGTCAATAGACCGCGGTCTTCCGGTCTGATTTGAAAGAATTGCGGGAGGTTTGTCGGTTCTACTGTATCGTATGACTTAGGACTCTCACTATGGAGCTCTTCCTCATATTATGGAATATGAAGAAGATAAATCTCAATATAAGTTAAAGTTTCAGAAATTAAGGGCAACTCACACTGAAACGCGACGCAAAGTGGCTTATGCTTGCAGTTCTTTGAACAATACCGAAATCCCCAAACATGTATCTATAAGAAGTCAGGAGTTCTTTTTAGTACTTTTGGATCCAGGGTATCTAGGTGCAAAATCTTACTTTGCTTGGCACATGCTTTTTTTTTTTTTTGGACCCATTTCTGGGCCTACTTGTTCCCCCAACCACGAAGTCAGGACAATTTTTTACTTTTATAATTATTTATTATTAATACATTTCCTTTACATCTTGTTCTTACATCACTTTTATTCCATTTCCTGTTATTACATTTCCAACATTTAGCTATTCTTTTACATTTCTTTTTTGCTATTTTAATCTATATTTAACTTTACATTAATTATTTATTTTAAATTTTTGCTACTTTATATCACATTTTCTTCTAAATTCTTTCTCTTTGTTACATTTCTTGCCTACTTCTACAACTCTATTTTCTTGCTTACATTTATACATTTCCTTTACCTTAGTCACTACATTTACATTTACTTTACACTACTTTCTCTTTTGCCTTTACATTTCTCTTTTTTTAGATTCACATTTCATTTTTCTTTTACATTTACATTTCTGTTTTTTAATTTATATTTTGTTAAGCTGTTACATTCATTTCCTATTCCTATCATATTTTACATTCTTCTTTATACTTAATATTTACATTATTTCTATATATTTACTTATCTATTGCACATTTTATTTTCTGTCTATAGATTTATATCTTATAACATCTTTACATTTCCATGTTGATTTATATTTAAGCCTGTTTTTACATTCCTTCACACTCCATCCTTACATTAAATTTCTGTTTACGTTTCTTATTTATTAAAACCTTTGCTTGTATACATTGTATCATTTCTTTTCCTCTACATTACATTTCTTTCATTAATTTACTTTTATCATATTTATATATTACAATAAGAAAGCAAAGTCACATTTTTTTTTTGGCTTGGCACATGCTTGGAGTACTACAGAAAAAGTCGAAATCAACATATTATGTGTCCATAAATATAAATTTCGATGAGTTCCCACGATTCCTCATGGAACCCATCATCAGGTCACCATTTTGATGAAAACGGGACCACCTTGGGATTATACCCTTTACATCAAAAAATATTTTGAAAATCGGTCTACAGACTGTGGAATTATCGTTGAACATACAAAATAATAAAATATATTATATATACATATATATACTTATATTAATAATTTATAATATTTATAATTTTTTTATATATATATATTTTTTAAATATACTTTAATTCGTGATAAAATAATATAATCGGAAAAATGTACGGTTCCTACGAGATTTTGTATTGCGGTAAACGTCTAGTTAGCTACGAAATAATTTCAGCTTACAAGTTTATTTATATAGAGATATTAGATAATATCTAAAGCGGGGAAGAAAATGTTTATTTAACTTAATCTCTCATCACCACAAAGTCAGTTCCGAAGGGATCTTCGGAACTGACTTTGTGGTGGTGAGTTTTAGCATATAAAAATTAAAAAAAATATATATCCTCTTTATAGTATAGATACAAATCATTTGGGCACATTGGCGTAGCAGACGCTACGAACCGACCTACCAAAGTCCTACCGAGAAAGTATTATGAACATATAAAGTAATCGAGTACGATCAACGATTTTAATTACAGAAAAGTATCATAATTTTAACAAAATCGATGGCAAACGTATCGCAATTTGCGTGTTTTCACAATATACAATCTCGGCGTATCGACCCGTATTGTGGCACCTCCGGCGAGGTGCGCCGCCGCCCGTTTGTGCCGACATTTAATATCTGTTAAAGGAAAAATATTCTCGTACCTACTTTAATCGGTCGCTTTTGTGTTTACCTCGACGAAGTAGCTCATTCATACTCAAGGGAATATAAATCCTAAAGTGAACGGCGCAAGGTCCGAATCGCCCCGAGGAGTGGTGGAGGGCTTGCACAAAACAGTATAATGGCGTGTTAAGCAATTTTGATACTTGCGGCCGTGGTAATTGGGTTGTGTGCGCCCGGCGCTAGGGATGGGGTCCTCACTCATATTTTGCTATAATTATACGATAATGTGACCGAAATTGCTTTATAATTTACTATCAAATTCTCGCGGATTCAATAATAATATATATGGACGCTTAACACCACGTCAATCTGGCCTTTGATAAATGCTCGAAGAACTTGCGTTGCGGGGACCAGACAACGGGAAATACTCATCATGTCATGTCATCATCATACTCTTACTAATAAAACTATTTACACAACGGATAAGTTTAACAACGTTGCTGTCTTTGTCTGATACGTTGGAAATGTCGCAACGAATCAGACGTTGGAAAAAGATAGCAACGTTGTTTAAGTTGTCCGTTGTGTAAATATTTTTTTTAGTAAGAGGGTATTTAAGAATTTTAATATACTTTACACATAGGTATGTAATACACATCCATGACCCAGGAACACAGAAAACTTTTTGTTCCCTCGGCGGGACGCGAAACCGCGACACTGAGCCACTGAGTCGTCACTTAAATAGAGGTCAAAATAAAGCATGCATTTCATGAATGATAAATAAATTTTATGATCTCGAGAAAAAATATTTTTTCTGTCATTTTTCTGAAGACAAAGCATAGCACAGGACGAACATTTATATAGACAACCTGAACCTGTACAACAGTAAGTAGCTGAGTGTGTGTGTGTGCTTCAATATGTGTATAATATAATAAAAATCTTAAATGTATATATAGTATAAAAGTATTAAATATACTTCCCGTTGTCTGGTACCTGTAACACGAGTTCTTCGGATACTTAGCACGGGGCCAGATTAACGTGTGACGTGATTGTGAAGCGTCCATAAATATTATTATTATTATTCGTCTTTTATTGATGTCAACCAGTCAATTAAGTGTAATTAAAGGTTAGGTATTCTTCAATTAACTTAATTAGATTATTTCTTATTAATTGGTCGTTCAATTCTGATCGGATCCCAATTATGAGTAATTGTTCGGTTCACTGGGAGAGGAGGAGGAGGACTGTCTCTGGCCCAGATCGGATTATTTCATTAACTAATCAGTTAAAAATTGAATCATCGTACTTAGGGAATTAAAGTTTAATTAACCAATAATCAGACTACTATTATAAATGTGAAAGTTTGTGAGGATGGATGGATGGATGGATGTATGGATAGATGTTTGTTACTGTGTCACGCAAAACTACAGAACGGATTTTGATGAAATAGGCTGTGGATTACCACATAGGCTACTATTAATACTGAGTAATAAGCACGTTGGTTGGCTTTCGAGACCGCGTAACACTTGTGGCTACCGTGCTGTATAATTAAAGCTGATAAAAAAAATCCTTTTGCCCGCGGCTCCGCCCACGTAAATACAGTATCCTACAGAAACACTGAACTCGTACGGGATAAAAATTGTGTGTGCTAATCCAGACCTCACACAAGTACCATAACAAATTCAATCAAAATGCGTTCTTTAGTTTTTGCCTGAACTCTTTCAAACATCCATCCATCCATCGTAACGAATTTTCTCGTTTATAATAGTAGTAGCACGTAGGATATCGTGACATCACTAGACGACACACGTCGAGCCGGGTTAATAGCAGGCAGTTAGGGCCCTTTGTCGAGGTGTGAAGAGCGCGCGCCGGCCAGCTAGCCCGACCCCTCCGCGCCCGCAGCTCCCTCCCAGCCGGGGCTCCGGTTACACCGGCCACGACCTGTTTACCGCGACCCGCGCCGGTTTCCTGCACTAATCAGCGTGTATGTCCCGCTTAACAGAATCACATGCACGCGGTTATGGCTTCTACGAGGTGAGTAATAAGGCGGTAGTTGTGTGCGGGGTATTCGCAAGTCGGGCGCGTCCCGTGTTGCCGTCTGTCGGGACAATTATTCGGTAGGTGTGCGGATTGTCGGCGATCTTGATATATCGCCATGTCACGTATATTGTGTTCCAGCTAATTTGAAGCAGGTCATTTAAAATTAAATACTAACCGCCAAATTCCGACGGCGCGATGTAAATAATTTCAGGGATGAGCGACAAATAACATTTTTAACACTGCCTAAAACAGTTCTCAAGAGATTAGTGTCACTCAAGTAGCCATTTGCTGATGTTTAAAATAGGCACTATTGAAAAATAAAAAGTAGGCATTGCTGGTAAATAATCTAGGATTTTCTAGCATTTAATTTCATAATAACCTCTCAATCATAGGTGTTCGCGAGTGACTTGTGATCGACAAACGTCAAGCTCGTTCGAGTGGCTGCGGGAGATGAAAGGGTCAGGACTCAGGGCTCGGAGAGGAAACGGCAAAAACAACCGATCCTTTGATCTGTCTAAACAACGCCCGCCGCTCGGTCTACTGGAAAATGGCCCTTATTGAGAGGGGAGGAGGGGCGAGATTGCCTAGAAACAATTACAGACTGAGCTGTGTTAGACCTAGAAGTTGGGAAGTATGCCTGGAAGGTTGACATGTAGGGGCTAGTTATATGTTTTATCAGGTGTAGGATAAAATTCAAAATTAATTCTCAAATAAAATCTTTAAAATATTGATTACGATTTTCAAAAAATGTTGTCTTGTACTTGAATTTAAATTCACTTTCAGCTTTATTTACGGATTAGATTTTATGGAAGGCTGGGACTATAAGATCCGGAATCAGACAGGCCCGAGGAAATTCAGAGCATATGAAATGAAAATAAAACAATAGAGCTGAAAATAGAGCTAAAAATGAAACACACAAGTGTCGAGTCAATTGTCTGTGTCATATATTATGACAGCTCGACACTTGCTCTATTGTATTACCGCAGAGTTATATTTTCAGTGCTCTGAATTTCCCCGGCCTTACGGATTCCGGACAATATGGTCACAACCGCATATATTTTACCTTCTTTATACCATCATGTTAAATAGTGATATTGATGAGATTGGTGATCATCTACATCTACCATGTCCATGACGGTGACAATGGTGATCAGGACAATGTAAATGATCATGCCGATGATTACTCTGACGAGGACAATAATGCCGGTAATGCCAATGATAATAATGGCGATGATGATGATTACAACAAAGCTCTACCAGGCACACATAAGTGCCTCACAGGTGTCATATCAACATCACTAGGGCACTCGATACATGCAGATGAGCGTGTGGACCGTGACCCCGCCCCCGCCCCCCCCCCCCTCCTCAGCTAATGCATATTCATGACACGAGGGCATCAGGTGACATGACAAACATTAGCACCTTTAATAGAGATAAAAGTCAGCTAAAGTCTGTACAGAAAAGCATTGCCTTTTTATGGATCCATTAATGGTATGGTAAATTGCTAAATATAAAATTAGAATGCCTTGCAGAAGTGAGCACTTCAGCAACCCACTGAATGTATGAAGAGAAGCAAAAAAACCGGCCAAGTTCGAGTCGGACTCGCACACTAAGTGTTCCGTCTTCAATGTTTATTTTATTATATTATGATTGTAGAAATGTCAACTGTCTAGCAACGGTTTATGAGATACAGCCTGGCGATTGACAGTCATATGGACGGACAAACGGACAGCGGAGATTTAGTAATAGGGTCCCGTTTTTTTCCCCGACTTTTTTCCCGACTTTCAGCTTCTGACTACAATAATACCAAATGTCACAAGATTTTAACAAAATTATTTTAGTTCTTATTTACACGGTTTTATTTTGAGTATAATAATAATTATTTGTGCATTTTGCTGTAATTATTATTATTATTTATGTATTATTAATTGTAATTAATAATACATAAATAATAATAATAATTACAGCAAAATGCACCTTTAGCTGAATGAAAATCACACATTTACAATGAAATATCGATTCCCCGTAATGTAAACTGCTGAGTGACCATAAATGAATTGGTCCTTCGAGCCGGATCACGCATCACGCAAATTATGACGTCATATTGTCTGAATATGGAAATATATAGTAGTATCAATCGTAGTATCCCCGATACAGCGTCTCCTCGCGGAAAACTGACCCCTATCGCCGTAGGCAGTAGAGCGAGTTTCCCGTGCGGGTGCGCTCATTAAGCTGGATTACCTCGGCCTCTCACTTAATAAGAAAATAGCGATGCATTCCGGCCGGCGAAGCACTAGGCCGGGGCACACCGGGCGACACGACTAGCCAATTTAATTTTGTAATTTTAAAATAATTGTTGTTTAGGTTTTGTCCCAATTTCACCTACGCCCGTTAGTGTTAATCGTTGATTGGATATCATGTTATCTCTCTTGTTCCTAGTATTGATGAAAAAGAAGGCATGATATTTAGACAAACGATTAAAACTAATAGGCGTTGGTGGAATTGAGATTTTATTTTACTTAATATATTTGACACACCAACAAGGAAATACATCAATACAATATTAGAAAATACGCACATAGGTAAAATACAAACAAATTCAACCTGTGAGTTTTTCGAGATAAAAAGTAGCCTATGTTTTAATCTAGATCCTAAACTACTACCATACCAATTTTCATCGAAATCCGTTCAGTAGGTTTTGCGTGAAAGAGTAACAAACATCCATCCATCAATCCATACATCCATCCATCTAGCCATCCATTCTCACAAACGTTCACATTTATAATATTATTTTTAAGTATATAGTTGGATATCTGTTTTAAACGGCCTTGTTTACACATTTTGCGTCTATTTACTTCGTGATTAGGGCAACATACAACCTTTCTATCACAGGGCAGGGCTCCGGCCCGGTACGCCCCGGTATGGACATTTGTCGCGTACTCCGCGCCAGTTAATTAACAATAGCCGGCGGCCCGCGGCCGTAACCCCCCCCCCCCCCTCTCCCTGTGACGTCACACCCCCACCCCCCATCCACCGCCAACTGTAGCACATTCCCCGCATACCCGACTTAATTACCCCACCAGTAAAATGCACTATCGAATATCTCCACCTAATTAAAACCTTGCAATTAAAACATTACCCCGTCTCAAAGCGCGGAACAAACGTCTTAAATAGGAGGCGGGTGATCAATTACTGGGTGTTCCCCGCACGCACTGTCCGAGCCGGGGGTTCCCCGCCTGAAGAAAATGAAGCCATCTCGGGTTAAAAAGTCCAAAAGTGCCCCCACCCGGGGGGATATGGATTTTTCGCGAACAAAATAATGTTTAGCTCGACGCCACTGTTACATTTTGGGGCTCCGTTTAGGACCGTGAATGGGTGCTTTAGATTTAATTATTACTTTGGCGTGTGTTCCGTGTCGCTAACGCTAATGATGTTCGCAGCCAATTAAACCAGATATTTATTTTTTGTCGGATCCAGTATGTTTTTACTAGACTATGGCGAAGCCAAAAGGAAGGGTAATGATTTTGGCACTGCGTGTACGTATATATCGAACCGCCTAAACTACTGATCCGATTCATATGAGTCAATTGATTCGTAACGGCCCGGGTAACATAGGCTTTGGGTAGTCGCCTAGTCGGGATAAATTTTAAACTTTTGATTACATATTCATATTTTATTTATACTTGTAGGTCGTAAGTGATTTGTATACAGATTAATTTTGGTCGAATTTGATATTTTTATTAACGTTTGGATTAAATCGGATTTGGATTCTGGAATATCGCGTTATATATATGGCGTTTACGGATGTCGCTCGAGCTGCTGGTTCACGATAATACTCGCTTCCATAAAATCTCCATAATGAGGTCGGGACCCGAATTAAATAACTCATTGTAAATAAGCGCCCAATTCCTATTCAGGGGGTCATCATAATCGGCGGGGGAGTGGGACGCTGCTATACCACCCTCGCGGGAGCGAGCGGGACGGAGAGTAGCGACACTTGCCAAGAGGAGTTTTATTGGAGTCCTCGTAAGGCCGTTACGATCGCGCTGGCTTACAATTTATTAAATTTGCTCAGTCGCGGGAAATTTCATCGCTCGCATTAAACAAGTAGCTGAATTTTTATCTTCTAGAATATTACACAACAAGAGCTTTATTCTACTATTCATTATTTGAAATTACATAAATGTATAATATGTATTGTTGCCTTTTATCTATACTAATATAATAAGGAGGAAGATTTGTTTGTATGTTTGTTTGTTTGCATTGAATAGGCTCCGAAACTGCTGGACCGATTTCCATAGAATTCAGCACAGATATTGAGTAGACCACGGGAAAGGATACAGGCAAATCGAACGTTTTAAAAACTTATCACAACAAATGAAGTTTTAAAAACAGTGCTCTAGCAGCAAATTCACTTCGTCTCATTTCAGGAATGTGGTCATACGCCATTTTCCTGTGAGAGCTTCTCAAAAAATCCGCGTTTACCGCTAGCTTTAGGGGGCACAAATATTTTGATTCACGAAACTAAAAAAAATGTGATAGTCATCAAAACAAATATTTAAAGTAAGGGTTAGCTCACACCGAAACTAGACGATACCTGACGCGGCAATGCATTTCTAAAATGTTCAAATTGATCTATATTCAGTACACAAGAAGATACACGTTTCATTGCAGGAGCGTCGCCGCGCCGAGCTATGCAGAGCGGTGCAGTTTGACATTCGGACTCTAGCAAACAAACGTGTATCTTCTTGTGTAGTGAATAAAGTTTAATTTTGAATAGCTATCTTAAAAATGCAACGCGGCATCGCATATCGTCTCTTTTTGGTGTGAACTGACCCTAAGTAACTTGAAAACTTACTCAACTAATAGAGAGATCTGTTATAACTTGCAAGTCCTCGAGTACCTATTTTATGATGTTTGTTTATAATTAGTTCACGTGTACCCGCTACCCGCTACCCGCCACCCGCTACCGCTACCTATGTAGTCGAACAGCTGCGACGTAATGGTCCACTCGGCGCCCCCAAATGACGTAATAACACCCGACCCAACGACACCTGACGTTTGCTAAATACTGCAACATGTAATTTGGGGGTAGGCGTACAATAGGTATACCTAGGTGAGGTGGTACGTAGTGAGCACCTACATAGATACAATGGTTTTGTCATTAGGTGGTAGGTAGTAAGTTAATACTAAAATGTGATTGTCACAATTACGACAAACACACTAAAATATCATATGTCATAGGTTTTCACTTTAAGTTATACTATCAATAAGTATTTTAATTTTTTTAGGCACGATGAGAGTATTTCTGGATTTGAAATGATGAATGAAGTTTTACTTTTGCCTCGTGTACTCTGGTCCACGTCATGTTTATTTAAAAACAAAAGCGAAAGTAGGTAGTCTACGTATCCTTTTTTTTTTAGTGAAATGCCTCCGGCACGAAACAAAACGCAAGCGTTATTTTACGCCGGTTTTCTGTGAGGCACTGGTATTTATGGCCGGTTCAACCGGTCGGCGGTTGAACCGGCCCATTCGGATCGAAGCATTGCTTTCCCACCGTCCCACGTAGTATTTTTTTCTTCTCCAAAGTTGTTTGCTTAGCAAGAACTTTTCAGAGCAAGAACACTTCAGAAAGTCCTAATAGTTATTTTACACGAACTTATTAAAATTCGCAACGTCTGGAGATGCCGAACGGTACTCTGAGCCGCTCGCCGAGCCGCTCGACGGCGCTCGGGAAAAGCGAATCCGCGGGAAATGTCGCGCCGAGAGGTCGAGTGTCCTCTATTATTGTTGTATAAACAACACGCGAAAATAAACCTTATTACGAACACGTAAGTCTCATTTCCCGTCGCCACGGATAGTTTCGTTTTGAGGCTAATTATTGACGACAGCTCTGAACAGCGAACATACGAATTTGCATCTTACTCTTCGGCGATAAGATCGTTAATTAACTTTGTGAAAATCTAGTATTTGTTTTCCGCTGCCTACATAAAAATCTAATCTGTTTGTACTCGGTTTAATTTTTTACACAAACATTCTTGGCTCTATATCTAAGGACATCTTAACACAGATTAAGTGGTCGAAGCATACGCGAAAGGGAACACATCATTGGTTTCGCAATTTTACGCACCCAAAATAGTCGGTGATTAAAATTAAACCTATTTCTAATTTTTTTATTGGTTTCTTTTCAATTAATACTAACAATATAATTTACAAATATTAAGTATACTAATTTAATTTATTATATGGCATTACTGTGTTTCCAAATACTAAATCCATGTAATGGGAGCATATTTGGGAGCAAAGTTTTCCAAATAAAAAAAATAATCTTTGAGCATGATTACCTAGTGATTATGTACTATATTATAATATCAATTATTTAAGAGTTTTATTTCTTGCATTATTCTTGCATTTTATCTCTATCGAATGTCATAACCAAATGTGGGTGAGCCCTGCTTCGGCTCGAATGGGCCGGCTCCACCGGATAAATACCACGGTCTCATAGAAAACCGGCGTGAAATACGGCGCTTGCGTTGCGATTTCGCCGAGTGAGGTTACCGAAGGTGCAAGGGGGCTGGGGACTTTAAGGACTAAGAGGAGAACTCTCTCGTGACTGGTGTTACGAGTGTCCATGTCCGGCGGCAATCGCTTAGCATCAGGTGATCCGTCTGCCCGTATCCTGATTTCAATTTCATATGAAAAATGAACGTGCAAACTATAAAACGAGCATACCCGCGCGCAGCGATAGCGGTGCGAAACTAGCTATTAGAATGTGGTGCTTTGTGCGGAGGTGTCGGGCCGCGCGCTCTCCGCGCCCTCCGTTATTATTACACCGCACGCCTCGCCTGCCGCAAATCCGTTAGGTTGTTCGTCCTATATTTAAAAAAAGACTAGACCCACATAAACGACCTCGACAACAAGTGTGGCTCAATGGTTGAGCGCGTCGGGGCTCCAGTCGGAGGTCGCGGGTTCGAATCCAAAGGAACAAAAAAGTTTTGTGTTCCTGCGTCATTGGTGTATATTATGACGTGTATAACATTATGACGTGTATAATATAATTACGTGTATAATATAATTACGTGTATAATATAATTACGTGTATAATATAATTACGTGTATAATATAAATACGTGTATAATATAATTAAAATCTTAAATAAATTTGTACTGTATAAAAGTATTACCTGAATATATTTTCCGTCGTAAGGTACCATCCAGGCGTTACACAAGTTATTGTTAACTTAGCACGGGACCAGATTGACGTGGTGTGAAATCTGCCATAGATATTATTATTATGACATCACCTAGCTTATTTCAAATACAAGCTATCGCCTGGCTGTAAAATCTAGCCTGGGATTTTTGCAAATTGGCCTGGTTAGTCGTTAAGCTTTGTCTGTTGTCGTCATATCGATTATGCTGTCGGTACCCCCATTGTTGTAGAGAGGACGTCGCGTCGTCATCTAGCTGAAGTACCGTCGGCAGAGTAGTTCGCGAAACAATTGTATGTATTAATACATTTACACAATACATACACAATACAATACATTATCAGATATATAAATTTAATTTCTTAATTGCACAATTTCAAAGCAATTGCTATAATGACCTCTATGGCTCAGTGGTTGAGCGCATCAGTTCTCAAGACGGAAGTCGCGGGTTCGAATCCCGCCAAAGGAACATTAAAGTTTCCTATGGGTCATGGATGTGTATTGTATGTAGTATAAAAATATTAAATATATCTATTTCCGTTGCCTGGTGCCCGTAACACAAGTTCTTCGAGAACTTACCACGGGACCAGATTCACGTGGTGTGAAAGCGTCCATAGATATTATTACTAAAATTGCCATTTGAAAATCACTATCAGAACTCTGTAATTCGAAACACAAACCATATTTGGATAAGAGCCAAGTTCTTTTGTGTTCATAACTTCATAGTAAGAATGGAGAAATGCGTTAAGCTACCAGGATCTATTGCTTGGAATCTTGAATAATCAAGTCTTAACTGCCAATCAAAAATGCTAAAACAACTGGGTCTCACGCCAAAATATAATTATGTTAACCACCATTCTAATAAAAATATTTACACAATGGATAAGCTATACAACATTTCGTCCTTGTCTGTCAAGCGACTTTTCCAACGTATCAGACAAGGACAAACATTGTATATAGCTAGCATATAGCTTATTCATTGTATAAATATTTTTATAAGTAGGGGGGTAAGTATCTAAAATAATAATTAATCACATCATCATGTAATATATGTGAAGCAAAAACTTTGTTCCCCCTATTTACGAAACTTATGCGAACGGAGAAATATAAGATTTGGCACAGTTAAAGTTTACATGGAGGAGGAGTCAGCTGCAGTATTTTTTAAAAATAATTATGCTTAAAAATACATAAAATTAAAAAAAAAAATCGTTTCAAAGAGGTAAAAGATCCTTATTAAAGTTCAAACTAAAAAATGAATTATGACCACTAAGCGACCACTACTATATTTTAACTTTTAGATTTTGTACTCCAGACAACTGAAGTAAGTCTGACACGTTCCTTTAATGATGATGATCTCAAACGCCAAAATGATTGGATAATTAAGACGTGTTTGTACCGGTCGAGCCGCAGTATGCGGGGGTATGCAAATGCGTTCCACATAGCCTCGCATGTGTTAGCATATGCGAATTCGTTAACCTGTCTGAAAGTGGGGCCATGAATATAACGTAACGTAAAATCAATTACAGAATCTTTGGGCACATCATTTCCTGCCAGAAAAACGCGATTTTTTATACAAATTAAAAATATATTGCACTCTTTACGAATGAGCTGATTTCAAAAAATTTTTAATAATATCAATTCAATCAATTGAAATCAGCTGTGACCTTTTCAGCGCCGTAGACACATTCATACTAGATATTTTTTTCGAATTTAAATTTTTGTCTGCCTTCTTTACATTGATTTCCCCAAAGTTTCTGTAATTGATTTTGCAAAACGCTAGGCCACTGCTACTGCAGCAGTTACTAAAAACTAGGAAAGAGTTTTTCGCTAAAGGGCTAAGATACCAAGAGCCCTTATGGTGTTGAAAATATTGGTCTTGCTGATAGTGAACCTGGCGGTGAATATGGACTCATTGTTCATGGGAAAAACATTAGTCCATAACGAGAACTATAAGCTGTTACGGTAAATATAGTCCAATGACAGTTGAAAATTAAAATACATTGTCATGTTTCTATCTGCGCGGAAATTTCTATAATATTCTTCGGGTTACAAGTTCAGTTCTGTGCTTCTTGCATGGCACGATTACGCTGGCCGCCACCACAGTCGCTGACGCGGCCGCCTTGTCTCGTGGCCACTCGTCGGGGCCGCATCACCATCGTGGTAATGCTCTCGTGCTAACGAGCTGCACGCTGATGGGAGGTGTTTAACAGCGACTTCAACTACACTCTATCACACACCCGGAGAACAGGTGTCATGTCAAATACCAACAACGACCAACAGTCAAAGATATTTTCACAAATATTGATCAGTTTCAAATTCAGACTGAATTTCGAAACCTAAGTTTAGTAGCTAGGTTTCAAAACTGAATAATTTTTTTTACCTTCTACATGAGTGAATACTGTAACCATCAATTATTTTCAGTAGTATTCTTCTAGATTAAAAATTTCGTAAGCTACTCTAGAACTAAAAATTTCCTGTTAGAAAGTTTGGTCGGATTAGAAGATTTACCCCATTCTTAAGCTAGGATTAAGGGTTGTTATTATGCTACGGGAGAGTTATCTTCATCATCAGAAACCCAATTCTCGTATTTAACTTACACTTTCAATTTGTAGAGCGTTTGACGTTTATGAGAATACCATTTTCTTCGATGATATCGAGAATGGATCGTGACTGTAAGATTAAAATAGCAGAGTTGACCTTCAGAGCCATGCTTATACTGTTCTAAAAATATATATAAATATATGTGTCAGAGTTCACTGCGTAGTGCGTAACTCATGTGACCATTCTGTCAATTACTCTGATTTATGCACCATAAAGATTTCTTGTATTATATTCATTAGCGTTATAAAATGGTTTATTTGTATATTGGTCAATTTTGACATTCGCACTGATGACTCATTGCAAACTTAACACGAATAAAGTGTAGTTTGGTTTTAAATGTAACCCTAAAATACGCAGCGGGTGTGCGGACGGTACTGTCGCGCGTTGTTTGTGGAACAAGGCGCGGCTAATATTCGCCTTCCGAAGCCACTCCGTTCACACCTTCGCGCGGCTTGAGGCGCGGAGTGCTGGCCGCCGTCGGCCATGAGCGACCGCGGGGAGAATATGTTGCTAAAGACCACAAAATTATCGGTAGAAGGCTTATGGTGGGCCATTTCAAAAATATTTTCGACATGGATCACAGAAAATGTTGGACTTTGAACTTGGCGTTGGACTGGGCAAACACTCATAGAACAGCGGGGCTATTCACAATTCCCAATCAACTCGGATTCGATAACTTATCTGTGCTTCGACAAATGAACGCTTAGGCTGGGACTGTAATTGTCCGGAATCCGTAAGGCTGGGAAAAAGTCGGAGTACGGAAAATAGAACTCTTCGATGAAACAATAGAGCTGAAAATGGAACACACGAGTGTCGAGACAAATGTCAATGTCAAATCTGACAACTGGACACTCATTTGTTCGATTTGCAACTCTATTGTATCAGTCCAGAGTTACTATTTTCAATCCTTTAAATTTTCTCCGGGCTTCCGGATTCCGGTCAATATAGTGCCAACCTTAGCGCGGCAAGTGTATATTGATGGCCGCGCGGTAAGTTATAGGATCCGAGTCGAATGAGAATTGTGAATCACCTCGCGGGTGGACAAGATTACGACTACGAGACCATTACGAGACATCAGCGTCCGTCACGTTTCAACCATAATAATTCAAAATTCAGGAAAATACTTGCTGAATACACCAAAATAAATCACGACAGCGTCGAACTTGTAGTTAAGGCTACTATAAAACCCAAGTAAACCTTCAAAAAGACGTTAAACCGTGCACCTTGTACCACGACCAGACAAACTAGTTCCTCGCGAAAGGGTTGGGACGCACACGCGCGCCGTGCACACACATACGCGCCGCACACACACGCGCGCCGCGCGCATGTACGGCCGCGTACACACACGCCCCTCGTAAGGGCCGGTGCACGCCATTGTTATGTTGGTCACAGACGCGGACAGTGAGACCTTCGACAGTGCTCGGCTGAGTCATAATTTGCTGGTGCATCTCATATCTGAAGTCTATAAAGTACTTTAGTGTAAATTGTATTCGGTTTATCTGAAAGAAGCTGCAATAATGCAACTTGTTTCAATACAACGGATGACCCAGACATATCATGACTAGCATGAATATGGATTAAGTGTTTAAAGACACAATAAACGAAAAATATGTATTGTAAATAATATTTTATAGTTGTAGAGAAAGTTATCTCTAAATGAAATATGAATATGATCAAAAAGTTTCGATATTACGAATTAATTAGGTACCTACTATTAATTATTCGATTTGAGTTTGTTTAAAGGAATCAGTACAGAAAGTTCAATAACCTCTTTGCTTAGAATAAAAATATTTAATTTTAATCAAAGCGAAGAAGAAAATTGTGAAACAGAAGCTTCTTTTAAAATAAAATAAAATTAAAACTCTAAACACTTCTTGATTAAAGTTAAATAAAACTCACTGACAAACAAAAGACAGGAACATCTTTGGTAGATAATAATTAAAGATACTGTGGATTAATATGATGTTTAATATTATATCAAATAGGTCTGTTTCATAATCTAGAGGACAGCCAGACAGTTTATTTGCATGATTTGTCTCTATCGCTCGATTTAAAGTAAGCAGCGACAAAACTTCCGAATAAGCTATCCGACACTTTAGAAGATTCTGAAACAGGCCCTTAGATAGGTAAGTACATAGACGTATATATTTTAGACGGGGCATGTTGAGGCAAAAAGTGTATCCAGTTAAATGGCCCCACTTTTGAGACTTTTTGGGCCATTTTCACATTTTATATATAGTGAAAACAAGATCAAATCAAATCATTTATTGCAAGAATGTGGTATACATGAGGTCTTACAAAATTACAATATTAAAAGAATCCTACATTCTGCCATCAGAATGGCGTGTGCAAGTCATAAGCATGTAGGTGAGTAAACTTATAATTAATCTAGCTAAGCCAAACATTTTAAATTAATTTAAATAGACATACAGTTCATTTCAGGAATCATAATTACTCATAACAAATTAAATAATAAATAATTCAAATTAACATAAAAATAATTTAAAAAAATTATCGATTAGTCAATAGTCAATAATAATTAAAATTACACATGACAATAAATAATATTTATAAAAGTAAACTGTTTATTCATACTAATTTAAACATCACCATACTGAGACAAAATCAATTGTACCATAAAAGTAGGTAAGTACTAAAAAAATAATAACTACTCCAAAACTTAAAATGCTACAAAAAAAAAGAAATCTCCCAGGTCGTCCCCACCAGGCAGAGTACCTAGAAGGCTCAAAGAGTTTCCTCGCTGGATTGCAGGAAATTGTTTCAAATTCCAAAATTCACATATTTATAATTAATTAATTATGCACAAAAGAGATCATCAACACTGTAAAGCATTTATCATACATTTAACACTGTAATAGTAGTATTTTTTTAATTCATTTTTAAATTTTTGAATACTGTCTATTTCTTTAATACGCCTTGGTAAATTATTATATATTTTAGTTGACATGCCCAAAATACTAATACAAAATACTCTAACTCGTGTAGTTTTAGATTCAAGACAACATAATTTATGTGCCTTTTGTTATTGAATCGGGTGAATAAAGGAATGTTTGTTCGTACAAATAAGGCTTCATATATGTACAGACATGGAAATGTAAGTAGTTCATATTTTTCAAAGTAAGGTTGGCAGCTGTACGTATATTTGCTATAACACGAATACATTGATACAATACTGATGGACCTCACCGATGGTGATGCACCTCGAGATGGCTGACATTTGAAGTATGGTAAAAAACCAAGATGGCGTAATTTTATAAATGTATGAAGTTTTGTTCTGTCAAATGTACGTCATAGCCTATCTTGAGTTTTAAAATCTTTGGGTAAGTATGTTTATTTAGATATAGCTAAAAATACTTCGTTTAATACTATTTGGAGAAACTGTGACATACTTTTAAATAAATTTCAATAATCAAAACGCATGAAAACTAAACTGTCCTATAATATAATATTGTGGTAGTTCTATTAACACGATTTGCTCTTATTACATCCAACAAACTCAAACACTTCAATGATATAAAAACAAAAGACGTGAGTCATCGCAAAAAATCTAATTCTTTATATGAAAGACCTGTCAAATAATCAATTAAAGGCGCGCTCGAGTGTCCATTGAATGGGATATCAGCTATCCCATTAACAAACTGACAAATCCCGCTTTGTCCCACGGAGTATTGTGTTGGACAGGCGGGACAAAGACGAGGTGTGAGCCGGGCCTTTTCTTCGCGCACAAAGAAGTTTTTGCTGCGTTCTGCAGATACATGTGGGTATTAGAATAATGATAATCCCCGCATCGACTGCCGATCAATTGGTTGATTGTTAATTGCTCGTTATCTCATTACAGCTGTTTCGTTTAGCTGACGTGCCCCTGCCCACGCAACGGTAACCCGGGTCTCTAGTGGGTTTCAATTGTATGCGTTAACTGATTTATTTGAAACGCGCCGGTGCACGCAACTTCGTTTGCGTTGTAATGACGAAAACGGAAGCCTACAATATCAGCTATCTGCCAGTAAAAGTCCCTAGAACATAGGACATGCCGTTTCAAAGATTAGCCGGAACAAACCAAGAGACAGATAGACTAACGTACCATTTTTTAATTGATTTTTATTGCAAGTACCGTATTATTAGGTCATTACATGTGAATTTGGCGTTTTGTACAGGAGGAACATAAAGTCGTTTTTTTTTAAACATAACAATATTTATTTAATCAAAGTATATACCATTGCTATCTATGCACTTTTGCCATCTCATAGGTAGTTCATTGATTCCTTTACTAAAAAAACCATTCGGACAGGAATCAATAAAATCTTTCAAGGCGCTTTGGACTGCGCCATCGGAGTTGAATTGTTTCCCTTGCAAGAAGTTATCCAAATTTCGAAAAAAATGGTAATCTGTTGGAGCAAGGTCCGGGGCGTACGGTGGATGTCCAATTGAAGCTCCTCTAATTTGGTAGCCGTATGTTGTGCTGTGTGTGGTCTAGCGTTATCCTGAAGCAGCAGTGGCCTAGAGCGAATGACCAACCTTGGTTGTTTAGCAGCTAGCTTTTCCATCATGATTTGCAGTTGCTGGCAATAGACATCTGCCGTAACCGTCTGGTTAGATTTAAGAAAGCTGTAGTGAACGACACCGGCACTAGTCTTGGGCTAGCGCTTGGGGCAGGCTTGGCCATTGCGATGAGCGTTGCTTGTTCTGCAGGTCGAAATTTCCAGACGAAAACGTCGGAACCAAAAACTCATGTGTTTTCTTTTGCGACACAGCTGCCATACGCATCATTAATCAATCCTTCGAGCCGTTTCTGCAGCACTGGTGCCACGGTGGGACTCGTACTCGAAAATAATACGATATTTTAAGTTTTCCATTTCGTAAACAGAGTGACACAAAGAAAAAACCAAAAGAGGAAAAAACAAATTAATTACGGTTTTCGAAACACAGATGTATGAGTAAATAGCGGTATAAATTTGAAAATGGAATTCCTAACCAAAGAAGATATATTTGAGATCAAAGTGGCCAGTACGACAAAACGCCAATTTCATATGTAAGGACCAAACAGACACTACAATTTAATTTTTTTGTATAATTAGTCCAAACTTCTGCGTCATATCAATTACGCTGTTGAAGAATTAATGAGGCTGCTACAACTTTCCTTATAGCAGTTTTTGTTACAGTCAAAATATAGATCGAAAGTCGTAAGGAAAGACCAAGGTAACTGTAACGGTAACGGTAACGGTAACGGTAACGGTAACGGTAACGGTAGCTGACTTAAGTCTCAGTGACTATCTACAATTCTACACTAATATTATAAAGAAGAAAGATTAATTAGTTTCTACGCTTTGTATAGGCCCCAAATCTACTGGACCGAATTTGATGAAATTTGGCACAAATATAGAGTAGACTGGTATGGACAAAGGCTACTTTTTATTGCGGAGAAATGTACCGTTCCGGCGTGATTTTCTTTTGCGAGTATCAAATCGTGGGAAACAATTTTCAGCTAATATTTTGGCACAAGGAACATACTGAGTTGTGTGAAATCTCCTACCTAATGTCTTAACGTAAAAGTCTAATTTGGAGCCGAAATATATTATAATTGCAATTTCACGGGTGAGTCACGGCGAGTAATGGGCTTGGCGCGGGCGGCAGCGGGTACGTCCGCCGAGTTCCTGTGCTACGGGGTACATATAGAAGAGGTAGAGAAACAATAAGGAGTAGACAGATAAAACAATCTTTAAACGTTACGTCTTCTAAGCCTCGATTTTACCAACGTATTGAAACTACGTTTAACGCTGAGCCTCGTTTTAAGATATGTCTGTGTGTCAGAGAGAGAGATTAAATCCGAGTTTAGCGATAAGCGTATTTAGAGAAATTTGCTGAAACCGGGGCTAAGGGTATGTTCACAACGGTCGGTTCTACTGATGTATCAGTCTCTGTTGCTTAATATGAAGTAATCAGCGACAAAACTTCCGAATAAGCTACCCGACACTTATTTTAGGCGATTGTAAAACTGGCTCTTAGTGTGATTCTTGATATCTATTATTTAGTGTTATCTGATGATGATGATGATGATGAATTTACTAAGCTCCTGTGATAATGGGTAATACAAATGCTATATATTACAAGTGTTTACTTAACATGCAAATATAAATTTAATTTGAGCATAGACCTTTGTTCAAATAACTTATAATCGCGCTTAATAGTTTTGTAAATATAGTAGGCGCATAATATTTTGAAATACATTAATTTATGCAGTTCATACATTAATTAAATAGTCATTCTAATCTCTACAATAGCTTTCACGTCAGTTTATTAAACAGAGGAAAAGCTCAGCCCCCTCTGCCGTCCGCGTCGCCGTAAACTCAGCGCCAGTTGCTGAGAAGAATTCCCACTTAATTGATACAGTCCCTTAGCAGAAACATTTACGAGACGTTTTCATTAACCTCTTCATTTAGATGTGGAAAGGTTTATTTTGAGGTTAAGATAAATGAAGTTTACACTCTTTAGACTTTTTGTCTTGTTTGTAAGCAAATTTGATCTTTAATACAAAAACCACTGTACGAATTTGGCATCTAGATATAGCAGCCTGGAATCATAAAGATTCTATTTAGAACGCATAGGCTACATTTATTCCCGTTAAAATATTTGGTTCCCGCGGACTCGCAGGTAATACTAGTTTTAAATCAATTGTTAGGCTTCTAGGATGCCCTATAGTTTGAAAGGCCTAATTAGAAAGAGATGACAATATGTGCATTATGTAGCGACGGCTGCGCTTGCGCCACCGCAGGGGGACTATCGATCGAGCTCCAAGCTCTACCTCCGAAATTCATCACCCGTATGCAAAATTTTGTACCAGGTACCGCTATTTGCTTCACCAATATTATATATGATCAAATATTTTGTGCGATTATTATAAGAGTATTTTAATTAATATTATTTATAAAGATCAGCGGTCCTAAAAGTAATTTACTTAATCTCTAACATAAAGTTAATAAGCCTAAGAATAAAATTAATCTGAACTAATAATCTATTCACTGAGGGCAGCCTTGTGATTTTTAATTTTTATGTTTAAAAACTTTATAGGAACTGTAGTTAACATTTTCTTGACTTTTCTTATTAAAAAAAAACTGTCAAGGATTGTTTTTCTTGTGAAAGTCTTGGGCATCTAGACAATATAGACAAGCATGTGTGCTGTAACATAGAACAGAAGAACAAAGAACAGAATATTATTTAATATCTGTAGACGCTTCATACCACGTCAATCTGGCCCCGTGCTAAGTATCCAAAGAACTTGTGATATAAGAAGAAAAAGACGTGTATTTCTTGCGAAGAAGTACACGTCATAATATTTAATACACATCCATGACTCAGGAAACCTTATGTTCCCTCGGCGGAATTTGAACCCGCGACCTCTGGCTGGGGCGCCGACTTCCTTAACAACTGAGCCACAGAGATCGTCAATATTGGGATGATTGACGAGGTATTACAAGATTTGACAAATTATATATACGTTTCGATTTATTGTTAAATATTCTATACTGCAGGTATTCCATTATCTCCCGCGAATTCAATAATTATAACAATCATATAATTTAATAAACAACAATATAACCTACGCATATAATAAACTGTAATGATATAATTGTGTATATTATCACTTAATAATAAATAATTAATATTTAACTTATCAGAACAATGTTCATTGCAACGCTAGGAAGCGATGTTAATAGTAAAATTCAGCATATTTTGTGTGGAATACATTGTAGGTGGTTCTGGGTATTATTTCATACATCAACTGAGTTTATATTCAGACATGTAGTATAAGATGATAATAATGTTCTGGAAATAAAATATACAAATAAAACCTACACTTTATTTCAAGACTTTAGAGTAAATTACAAATGTCACCTTATTAGTTAAGTAGTTGATCCTACGTGAGGTATTCAAATGAAGCCGCTAAAGCGTAGATCTAAGAGGTGCGATAAAATAACTTTTTTTTGTTTTTAAATTGTGTTTTACCAAAAGCAAAACAAATTATTGTATAAACAAAACCGCTATTGCAAATGACTGACCGTACTAAACTCTACAAAATGCACGCCTTGTTTGCCGACGGGTTTGGTTCCTCTACTGTAAGATAATGATTCTTAAGTCGTTTCTACAGTTTTGTCTATTGTAATCATTATTTAATATTTAAATAAGTAAGCTTATAAACTGGCGAAGATTTAATTTTTTAAGTAAGAAAGGTTAACTTTCATTTAAGAAAAAAAAATTACAAGAGTCGTTTTGCTTTTAATGTATAGCAAATTCATTTCAACGATAAGGTAGGTACTACATATATACAAAATAAAGTGATGTATAAAGTTATAAAATATTAAGGTGTATTTTCAAAACTTACATGTAAATTCTAGGAATCATACACGGTCTCAAATATTTCGATACAAAAACATAAGAAATGTAAAAGTATAAAATTTATTTAAATCAAACATAGTTTGCAATAATATATAGCCTAAGTACATAGCTATCTTATTTACTATTCAATATTCAGAAAACCTTACTGACCCAATGTATAAAATATAATACAGCCTAACTTAATTCCATCGACATAACAGCTTATTACACATAACACAATGTGGCAGACGACAAGGCAAGCCTACTAACGAACTCTACTTGAAGTGTGACTTAAGTTAACGCGGCTCTACCATTCAAATGGCTTGTAATTATTAACAATACAGTGCTATCAAGTATTGCCATTTGCCATACACTCACATTCGATAAAGTAAAATTGAATGAATAAGCTTCATTTTGTAATATATAATTATGTTTTTGATTTTTCTTGTTTTATGTTCGTTGTATTTAATGAATCATATTATTGTATTTTTAAAGCGTAAATCTATGTATGTTATGTCTTATTATGTCGAATAAATGTCTTATTTTTATTATATAAAAACGTAAATACTTTACACTTTTTTATATGAAAGGAAGCTATTCAGTTGTGTATAGTGTCACTAATTCACAACAACTAATTAAGATATAACTTGCCAATATTAAGAGCAATTAGATATCAGCTAAATAACTTAATAATTCAGCTTCATTTGGCCACTACAAATCATACAGGCTGATGTCGCGTCGCACAGCCAATGTGTCGGCGCTCGGTGGTAACCCGACGCCGGCGCTTTGTCCCGCATAAAGCCAATTAATAAAAACAAAACGCTAATTAAACGCGCCGGGATATTATTACCCCATCCTCCGAAACTCGTCTGGTTCACATTTGACCCTAAACTGCGAACTACATAATACTGAGGAGGACGAGGGAGGACGACTGCAAAACATGGTAGATTTTTTTACTCAACACAAGATTTTTCTTTATAATATTTGTTGAATAAAAAATAGGCGTTTTATAGAATAGCTGTTTTACAGAGTTTTGATTTGATCTTAAACAGCAAATTCTTAATTTCGAAACTCTAAAAAAATTAAAATTAAAACGTTAAAGAAGTTGGCAATAAAAAAAAGTTATTTTCTAGAGTAGCTATTTTCTGTAAACTGCAAAGGCTACTTAATTCTACATTTCTAAAATTCACATACGAACTCTACATTTTTTTAAATTGCAAATATTTATTAGAACTTTCCAATAAAAATAAAGTTTTTTATAGTGCATATTTAAGTTTATATTACATGACGTGCTTACTTATGGCCTATCTCAACAAGTGCTCGAGTAGTCAAGATGACACTTCCTTCTTACTGAGCGAAAAGCTATGCCCCTAATCCTTAAAGCACTATTGTTATAATTATATTGTTAAGTTTTTATAGTAACAGTTTAACAGTTAACAGTTACTTGTAGAATGTAGAGTTCAAACTATAATAATAATATAAAGTACATGGTAAATATGCCTAATAAAATTTTGAAAGTAGCAACTGTTGATATAACTGTAATTGTTTAAATTCATTATTCTTAAATTGTATTTACTAATTTAAATAATTAGTATGTTCTTAATATTATAATCTACTTCAAAGTTATTAACAATTTTGGCATGTTTAGGCGGAATGGATAAGATATCATAGATAAAAAAAATGGAATTAGTCCCACTATAAAAAATAACCATCCAGTTTGATAGCAATTAACGTCCACAATATTTGCAGTAAGCGGTTTTTGACCAAAAAATACTCACGAACAGATGACATTCAACTTAAAATTCTAAAACATCAAGGAAAAGGCTGATTTCCGTTCTGCCTTTATTTGCAACCATAGAGAATTAAAATTGA
Organism: Phengaris alcon alcon; assembly: GCA_037179445.1. Taxonomy (NCBI): domain Eukaryota; kingdom Metazoa; phylum Arthropoda; class Insecta; order Lepidoptera; family Lycaenidae; genus Phengaris; species Phengaris alcon. Next base: position 437,561 of record JAYRCH010000420.1, read on the forward strand.
GATAGAGCTCTGTATATTTATCTAGATAGTCTCCACTCTCCTTAGGATTCTCAACCTACTTTCTATTGAATTGTCGTCAGTCTACCCTACAGAGGGTATTGCACGTCCAGGTACTCACCGGGCGGCGGGTGCAGCAGCGGCGGGCCGGGCAGGAACGCTGCCGCCACCGCGGCCTGCGCGTTGAAGGCGGCGGCGTAGGCCACGCGGCTGGCCATCGAGGCCGGCAGCGGGAACTGCGGCGCGTACCGGTCCCGCTCACTCAAGTTAAGCACTCGCTCGTCCCGCTCGAAGTACCGCTCGCGTTCGCGGCCATCCGACAGCCCCAGCAACTCCTGGATCGCGAACGGCGACCGCTGCGGCGCCCGCGGTGCACCCGGGTTCGCGCTCATGGCTTGCATCGTCGCTTATCTTAGCATCGTTTTCGAATCGATTGAAAAGCACAAGTTTATTTTTTAAAAAATCACTTTATTGTTTTATGCACTTCGGTGAAATGTATTTGAGACCCGATGTTTAAGTCGCGGGAACTGCGGTCGCGTGTACCACGAGCGCTCGCCGCGTCGTCCGGAGCGCTTCTGGCCGCGGCGCCGCCCGTCGCCGGGTAAAAACGAGAAAACCCCCCGTGGCTCGCGGGCCCCGGCACGTCGCCTACTAAAAATCGTAATTCACCGCCCGCTCGGCGGCGCGGGGCCCTTTTGGAGCCGAGGCGCGCGCGGTGCCCCGGTCACGAATGGTCGTAAGCGCCTCACTGCGGAAGCACGTCGGGGCTGTTTCGGATTTACCTCGCGGGCCCCCGAAGCGCGCGGGCGGGGCCTCCTAATAGCCAATACGGATATTTTGTTACCGCACTCTATTGGCCGGATTTCTTCGCGGGAGCCCCGCCCCTCGGCCGGCGGAGCCGCATGAAACGAACTCTATCTGGGCGTCGTAGATTCGGTTTTGACGTGCGGCGGGTCGGCTTGATTTAATTTTGATTAATTGTAAGAAATGAATAGAGCGCGCGTGTTAGGCGCGAGGGGAGCGAGCGGGGTGCGGTATAGGTGGTATAGGTTTACGGCGCGGTTTCGCACGCGGGTACTGTGTCCATTATGAGCAGCCATGTTGGCTGTATCTGCTGGCAGCTCAGGTGCTGGTATTGCCCTTGTCTGGGGCTCGCGGATGTGCAGAACATTATACCCCTCCATATTGTATTACGTCGTCAAGAGCTATAGTCCTTCTTTTGTAAATAACCCTTTAAATCAATTATACCTATTAGAATACGCTCAATATTATATTTCCTAATATTATTTGACCACCTGATATCTACCAAGCCGAGTGAAGGCAGTCTCTGCCTGCCAAGTGGGAAACAACCTTACGAACTGATAGATATATTTTCTTTTATAAAAAATGTTATATTGTGTAAACATATGTGCTGCATAAATCTTCATGACACCAACCTATTGGGAAGTCAACCTTCTCACATAACGGTGAATCACATGTTTTCTATTAAATATAAAATAATTAACTAATAAATAAATGTCTTATAGTCTAGTCTTGTTAGGTGACGCAAATAGACTTTATATATCTAAATAAAATTATAATAAATTAACCCCTTACTTATTAAAAGATTTACACAACGGATATCTTAAAAAACGTTTCTGTCTTTGTCTGATACGTTGGAAAAGTCACTTGATAGACAAAGGCAGAAACGTTGATTAAGTTATCCGTTGTGTAAACATGTTTATTAGTAAGGGGGTATTTGTTTAAGCTAAAGTCATCATTTTCTTAGCCAAGGAAAACAGGTGAATCTCGCTATACAAATCTTAGATTTTCAATGCTTTAGGCGCCCTTTTTATTTGATCTTCAAAGATAAAATCTTTCATCCACGTTAGGCATATATTTTATACCTCCTAATTAAAAATATTCATCTTCATTAAATCAGTTTTAATGCGACAATTTGCGGTATGGATAGCACCGTAGAAGGGTGGGCCACAATCGGCGCTAACGACTTAACGGTATCATCCCCTCTGGCGGTAATGACGTAATCAACAGTCAATACTATCGAGTGCCACTACCGCTACCCCGCTACCGCACTACCCCGCTACCGCACTACCCCGCTACGATGCCCGTCTACCCGTCTGTCTCAATCTTAGAGTAAAGTATCGACTCAAGTTTGAGAGCCCTTGAGTTTTTTCTTCATGTTCAAAATATTATTTTTTGAAATATAAAACTACGTACTAATCTATTTACCGATAATACGCCTGTGTAGAATTAGGAAATTGTTAGCATAACAAACATGCATAATGCATAATTCTGGCAATGGCAGTTGAATAATGTTATAATTATCATCTCAGCAACCTTTATTTATAAGTTAGCTTAAAGTCTGAGCTAAAAACAGAGAAAGAAAAAAAGAAAGTAAGTTATATGTAGGTACTTGGCAAAAGGGTAGAGTAATTTAAATCATTAAATATAATTTTCCACCCCGGTCCTATTCAATGCGATATATTTCTTCAGTCTTTTCATGGCTTGGTCTGTCTATTATCAAACGGTATTTCTATGCTAGGTCTGTGAAAGTGACAGCAGTAGGTAATTATTGTTTTAGTTTTGAAATAAAACTGAAAGTGAGGTATTGAAACAGTTTGCGAAATGCCAAGAATACAAATCAATCCCCGGTAAATTAAATTAAAACAAATATGGAACGACAACCAACACCGCGTTCATTGATTCTTAAATCTTACCTAAACAGTTTAAATGCCAATTAATAAAAATATTTCCTTGAAAATTATCAAGTGGTAAGCATTTAACTACATATCTAACTGTTGGAAGATCCACATGAAAAACTTAGTTTACATACGTACCTAAAGTAACCTAACTAAACCTGAATTTTATGACTCAATTTCACCAGTAAAAGATTATGATTTAAATCTACTTCTGAGTAGGTTTATTGATTTAGCTGTAAAGAAAATAAACACTTGTACAAGTCTAGATATCCTAGCTCTTAGTGCCTTTACACAAGCGACGCAGCTCCGGATTTCGTATGGCGTTCACCGGCGCTTCGGCAAAAAGTCATACAAATCCTAGTGCAGCGGAGCGAGAGCTGCGGCTGAGGGCCTGCTAGTGCGTTGCGTTGCGTCGCGTGCGTTAATCCGTTGCGACGACGCAACGCAGCGCAACCTTAGGCTATAACTTGAAGCCGTCGGCACTCATTTATTCTCATTTAATTATTGGACTTCAGAGAGAGATATAATATTACGACCAAATGAAATTGCTTCCCTAATTAAGTGGTGGGTTTAAATATTAATAAATTAAAGTTATGTAAAAAATTAAAAGCAAAAAATTCAATTTTCTGTAAGAAGCCCAGTTTGTGACTGTATAAGCTATTCCATCAGATACAGTTTTTTACTATACTAAAAAATGTAAGTACCTAACATAACTGAATTTTAGAAAATAATTGCTAGGATACTACGCATAAGCATTGTTGTAAATATTAACCTAGGCGAGGTCGTACGTACATTTTCTCAAAATCGAAAAAAAATTAATGAAAATATATATTTCTGAATTGAATTTCACATTTGCTTTTCCGAATGTTTCGAACTACCGCCGGTGTAGTCCTAACCCGCCAAGAAGAACCAGCCATTAAGAGTTGGCGATGATTAAAATAGTAAAACTTAACATCTACTTACAATTTGATGATTTGCAACTTTAATGACAAAATATAATACTTTTCTCCACGAATTGCAATTGCAAATTGTAGCAATACACCGCGACGCACGACAGCTACTGATGATGATTGGTATCTAAAAATCATCTCGAACACATCAGCTTTCAAATAAATTCACAATCCGTCTATTCGTTTAGGAGATACGATGCCGGAAACAGACACACAGACAAGCCAAACTTATAACACCTCTCTTTTGCGTCGGGGGTTAAGAGAGCGGCAATATTAAGATTTTTCGCCTTCACCTGACGTTGGGTCGAACCAAGATGTCCGCTGGCGTGAATGCTCTGTTTGTTTGGTACCCACAAAGGCTATACACGGGGGCACAATGGCCGGGGCACAAAGGCCCCGAAACCCGAGCCCCGCTCACACCTCTCTCACGGTCAATATTTTGATCGCGACCACGAATAGACAATACGGCGTTTTTGCGCTATCTGTTTTGTGTGTCCACGTCAAATATGGAGGTAAACTTCCTGATTTTTGCCAACATATTCGTATTAGGTATACAAATAATATATCAAAACGGTTCGCTATACCCGAGCATGAAATAAAAACCACCGAGTGTCTGCAGCACTACGGTACCAACGGCGATTATAGCTGCCAGAAGTTACTTGCAAGTTCATGTTCAATTTCACAAGATAATTAGAATCAAAATAATGACATAAATCCGTGTGAGCGGTAATCTTAGAAGTTGGAGTAACTTTAGAGTAAGATTTCTAGTTAGTATGTCTACAATCTACAACTTAAGAAATGGCTCGAAACTAAAACGGTAAATTTAAGTAGACATACGATTACATCTCTATATTATAAAAAGGTAAGATTTGTTTGTTTGTTTGTCCGATTTTGATGAAATTTGGCATTGACATAGAACAGATCACGGGGATGGACGTAGGCTACTTTTTATCGCAGGTAAATGTACAGTTCCTGCGAGATTTTCCGGGTACAAAGTCGCGGGAAATATCTAGTTAAATATAAAAAGAATTTAAAATTAGAGTTTTGAGTACAAAATGTACCTACCTAATAAATACCTACTTCATTTAGTTCATAATATATTATAATATATTATGAACTAAATGAAGTAGGTGAAATGTGTGAAATGAATGAAATGAAGACCCTACTCTCTTGACGTAACTAGCAAAATAACATAAATGATATTTTTAGTTTTTCTCGTTTTATCAATTTATATTGGGTTATTTAGTATTAAATATTTTGTGTGTAGAATATTTTACCTAAACTATAATATCTCTCAATATCTGTAGAAAAAATAATATAATATTAATATACTAATAAGCTCTCTTGTCATGAAAAAGTACTATAGTACGTACTATAGTACGTACTACGTATACAACTACAGAATATACAATATGTTGTAGTAGTAGAGGCGCGTAGAGGCAAAGATGTTTCTGTGTAATAAATGTTACATGTTACGATAATTTTCTCACTTTTCAACTGCCGTTTTACCATTTTCTAGCCGGTTAACGATTATAGTGTATAGAGGCCGGAAGATTAGGTAGTCGTGTCGTTGTGTTTATGGTGTTGTTTATGCCCGAAGCCCTCGCGGCATTGCCAGTTGCCATCGAGCCAACCGTCTCTTGTTATTGCTTCAAACGATCAGGTGATGTGCTAAGTATCCAGGTGATACATCAACCATAGCATCAATTTCAATGTTTAAATTATAATTCAATATTCTACTATCCTGCCACTATTATGAATGTGAAATTTTGTGACAATCCTTGACACAAAAACTACTGCACGGATTTTGATGAAATTTGGTATGTTAGTAGTTTAGGCTCTGAATTAACATATAAGCAACTTTATATAAAGTAAAATTACAGTGTCCCCGTGGGTTAATGTATTTATGCGGGCAGAGCCGCGGGCAAAAGCTAGTTATATATAAAATATTACCAAACCTGTTAGGACATATTGTTGAAGGCGGGTTCCGTAACTATCAGCGCGCAAAAAGTTTTATTCAAGTTACTTCAAAATTTGTCATGTCTTATTTCGCTCAAATAATTTTTCATAACAGAATTTAGCATGATCTGTTATGAAAAGTTTGAAACTACTGTCTCTTACAGCTTAGAAATGCCAGGGGGAGCAACATGTAAACAACTTTAAATGGCGATTACTCGAAAATGATTACCCCAAAGGATGCGGTAGAGTGAAAAAAAAATTTCATCTCCACTTCACATGTGTGAAGATTTACCCCTGAAGCACCAAGTTGTTGCTATTTTATAATGCCAAACACACAATCTATAACTGTACCAAATTTTATCCATTTACATTCATAATTACAGGAGTTATAACGGCGGAGAGACAGACAGACAGAATGAAACTACAAGGGTTCCTTGTGGCACTGCGGAACCCTAAAAACTACCATTTTAACATTTATAAACGCAAAAATAGCTAAAAAACTCAGTTCATTTCCTGCGCCATTACATTTTCCACTGAGGGCTGTTCTTGTGAAAAAGTACAATCGCCGTATTAGAAACGATGTAATTAGTGAAGAGGCTGCGAGGGCAGACAAAGCCGTGCGGCGAACGTAGCGGCCCTTTGAAGTGCGCTCTTTGTGCTCCCGGAGCAGCAGATACGCCGCAAATGGCACACCACGACAGCACGCCAGCACACCAACACACCAGCACACTTATTACATAACGCATCAAGCATTGACCACTACGACCCGTAACCGATAACTACAACCGTCTACGACTACTAGCTCATGCCGGCAACTTAGTTTGCGTAGAAATAAAGGAAACGGAACCCTATTTTTGACGGAACCCTAATAAAAAAGTAGCCTTAGTTACTCCTTGTAACATCAGCTATCTGCCAGTGAAAGTCCCGTGAAAATAGCTCCAACCGTTTCAGGGATTAGCCGGAACAGACAGACGGACAATTTTAAAAATTTATTTTTTAGTGCCGTTTTAACTTTAATATGCATTGAGCTAAAATGCTAGCTAGCTGTTAATTTAAAATTACAGACACTTAAATTTTAATTATTTGTATGTGTGTAAGTGTGTTATTTTGTAGTTATAGATGTTTTGAATGTTTTGACGCCTCATTCGCTAAGATCGGATCGGTAGTTGAGCCGCTACGCCAAAATCATTACCCTGCCTTTTGGCTTCGCCGTGGTCGGGAAAAATAAATGACAAGTGGAACAATTGAAGTAACCGAAATCAAAGTAAATAAAATAAAGTCGGATTAGTAATACAATTTACAGCTACAGAAGTGACGATACTCATGGTGCTGGCGACTTCGTACGCGCAAAACAAAACTCGCTGCATCCGTAATTTTATAACTACAGTTAATCCAGAGTCTTAACTACTACCATACCTAATTTCATCAAAATTCATTCAGTAGTTTTTGCGTGAAAGACTAACAAACATTCATACATACATACAAACTTTTGCGTTTAGAATATTGGTAAGGATTTATGACCAATGGCCATAGTAATACAGACACATAGTAGTATTTTGTATTTATTTATTTTAGATACATAGTAGGTCATATTCACTGTACTGTAACTTGATTATACGATTGATTTACATGCAAGAAACATCGAATAAACATGTACTCATGTAACTTTGATCTTAACTCATACATCTTCAGGGACAATTTTTAACTTAATCAATTTTTCATAATAGTTAATGCCTTTTTTAAATCTCCTACAACGTGACTAGTTTGTTGCTTATTAAATAATTTATTTTTCATACATGTCATAGTTAATAAAACGTTATAGAAATCATTATGGACCAATTAAATTATAATTAATATATTAAGATAAAACTAAGGTTTAATTCTTTAGAAATAAATTATTTCAACGCCTAATACTTATTTATTGTAATAATTATACTACAAAGAAATTTCTGATTCGATATGTAGCAAGTGAATTTAGCATCAGTGGAAAAGATGAGTCAAATCGGAATATAAATAAAATGTATGTTTGAAAACTGGACCTACCTGAGAAGTGAGCATACTCAAAATTATAGGCAATATAACAATTGTCATAATATTCCTACACTTACTAAACTCGCTCGATGTTAAGTAGAAAATAATAAAAATCACCCACCACTGAAATGATTTCTTTCTACGGATAGACAAAATGACAGATATACAAAATGACAGCTGTCATTTGTCCATATTATCTGTCAGAATGTCTCTTCCTGTGTGGACAAAACACATTTGTATGGTGTTCATGCTAAGCGTGGTGAACTTCAGGGTGAGGCCAAACGAACGTAATTTTTTAAGTCGTGACTCGTGAGTCCTAGAATTTCGGTCGACCGAAATTCTACTGTATTCGTTTTCACAGAAAAGTCCTATTCGATTCACGCGGCGACGCGAAATGAGTTTTACTTTAGTGTGGAAAATAACTAACGCGACCGAAAATATGCAAATCACAACTCACAAACGCTCGTTTCGCCTCACCCTGAACTGAACTGTGAGTGTAGGTACTATAAACGATTTATAGTCACTAGCAGTTCAGTTCAGGCACTAATAGTTCGGCAGCTCGAGATGAGCTGTAAACTGTTATAACTTATATCGCGGAGTTTCAACAAGTTCACAGAGAGTTTTCTGTATATTGCCCGGTGCTTTGAGATTTCAGTTTAATACTTTGTTACGGGGAGTAGGTACACATAGCAAAGACTCTTATTAGTATAAATACTTGTAGAAAAATGGATTAAAATTCTTTACTAATTTTTATAAAACTATTAATAAAGAATTTTAATGCATAAATTGTTATTAATACAATATGCAAACACTTTCCCCTTTATTTATTAGGTAGGTACCTACCTCTATTGATAATAGCGGTATTAAAATATGTTGCGTAGTTTAAAAGGTTTATAAATGTAAACGTTATCTGAATATACTCGTAGTATGATTAAATACATTCCTAAAACGTATTCAATATACAACATATTAAACATTATTCCTTTACGACTCCCCACTTGATCTAATGAATTAAGAATCTCAGACTCGAGTAAATATCTCCAAAGCACATGATTTATCCCTGATCGAAATCACTTAAACTACATAAACGTATCGCCCACAAATTCGTTCATCCAGTTCATCGTTAAACGGTCGTAGTTCATCAGTCAGCGTTCGCCGATCTTTGGTTGGTAGGTACTGAGATCGGTCATAGATGTAATTCTCTCATCCCGGTCATCGGTCATCGTTCGTCGTTCATCGGTCACCATTCACCAATCTCCGGTCACCGGTCTTCAATCCACTTGCCGTTATTTACCACAAAGACCGTCGAAGTAATCTCGTTAGAGTTGGCAGCGCTCCCTTACACTTTGTAGCCATATTGTTGCCGACTTATTTGTTACTTTAATGTAATATTATGTTGGCTCACATTAGAAGAGGATAAATATCAATTTGTCCATGTTCTTAAATTGATTAAATTGTAATAAAAATACATTAGTTACAACAGTTTTTGTTCATTTTCTCTTTTATTTTTTTCTGTATCTTAGATTGTTTTAATATACAAAATAGTAGTACCTATCTTCTACCGAGGCTGTTCACAAATGCATTTTTGTTATGTTATTTAGAAGTGACAACTTGTAACCGGCTGACTGTCTAATGGCCTTAACGTCTATTGCAGACGATTTATGACGTGTTACTTAATTATGTATGGACCGTGGAACAGCTTTTCTCGTGGCTGTGCAAGCCGATGCAGGAACGGCATAGCCTACCGCAAAGCCGACAAGAGAAACTGGTGATGGATGATGCGGGACCTAGATGTCGTTTCTGTCTCTTGACAGCAAGGACTTGGAACCAGGCGTCATCGCAAAACTTGCGACCCTCCGATACCCGTTTGCGCCAGGCTGTTTTATTTTCTGCGAGCTTCTAGAGTGAATTATAACTATATAATTAATTTAGCTGTAAGTTTTCCATGTAATTAAATAAATAAATAAATTAGAAAATTAAGATGTAATTTGTTAAATACATAATGTAGAGTGAGAAGAAGTATAGAGCGTATAGCTCCAAATAAGTAAATTGCAGCGACAACATCATATTATACTAAGGCCATTCACAATTGCGTAATAAGTGTCAGATAACTTATTTGCATGTTTTGTCTCTGTCGCTCAATATTAAGTAAGCAGCGACATATTCAGTAGATTGTGAAACATATATTTACTTTTGGATAGTTAGATGTACAGTAGAGCGTCGATAATCCGAACGTCGATAATCTGAACGACTGCTTATCCGAACTCATAGCGGCCCGACCAGGGCATGCCTATTGCATACCTCTTGTGGGTTTTTATGAAAGTAACTTCTTGATTTAATTTACTACAAGACTTTCTAAGCTTTTAAATTTAACATAAGCTAGCTCTATTCAAATAAACATTCCCATTTCTCATTAAAGATAAATAATTGTAAAAATTTAAGTATGTTGTATGTTAAAGTACATACAGTTCGATTATCCGAACACCTATGTCCCCCAATTAGTTCGGATAATCGACGTTCCACCAATTAGCAGCCCGGTTATAGGACCATCAAACTGCTAAGTTTATTCGCCGGTTCCTCCCGGGTGCAGTATCGGCACGGCTCGGCGGGCTACAGACATTAATTAGTAAAGAAGAAAGTATGTCGAACTACCGAGCTCAACGGCCCCTGCGGCTGTGTCTGTGCTCAAGCCGGAGGTCGCGGGTTCTAATCCCGCCAACGGAACAAAAAAGTTTTACTAGCTCCTGGGTAATGGATATGTATTAAATATGTGTTCATAATAATATTATAAAAGTATTTTAAATAGTTGTCTGTTACCCATTACACAAGTTCTTGGTGAACTCAGCACGGGACCAGAATGACATTGTGTGGAAGCGTCCATACATAGAAAATAAGCTACAGAAAAATATTGGAGATTTTTGAATTACAATAATCTACGAAAATCACCGTGGTAGTTGCGACAAACATTATTAAACCTAATAGGTATATGAGTAGTCCAGCTAGTAAATATTATATAATTAAGACCGCTGTAGCTTCGTCCGACTATAATTAGCCTGGTGGCTTAAATATAACTTTCATCATAACAGGCTTATTAAAAAAAACCATTTATTTCGAGTATCAGAGACGAGAGAGACAGAGACGAGAGAGCAACAAAATATCACAAAATTAATAATTAAAATGACATAGCAATTTTAATTTATTCTATACGATGCTGCAAGCACATAACGTAAGCTGTGAGAACGGACGATTATAGCGTTGAAGCCCGCAGTAAGTAATGTGTATCAACCCTAGGTGAGCTCAAATTTGCGCAACACCTTTTTTATTGAGAGCCCCTCGTTGCCCCCCCAGGCGGGGGTCGTAATTACGCACCCCACCGCCACCCACCCCATCACCCCCCGCCGCAGAGAAAAAACCCCCCGAGCCACCCCCATCGCGGCTAGTTTGGTTTTATATGACTTATATTATTTATGTTTAATTTAATTAATGTTTATTGTGACTATCATTAACGTTTAAGTTTAAGTAATCTTTCTACTACTATTAAAATGTGAAAGTTTGTGAGGATGGATGGATGGTACTCTTTCACGCATAAACTGCTCAGTAGTTGGCTTAGTATTTTAGGCTCTGGATTAACACTTAATTAGGCTAAGTTTTATAACGAAAAAGCACAGCTCCCGTGGGATACTGTATTTAAGTGGGCAAAAGCTAGTTGATGTATAATGTTGAGTGACAGTGTTAAATAATAATTTTGACTAGTGACCGCAGCTGCAATACGTTATCGTTTGAAACCACAATCGAAATAACATCGAAACGTTTTGTATAATATGCGGCATTCGGCATTAACATTTTGTATAATATGAGGCATTCGGCATTATAACATTGTCATCCGCATATCTTTTGTGATTTTATTTTGATTACGCTATTTTTACTACTTTTATCTTTAACCCCCGACGAAAACAGGGTGTTATAAGTTTAGCGTGTCTGTCTGTGTGCGTCTGTCGGTGGCAACGTAGCTCCGAAACGGATGAACAGATTTTGATCTAGTTTTTATTGTTCTTAGAAAGCTGACACGATCGAGAGTATTCTTAGCTATAATTCATCATCATCAGCTAGCTCACTACTTGACAATTCAGGAGTTATTTTTTATATTTTATCTCAAACAATAGATCAGAAATAAAGCAAGATTTAAAATAGCAAGGGAGAACTATTCTAATACTAACTATATTATACATATTATACTTAGGCATTATAAATGAAAAATAAACATTATTAAAAATACCAGCCAAGCATGTGTCAGGCCACGCAATGAACAGTTCCGTAGTCACTGATTTATGATTTGATTTTTAATATTTTACATGTTTACTTATTATTTCGTTATTTTTGTACGAAGTTTTACAAGTGAGCTAATTTCTAGTGTTAGGTCTCTATAACTCCTGACCTATCGAAGTTATCCAAGCCGTTATAATTTTCCTTTAAAGTTCAGCCGATGAACTACCATCATGAATTTATTCGGATTTTTCGAGCCAATCATATTACAAAAAATGCGCTTTAAAGTTGAATATCTCGCAAACGGATACCTACCTAAATCAAAAAATTGTCTTAACTACCTCTCAATGTTTTTAAAAGGCCTATCCAATCCAACACTACGGGCTGGACGCGAGGGAAAAATCATCCGCACACATTTAAATTAAAATAAAAATATTAGGGGGAGGGGGGGTTATTTCTCGTGACTTTATTTTAGCACTTTGTCGACGTATTAAACACACACCTCAATGCAAAGTTTTATTCTACTATCACGAACAGTTTGGACGGCGAGCCAAACTGTACTACTGTATGCATAACATGTATAACTGACATGGCGAAACTATACATATAAGGGTTCCGTAGATCACGTCACTTAAAACTACTGTCTTACCGTTAAAAATTACAGGTTTGAATCGAAAAATTACATTGTCTTGAAAATCAGTTAATTCACGGGCACTATCTTGTATATATTACAACTAGTTCTGCCCGCCCATGCCGCCACCGCACCAGTTGAAGTTTAAAGAAAGAGAATGAACTTTCTAAAATATCAACAAGGTAACTCATTGATAAAATTATATGTATTTATTTTAATAATAAAAAAACATTATCTTTTATAAAACTTTAGATTTAAAACTACTTTGTCGCAACGAGAATACCTCGCCTCTAGTTTCTTGGGTATGTTCGAAAGATGGCGTTGGCAGTTCAATGATTTACTTGTTAATGTGCAGAAATAATGATAAAAATATAATTTCATGAGGTGTGGATATTATCATACATTTTAACACAAATTGAAGAGAATGAATTAAAGCCAAAAAAATAAAAAATGATAATTAGACCCAAATATAAGCTTAGAATTTGTAGTACTCATTAGGTACACACGATTGCTAAAGTCTTGCCTTTTACAATATATCGTTAAGCCTGCTTTCCACATAACAATTACATAACAACTTACGAAATTTAATAATAGTTTTATGTTCGTAAAAAATAATAATATTTAAACATTGCAGTTGGTAGCCCTAACTTTATAATTCTCCAATTAGACGGCCAGGCACAGAAACGAGACTTCTGTGCTGTTTCTTTTGCAGATAATTAGGCGATTACCCCTAGCCTGCAGCTTCCTAGCCTTCAGCTGGAAAGACCAAGACGACCGTCTTCTTCCAATTAGAGTAAAAAATAAGCTCAAGACAATATCACCCTTATTTATGCTTTTTTTTTATTTAAATAGCAACACAAACTCAAAAGCACTTCCTTCATGCTCTATTCAGTTTAATAAATAGAGAAATGTCTGAACTGATTATGTTGCAATATTGTTTGAAATAATACTTTTAACTTTTAAGTATCGAAGATTTTAATTATATTTGAACTTACAATTGACTCTTAGGAGATAGCTAGTTATGTAGAACACAATCTATAATCTTTACTAATATTATTTAGAGAAAAGATTTATTTGTATGTTTGTTTGCATTGAATAGGCTCCGAAACTACTTGACCGATTTTGATGAAACTTGGCACAGATATAGAGTAGACCACGGGAAAGTACATAAGATATTTTAATCGCGGCAAAATGTACGGTTTTTGCGGAATTTTCTTTTGCGAGCACTAAGTCACGGGCATCATTTACAAAATATTTTCATCTGGCACCATTTTATTCAATTTCAACGTTTATAAAAATAACTAAATACAGCTAGGTATATTTCAACCAAGGACAACTTAAATTACTTTTTTAGCTAAGTATAATAAGAATAAGTTAAAAACTATAACCCGACTACGCAAATTATACAGCCTATGTTACCCGGAACGTTATTACGAGTCTATGGACCGCTCATTCATTAAAATCGAATTAGTAGTTTAGGCGCTACTGCGGAAGAAACAAACATACATACATAGACTACCAAAATCATTACCTTTGCTTCTGACTTCTGTTAACTATTCTCACCCGACTACGGCAGTCGGGTGAGAATAGTTAATAGAAATTTACTTCAACTGTTGTTTTATTTTGCCACTCAAGTAGGAATAGAAGAGGATGACTAGAAGAGCTTAGAACACTATTACTGTAATAGATGTCATGTACTCTGCCTTATTCATTAACACATCAATAGATACCTGCCGTGATAAAAGACACGTTGTTGTATATGTATTGACTATGTAGCTTTTGCCCGCGGCTCCGCCCGCGTAAATACAGTATCCCACGGGAACACTGCAATTTTTCGGGATAAATATACTGCCTATGTGATCCAGAGCCTAACCTACTGCAACACTAAATTTCATCAAAATCCGTTCAGTAACTTTTGCTTGAAAGAGTAACAAACATCCATTCATCCATCCTCACAAAGTTTTATATTTATAATAGTAGTAAGATAATAGTTTTTCGACATTTTCAATTATTTTTCTGGCTAAGCGTCTTGACATAAGCAGGAAATCATAATATGACCAAACTATCCGTAATGGATTTTGAACAACCTTATAATATATTAGGTACTTGCTTTTGCTAAAGTACAGTTCCCGTAGGAACTCACAGAAATAGCATCAATACATTCAGCTGAGTGAAGTCAATGTTATTTGTTTTTTTTTTCAAACATTTTAATTACTTTTCTGCCTAAACGTCATGATATAAGCAGTAGATCATATGACCGAAATATCCGTAATTGATTGTGATCAAGCTTATAATATTCATAAACACTTTTGAACTAAAAGATTTTGGTGTCACTTTCACAGAATATCCTGATTGATTTCATTTGCTCCGTTCGCGAACTTCGCCGTACACAAACTAGATTTAGGTCGTGACATTTTACGTTACTGAAAAAGCTCGCAATTTTATTTCGGAAATAGCTCGCAGGTATATAATATTAAGTAACAGTTACATATTATATAAGGTTTTATTTTACTTATTTTTACAGCTATTCCATTAATTTTTTTATCGATTAAATGTGGATAAATTGTAGGAAAACAACTGCTAGCCAATAGAAAAGATGCATTTGTCTGAAGTCAGCAAAGTATAATCCAGAAGGCAATATAATATACTAAATAATATTTCATTGCGCTCTCTAAGGCGCTGAGGTTAACCTCACAGAAACAGCTGCATTTAAAGCGAAAGCAATGTCTTTGCCTAAAAAAATATCAATTCAATCAGCTGTGTGAGGTCAATAACCTTCGTAGCGCCGCAACGAACGTAATGTAATATTTAGTATATTCTTTTTTCAACATTTTTTAAATTATTTTTAGCCCAAACGTCTTTACATAAGCAGTAGATCATAATATGCTCAAAATATCCGTAATTGATTTTATCAAACCTTATGTACGAGTATGGGAAAATAATATTGTCAACTGCTGTGAATTAATATATCTTATACTTTAAACGAGACGATCTTGTATATATATATATATAATTGGTATCTCGACAGCGGCTACAAGTATTGCCTTGAAATTTAGTATGCAGGGAGTTTTTGGGGAGAAAAGTCGATCTACCTAGGTCTTATCCCTTTTAAACTGCGCATTTTAAGCAATATACTCGTATTATGTCGTGCAACAATATATCAATAAATTCGACTCTTTTACTTCAGTCTGATTGGCAGCTTGGTATGCCTACGTATAATTTTTGCATTGTTTGGAAATTTGGAATGTGGTGGTTCGAATCCCGGTAAGATAAATATTTTTGTGATTCTTATTATTTCTTTTTCTTTTTTATTTCTTTTTAATTAATTTTATTGTTCTACTGAAACACCGAGCAAAGCTCGGTCTCGCAGGTACTATGTTTTATGAGTCGTTTTACTGTGTATCTCGTCAATGATTGATGGTAGATAATATGACATTGCAATATTTCCTAGCTTATAATATACTTTCCGAAAACCTAATAAACTATGCATCTATCACAATATGATAAATATTATACATAATGTGGTGAATGTGTGGTGTGCCAATTGCACGTTTCGTCCCTATATTAACGGGTGTGAATAACACCCAGAAAGAGCTCTACAACTAGCTGTAAAATATCCCGCAAACATTCAAACGGTAACTCACATAATGTAAGAGTTGCGAATCTAACTAACGTGTGATAGATCGTTTCTTTCGGCGATCATTTATACACTGAAATATCAGATTTCCCTTGACTGCGCTGACATTTTTACTGATAAAAAAGAACGTATTATTAAGAAAGTATTATTAGCGTATACAATGAATATTCTTTGGTACAGAGCGCCAAAAGCACAGCGCAAAGAAAAAGTACGACTTATCCCTTCCACGTTTTATATAAACTGTTTCTTCTGCTACACACATCGATATGATCTCTCGAAAACGTTGCTAGCTTCCATATTGTTGCTTCTGAAATGTTCGATCGCCTGCCTATTTTACAATGTATTGATAAGTTTCAGATAGCTTACTGGCATGTTTTCTCTCTGTCTCTCAATACAAAGTAAGCAGTAACAAAACTTCCGAGTAAGCTTTTAAACAATTTTATTAGAAGATTTTAAAACAGGCCCTCCAGATATCGATAGCTCGATTATTATTCTTTGTCATTATAACATTAATTTTAAATATCTACCTGAAATAATTCACTGTTAAACACAGCATACATATTGCAAATCCCCGTGCGAGTTTCTTACGCCGGTTCTTCTCGCCGGTTCTTCTCGCCGGGTTAGTTTCCGAACCGGTGGTGGGCATCACGTGGGTACAATTCCTTAAGTGATATTATTACACTATATGGAAATAAAACTTTTTGAATTTATAAGTCACAAAAATAATTATTGGTGGTTCTTGTTTATTGTTCAACTTTTGGCAGCAGAGAACTTTGAAGGTAATATTGTTAAGTTTTGGCGTTCGATAAATAATATAATATTGTTGATAGCAAAACCTGTAAGTTCTCTGTTTCAGTTTAATAAGAATAGAAAATATATTGCTTTATAGTGGTTAGATGTATTCCTTTAAATTATGTGGTATTTTCGTAGATGATTAAGCTGACCGAGTCTAGGTATATGACTCAAGTGACATTTTGAGTTTAAAATTTACTTTTAAAGTTAGTGAAAGTTATTTTTATGTATGAAAGTTATTCGTTTACTAAAAAAGATTGCCTTACAAAAGTTTATACCTTAATTTTTTTGTATTTTTTTTTGGCGATCAAAACTCTTGGGTAATAACTCAGTATTGCTCTACACAATTGATTTTGCTAACTTGAAGGCAACCTTTCAGGAGCTTATAGTTCATTCACTTTATGATTGCAGTGAATCGTAAATGCATATGACCAAATTTGACCAATAACGCTGAAGCCGTGTTCACATACACCAATTGAAGTAAGCGATTTTGACGTTTGCACTGATTACCCACTGCATCCCTAGCGCGAATGAGCTACAGGTATTTGGCAATCAAACGTATCATTAGTGTATTGTAGTTTAGTTTGCAAGTGTAATAACATATGAATGTTTAATATTAGTCCAATTGATAGTAATTAGGTTAATTTATTATGAAATAAAGGTTATTTATTTAATTTATTACCAAGTGTTTATCAGTTTTGTTGTGTAAAATTATATTTAAAGCAGTTAATTTTAAACTTGGATGTCAATTCATTGTTCAACAAACTTATTTTTCGGTTGGTGACTTTATATATTTATATATAATGTGTAATCATAAGAATAATAATTCTCTAAAGCTTTCTCTTCCTCCTAATCTCTACTTCTCAAAATCTAAATGTTTCGTTTTTTTTTCCTCTTTTGTTCCCATTAAAATATCAATAATATTATTATAATTAGTTATGGTTTATATACAGTCATAAGTACTTGCAAAGCTAGTCGACTTCATTATATTACTTTAAACAGCATAATAATGAGATTCAAAAAATATTTTTCTGACAATCAATCCTCCTACTATTATAAATGGATGGATGTATGTATATGTATATGAAGTTTGGTATGGTAGTAGTTTAGGTTTTGGAATAAAACATAAGCTACTTTTTGGTATACTATATTTACGCGAGTGAAACCGCGGGCAAAAGCTAGCAGGAAATATCTAGAAAAATTATTGAACTTTTCCATCATCGTGCTGATTTTCATCGTCCGCGGTGGGCGTCATTGGTAGGGCGAGCGCCCTCTGGTGAGTGGCGGTATACCTACGTACATCACACCGCATACTAATGACTGAGGGTTGATTAAAAACACCTAAGTTGCGGGGCGTGGTCGCGCCCCCTCGCGGCCCCCGACACCTCCCCGCGGCACCCCCGCACCTCCCCGCGGCACCCCCGCACCTCCCCCCGCACCGCCGCCCGCGACCGAGCGCGTAATTAAGCGAGATGTATTAATTTTATACAAATGAAGGTTTCACTTCAGCGATGATCCGTTTCGTGGTTTCGCTCTCTGTTAATTAATATTTTGTACTGTCTACTGTGACAGCGTATTGTCACGTCGGCAGGCCGAGGCAGATGGATATAGAGTGTAGACGCGATGAATGCTGAATGTTTTACTTCGAAATAATCGGTGTAGGGATATTATGTTACTTAAATTAGCCGTCTAATTAATTTAAGTAGAAATATTAATTATTGTGTCTTTACTTTTTGTTTGGGGAGTAATGAGTTATGAGATGAATTTTTACAAACTTGAAATTGCAGTGACAAATACACAGTGTCACCTACCCGTCCGCGTCACTAGGTAACAGGCTCACTAGGCAACAATATAATAGCTACAAACTTACCAGATATACCTTCATAAACCTATCACCGAATACATCAGTTACAAGATTGTCCATAATTTGTGAATGAACTTATTAATTCTTTAAAATTTAGGCAATTGTTTTTCGGTAGTAGTCTATATAATTATCTACCGCTACACATTTGATTGTGGGTCTACGTAAATGTATCAATTCAAATTAACATTGAATCGTACTTATTCTAAACTGTCAATAGCGAAGAATCTCGTAAAAAGCTTGTATGTTTTGGCTGCTGCTAACGTTTCCTCAATACCTAAATGTCAAGATTTGGTAGAAGATGGGGCGTCTTCTCTCGCCGGGCCCTCGAAAGGGGCCTTGGGCGGGTAAACATGACCAGGGGCTATGCCCCTCTACATGTGGTAAATGTCAAGATTTATATTCTCTTTTGATTTATATTCTACTTATAATCTTACCGCCCAATACTGAAACTCCAATCAAAATTAAAAGTTTTCCTATCCATTGGCTATCGCTGTCTATGCTAGCCAAAATCACAAGGACAGCGTGTGACTTGTGCGTCACTTACTTTAAATAAGATTTATGAATAGTATTGTGTAGTGTAAAATTGTGTGTGTATAGTATAAACCTATAAATCCGTTGTCAGATACCCGTAACACAAGTTCAACTCAGCACGGGATCGGATTGACGTGATATATAGTATATAATTATGTAGAGTATATTTGTTCTGTGTATATTTTTAGATGTGTCTTAATAAATTGATTTTATTTGATTTGAATTATCGTTTCAGTACTAGGCCGTTAGGGAAATAAATAAATGAATGAATACTTAAGTCATAAAGTTTATTGCCAAGCTTAAAATGGCCTATTGGCTTGTTCAGTTAGCCAGTTTTTCTAGTTTCCACTATTTCTACCAGACCAATCGCTTAAAAATAGTTTCCTGCAAATTTCCCGCAACAAGTACCTATATTGTTCCTCAAACAGTGGATTGTTCCTCGTGACAAGAACCCATCTTCGTGAAGAACACTCAATCCTCCCCACGCGGCGGAGCCGAGCGCTGAGCCTTTTTGTTCTACCGCAAGGAGTTTAGGAAATTCGACAATTACAATTTTGACATGAGGACTGAGGACTGAGGAGGTAACGTTGCCGGGAAAACAAAAGATAAGATCATATTATATATTAGTACGTGAAGCAAAAATATTCAACACAGTTTTAGGAGAATTGTGCGAACGGAGGAGTTATGATATATGATTTAAAGTTTATGTGGAGGAAGGTGTGCACGAGCTAATATATTTTTTAAATAATTAATAAAAATAACAACAACACACAATATGACACACAACCTCAGATTATTAACACACACTACCGTGCGTAGATACAATTTTGTTACACGTTGACGTTTGTCAAACTGTTAAAACACGAAACTGACATCAGATCAGTTTCAGTTAAATCAGTAATTTATCTGAATATAATAAAATAATAGGAATAAGATAGTAAATAGTTACAATGTACATTAGAATTTAGAGCTACTGTTGTAACCTATAACAGTAAAATGAACTACTTGAGCAACCAATAACCACTCACCGCATTCTGACGAGCGTCGCTCCTGTCTGCGTCAGAAATCCAGAGCTCTGACCACCTGGAATACAACAATCAACCAATCATTTCCTCATCAGAGCATAACTCTAGGACATTTTAACATATTTACGGTTTAGCCCATAATTATGTAAAACACTAGTGGTGTTTTACATAATAATGGGCTAAATTCGGCTTTGGGACTTTTTTGCACAAATTTGCTTCATAAAACTTTGAGAAAGTATTTATCCTCAATTAAATAACGTTATGTTAACATTAGCATTCGAAGCCTAAGAAAAAATACAGCTACTGGTTTAACTCTTAAGACTTACAACCTACCTATAATAGTTAATAGTATTCTAAGGTGCGCGAGTCTGGTAACCCATAGCATAATCCTTTCCGCATTGAATCTAGGTCCGTGGAGACAGCAGTGGTTGATGATGATTAATAACATTCACTTTCCTAAACCCACAATATTACTATCACTTTTACCACAACCGATAACTAGCCCAATAGTTCTTACGTGTATCGAGCCGCCATTGCAACTGACCAACAATAAATTCAAAAACAATGGAACGTTAATGAGTGGCGGCCATATTAGCGCGTTCGAAATTCGAACTGCGGCGGGCCAATCAGCGCGGCGGCCGCCCGGCCAATCGCAGCCCGCTAATTATGTTCCCGATATCACTTGGGAAACTTTCCCTGTCCATTATTCCACTATTATAGGTGGGGTTTTTCACTTGATGACTTCAAGTACTGGGCAGGTGTCTATGCCGCTTAGAGTGATTTACCTCGGAGATTCCATGGGAGTGATCTTTATGTCGTCGACATAAAGTCCTGTCAGAGGACTCTGAACGGACTGTAGGCCTAAAGAACAACGGTACACGGCCAATCAGACGTCAGCCAAAACCGGCATGACTAATGATAGAATCATGGTGGCTTGATGAATATTATTTCAGATGACTATACGACTGTGATTGTTGGAAAATAGCGACACCTGTAGTGTATTATGAGCATGAGTGAACTAAGTGTTTGAAAAACAAAATTAAAGATTTAAGTAACCCCCGAATTGTCTACTAGTGAGCAAGCTGATGATGATGAATTATAGCTAAGAACACTCTTGATCTCGTCAGCTTTCAAACACTTAAACAAATCGCACCTAAATTGGACCTTTCGCTTAGGCGCTACGTACCACAGATGCCACGGACAGACACACAGACAGACAACACCCCTATTTTTGCGTCGGTTAAAAGGCGTCAACTAATAGGAAAAATCTTGTTGGTATCTAGCAATACATGGGTACCTACAAATGGCATTTTTCTAGAAATGGTAACCACGCTCTACTACCAACAAATGAGGGTTTTTAAATTCTTGACATCTGACAGCTTTTTGACACAACAAGGACCGTCGGGCTACCAAGCGCCGCCTGGTGACAGAAAAAGGATCGAAAATTCTTATTGATCGTTTTTGATACCATTTACGCCACCAGATGACGCTTTGTGTGAGTTGTGTTTGCCCCCTAACGACAGAAAAAATATCAAAAATCATCTGAATTGAGTCGAACACGTTTTTGGCATCCCGTGAGCCGTCAATATAAATCCACATTGTGTGGATCACTTAGTTTGTTGTTTCATACAACTTAAATAAATACATAAATAATAGCATTTACTTCACAAAGTTTCGGGATCCTTTATATTTCTAGTGGTAAATGGAATATCCGTCGATTTTCCTTCACCGCAAGGTAAGAGCCTATAATATACTGGTATTATATATTGGTACACGCCACAACCTGGGAATCGAACCTGCACTCACTCGAGTGCTAATCAAACAGTCTACCCGCTCTCGATAAATTATTGGCCAGTTACTATTTCGATACAATCAAAGCTGCAGGTTTCGGTTAATTATCCGAAATAACACATCGCGACTATGACTGTATTATGTGGCTAACAGCCTCCGTGATCCAGTGGTTTAGACTTTGGCTCTCGACTCGTGGAGGTCGTGGGTTCGATTCCCGAGTTGGAGCAACAAAAAATGTTGTTTCCATGTTTGGTTAGTACAATGCAGGCTGATCACCTGACTGTCTGAGAAGAAAGATGATCTATGATATATATATCATGATCATCGGATGGGCACGTAAAAAATCGGACCTGCGCCTGATCTCTCGCCAGTCGTGTTGGTTATCCATCCCACTGGCTTACGACAGTAAAGGAAAAGAGAGCGCTCTTGTGTACTGCGCACACACTTGGACACTATAAAAATAACTTCTGCCTAGCTGGCCTGGTTTCAATGAAACCGGCCACCGTCGCCGAAATCGGTGTGGAGAGATATTATTATTATTATAATTATGTAGCTACCGGGCATGGGATCCATCATCCAACTTCAATATTGGCTTAGCAGCCAAGCAGTCGTTCAGCAACGACTCGAAACAGCAGAAAAAATTGTACACAAAACTGAACAATTATACTCCCCGGCCTTGAACCAAACGGCAGCCAGTCAAAATCGCAGTCCTAGAGCTGCAAAAGCCGGACGTAGCTCGTAGCTCGTAGCTCGTAGTGTATAACTAACCGTACTAACTCCTGATTATAATAACTAGCTAAGTGCTAACCGTAATGTTAACAGCTAACTAGCAGGTAACAGCTAAGCTTGTAGTTTGTAAAGGACGTTAAAACGTAGTGAAAAACTTTTGATTATGTAAATTACTAGAAGTTCCCGCAACTTCTACGCGCTGAAGGAAATCCCACAGGAATCATGCATTTTATCAAGATGAAAAGTAACTCATGTCCCCCGTGGAATATTCTACATCTGTGCCAAATTTCGTCAAAATTAGTCCAGTTGTTTTGGAGTCTGTTCAATGCAAACAAACATTAGCTATATTAGTGTGGCGGACCAATTAGCACCACAATCCTGAATCACGCTATCGAATTTTTCTAAGATCGGCGGTATATATACAACACCTTAAATGACTACAAGTGGGCTTCGGCCTGACCGAGCATACCATCTCGCTCGCTCGCAAAAGTAGCACCTCGCTCAGTCGGAGATCTCCCTTTGGGGCTTCCACTATTTCCACATTAGTATAGTTAGATATTAAAGATAATATCATAATATATAATATTAATTTTCTTCTTCTTATATTTAAAAAATTAATTACAATTTGCGAGGAAAATACTATGACGACAATTGATATGACAATATACTATGATCCAATTATAAACTTAGAAAGAGAACAACAACAGACAATAGTCCATCAACAATACTTGAAGAAATCTTAAGTAATGATTCAATCGCATCTTAAATTAATAAGGGTGTCTATATTTTATCTATTTATTCCGTATACCACATCGCTTTGAGTTTCAAAACTTTTAGAATTTAGAACTTAATAATGAATCCAAATTACAAGGGAGGTATCATTTGCACCTTGATTTTTGGTCGAATATTACAAGTTGGAACTTAATAATAAGGAGGGATGAATAAAATCAACTTGTTACTTTCAGTTTGGCGTTTTAATTGTTGCGAAGTTTCGGTGTCTGTGACTGTTCAAGTCTTAATGATTGCCCATCGCGCAGAGTGTCGGCTGTGACGGCTAATGAGAGGCTGTTGTGACGCGGCGTGACGCTACGACTCGGTATGACGTTATGACGGGATTAAGACGTGTAAAGGGGCTGTGTCCTGTGACACGCTGTAATGGTGTGGCCCTATAAATTTCGCGCTATCACGCGGTGTGTCGTTGTGACGCTGTGACACCGTGTGATGCAGTTGTGACGCGGTGCGACGCTATAAATGACGCGCTACCACGCGGTATGTCGTTGTGATGCCGTGACACCGTGTGACGCAGTTGTGACACGGCGTGACGCTACGACACGACGGGACGCTATGACGTGGTGTGACATTATGACGCGATTAAGACAGTGTAACGGGGCTGTGATGCTGTGACACACTGTAATAGTATGATGTGCTATCACACGGTGTGACGTTGTGAGAACATGTGACGCAGCTGTGACGCGGTGTGACGGAGTGGCCGCGGCTCATTAACGACTTGTCCAAGCTCGTTACAAGTTCGCGTTCATCGCCACCGCTAATTGATGTCAGATGGCAGGGCTGTCGAAACCCGATGCCGCTGATAGAGTAGGTACGATACAATACCGCCCGCGCCGATAGACTCGGCAGCAGGTGTAAAACGATATTACTTGAAGAGTTTGTAAGCGGACATATACATAATTAAGATTAACTTTGTCAAGGTAACAAGGTTGTTAAAGTTAAAACGACAAGGTAGATAAACGACAAGGTAGATAACACACTACCGTGCGTTTGAATTTTAATACCGTTTTGTCACAAATCGACAATCTGTCTTTGACATTTAATAGACAACATTAACATTTTTGATGTTGGATATAGGGACAAAAGAACCCTTATAAAGCTTAAACTAAAACATTAACTGAATCATGGTCGATATTAGGCGAATTAAGTATAGTTTTTAATTAAATAAGCGTTTTAACTTATAGTTAGGGACTAATAGCTTGTTCGGAAGTTTTGTCGCTGCTTACTTAAATAGATCGACAGAGACAAAACATGCAAAATATAAGCTATCTGATACTTACTAGAGTAGATCGCGAAATAGGTCCTTAGCCTTCTTAATTCGTTTTTAAAAATGAATTAAGAAGGCTAAGGACCTGTTTCAAGTGTTTCAATAGTTGGAATGAATCCCATAATTCTCACCAAGAATAGTTGGAATTCATTCCAACTATTCTTGGTGAGAATTATGATATCTTCGTTGCTCGTGTGATTGGTAATTTATTTACTTTATTTTAATTATCCGGATAACTTACAGCTACTTTTAAGAATCATAATAATATCTGTTCTAAATGTAAGCCATTTCAACACCAGAGGTACCTATAACCTAATTTATACTTTTTCATTAAAAGGCTGCTAAGGCCACTTAAATGTGAAATACTCAGTAGATACTCTTACTACAGATTAAAGAAAGACGAACAGATAAACAGCTACACAGTTAGCTTTCGATTTGATTGCACTACTACAAGCATACGGTGTGTCCACGATTGTGTGGAAAAATTGTGGGCCGTTAAAGGGGACGTAAAAATTTTCAAATTGGATAGATTTGAATCGTTCTGTGTGTAAGTATATAGCTGTTTCTCTGTACGTAAGTATATAATTATTATTATATTTTCTACTCTCTGCTTCTAGTAGCATAAAACATTATTTCTTATTTTAGAAGAGCTAGAGAACTGCTACCCAGTAATAAGGTCGCCATTATGTTGCCTTTGGATATTGTTTGATGTTATCCTATTCTACGAGTATATATCCTATTCTGTTATATTGTTAACCCCCGCTAAAAAGGGGTGTTATAGATTTGTCGTGTCTGTATGTCTGTCCGTATCATCGTAGCGCCCTAGATCTGTTTTTTTCATTTGAAGGCTGACATGATCGAGAGTGTTCTTAGCTATAATTCATCATCATCAGCTCGCTCACTGCTTGACAATTCGGGGGTTACTTGACATTTTTATTATGTTGTCTGCACAATATAGAATACAGTGTTATCTGTGACTGTGTATATTACGTTATAGAGTGTTGTCGTTAAATGGAGAGAAGAAAGATCTGTATCAGTAAAACTTTTTCGTCAATACACAGTGATTTTCTCTTACTTGCCATGTTTACAGTTTGAAAGTTTGTGAGCAACTAAGAATTTATAAATAATCCATGACTCCTACAAACAACAGTCTCCTGTTGTTTGTAGGAGTCATGGATGTGCAAGCAATCCCAATTCGTAAACAAAAGAACGGATTTCGTAGAAAGTTCGGTATGTACGATGCCGACAGTTTGTTACGGGCTAGGAGAATAAAGCGAGAAAAGAACGTAGCTGCGCAGTTTTTACTAATTTTGGCAACTAAAAAATAACTTTTTATTATTTAATTCTTGTAGTTACTGAGAGTGGGTGTAATGCTATATAGAGTGTCTCATTGTATGGAAGACAAGCTACCAAAGCTAAGTGATTACGACGCTTTAGGGAGTTTGTCGTTAAGTCGAGTGACGTTACATGGAGTTTACACTGTATTTCATTATTGTCGAAAGTTCTTCTGACTTAACAAATTAACCAAATGCTAATAAATACCATATAGCAAATTTTCTTCTGTAGTCTGGAACTATGATTTGCTTTAAATGACATTTATAATTCCTCGGATTTGTCGTGAGTAATAAAAAAGCACTTGTATCGGTTCGGATTTTCCTATTCTGAAAAATCTATACTAGTGCGAGAGACGTTGTGACGCTCTAAAACAGAAGCTGGCTGCAGCTCAAATCAAATCAACGTTTTTTTTGTTTATTCATTATATCATTATTCATTATATTGTATATCTCGCCAAACGAGTGTTTGACAGCGAGTTATAACTTATACTTTCCATGTAGGTTATAAATAACACTCACGAAATTGTACCTACGTGATGCCTACCACCGGTTCGGGAACTAACCCGGCGAGAAGAACCCGCGCAGCGTAAGAAACTCGCACTTTTCACGCTCCTATTCAGTTTACTTCTTATTATGAGATCCTTATTATGACAATCTAGATATAATATACCTGTGAAATAAAATACGAGAAATATTAAACCCTACGCTGATGAAATGACTTATTCCTTTGCGGTAAATAAATTGTGGAGATTGGAGAAAGCGGTAACCAGACATCGGCGGTGATTAAAAAAGAACAAACCACTTCTGTCCCTCAGGGCGCAGCCCTGGGGCGTCAGGGCGCCGGACGCTACGTGAGAACGTGACATTCGATCGTCACCCCCACGCACCCCTCGACACCCCGGCACCTCCGGCACCCCGACACCCCCCGGCACCGCGAATTATTCCCCATCGTAATATATCGCTCATAATTCGCTCGATGACAATCGGATGTACAGGCTGAGTCGAAATGCCACGAGAAAAATAATGCTAAACAAATCTGTTGGTCTTTAGCTAAGAATGAGGTAAGTACTGGGGCCTCGGCCTACGTATTCTTAAGAAGATACTAAAAATTTTATTTATCAAATCATACTTATTAAGGATAAATTCGGTACAAACTCTTTCACAACGTCAAACCACATACTGTGATCAGAATAGCTAACCTACTTTATAAAAATTATGTTCAATTTTCAATGTTCATAGTTCTAAACATCCCTAATTATAATTAGATACCGAAAGGCAAAGAAAATTTAATTTATGACTAGATGTTTCCCGGGACTTTGTACGTGCAAAAGAAATCCCGCGGAAACCTTACATTTCCCCTCGATAAAAAGTAGCCTATGTCCTTCCCGTGGCCTATTCTATATATCAGTGCACTGGTCTCGAACCTACCGATTTTTCGGTATTTCTACCGATATGAGCTCTGCTCTACCGAAATACCGAAATGCAACGATTTTTCCACGATTTCCGAGAATATATGGAAATTCTCCCGATTTTTCTACCTATTTGGCATTTTAACACTTTTTAAATTGGCAACCCTTTTCATAGATAATAAATGTCTGATATAGCCAGTTCAAATAAACGTTGCGGGGAATCCCCCAATGTTACCTAAGTAACATTGGGGGATAATGTTCCAAATATTTTGGGGAATACCCTTGACTCCTATAACTCGACGATAAGTGGATTCCCGAACGAGTACTCACTTTTATTTTTCATTAAGGCAAGGTTTTCATTATTTTTTGGACCCCGAATAATAATAATAATAATATGGCCCCGAAGAGAAAGTATCTGTCTCCAGAATATATTATATTAATCAGTGAAATGTCGTCTGACGAAGAACCGAGTTTGTGCGCTAAACGAAAAAAATATCAACAGTGTTATAAAAAAGAATGGGAAGGACAATTTTCAGGTTGGCTGCAAGATATTCGTAAAGTCGTCAACTATGCCTATTAGTTGCAATAAGAATATTATCATAACATCAGGAAAAGACGCTCTAAAGAAACAAAATATATTAAGCCTGAAAGTCGAACTTTAATAATAATCGTTTGTAATATGTAATATAAGGTTAGATTACATAATAATAATAAATAAACGAATATGATTATTTATTGGGTTTTTTTCATATACCGATTTTTGGTACAATTATACCGATTTTAGATGGCAAATCTACCGATTTCACTCTTTGACGTTCGAGACCACTGTATCAGTGCCATGTGCCAAAACCGAACCAGCAGTTTCGGAGCTTTTTCAATGCAAACAAACAAAAAAATATTTTCTCTTTATAAAATTATAGTATAAGTCTATTTTATGTGACTCAGACAGACCCTGATAATAATTAATACTTCTGCCATAAAATTATAACTAAATGGCAGAAATATTTACTGTCGAAGTGATTTATCAACTTACAAATCGAATTTTCGTCGAAGTGATAATTATCGGATATAAATCGAACTTTCAATCACCCCGTATCTGTCATTGGCGTTATCAGCGCATCTACGCCGTCTAACATTAGCGTGACGTAATGACGCTCGTTAACCCGGCGCTGCCCGCGCCCCGTCGATCGTGTCACGTCACGTCACAGTTATATTTTGACAATTAGGACCCCCTCCAAAAAACACAAGCCGTCACAATAATTGCGTCTCCATTGAGCGCGTGCAGATCGACCGATTAACAAAATGAGACAAAAGCGAGGGGAAATGCCTCACAAAATAGATAACATACATTTTACAATTTGTACATTTAATTGGGCATGGACGACAATTTGAAAAGCACACGCCACCACTACTACATACATACTTCTTGCATGTTTATAATAAACTAAATGTATTCCGCGACTTCGTATGTCCTTACCCGGGGTCTACTTTGTATATGTGCCAAATTTCATCGAAATCGCGACGGTAGTTTCGGAACCTATTCAAAACATACAAACAAACAAATATTTCCTCTTCATAATATTGGCATCCATATAAAATAAAGTGGATTACCGAAATGTTTGTACGCGCATAACTTCTAAACGACTGCATCAATTTATATAAATCTTTCTTTTATGTGTTCGTCGTTGTCAGAAGGTGTGTATGAAAAAATATTTAAAAAATGATAGCAAATATTTAAAAATCTCCGACAATCTTGGACTTTAAACAGTATTGACGGCAAAAGCATATGGCGGTACGAAGTTCGCCGGGTCAGCTAGGAGATAATAATCTAACAATAGGTCAAACTTGATATAAGAGGGCCCTAGAACCTTTTTCAAGATAGGTATATAAAGGAGTAATAGGATAAATAACATAAACATCAAAGGACCTTTAGTAGATAATAATATTAAAACATGAAATGACTTCGGATATTGAAGAGAATCCCAAGAAGGTAAATACAATTTGAATAGTTTAATATATTTTTTTAATTATGTGGCACTATAGGCTTCAACCCTAAATTTACAATATATATGGTATATACTCATAGCGGTTGTTGTCTATTTCATACTGCCCCCCGCCCGGGGCAGGGGGTACATTACAGTACATCTCACACTCTCATTAGTGCAGCCTCCGCGAATGTGAAATGATCTGCGGCGTAAGTGTGCGAATCAACGCATGCTGCACAGACAATGCCTTTATTCTATTTATACTGAAAATTACTGTGAAATTTTCTCTACTTTTCATTTTACTGCAAGAAATACACTGAACGTAGCCCGAGTTGAAAATCATAAAATCGAGATGGTTGTATTATTTATGAGGAAAAACACATACCTTTTCGCTACAAAACAAAACTATTAATAAAATATTTTGTAGATCAAAATAAAGTGAGAGCCAGTATTTTCTGGCTTTCATTTTATTTTTCATATAGCACAGCTACACATACATTTTTGTTTCCAATGATTTAGTGTTTACGTTAAAGCTGTAAGCTATCTAAATGTTGCTTTTGTGTGACACAGGGGTGAGAACGGTTGGGTGCTCGCACCCTTGTGGGGCTGATGTGACCCAGCGCTGCCGGCGATGGGTTAATTGTATTTAAGGGATTAGCACATCGAGTGTAGAACCAGACCGGCTTTTAGTAGCAGATTTATAGGGAGGCTTAAATTGGAAGAACCTATAGTGGCAGATTAGGGGAAACTTTCCTTACTAAATCTGCCGTCTTTTAATTTTTGTTGTTTATGATTTATCTATATATGGTAATATTTCTTGTGTAACATATCGGCGGCGGAATCACTCCTTTCGATGTAATTTAAAATAAATCATAAAATTTGTCACTCGCCCCGCTTGTTGTAAAACTTATTATTC